>OX438699.1:23814703-24184703 GCA_949316375.1 Mythimna vitellina
CCTACTGTTCCATACAGTCAGAATATTCAAAATTTCAAATTATAATTACACTGATTTAAATGTTGACAATCCCTTTACTTGCAAATACACCAGACTTAATCTACCTCATAATTTTACCGTTATAAATTGTGATTGCTACCTTATATCGTACTATTTAAAGCATATATCGACTGTTTACTAAGTATGGGTATCAAATATCTATCAAATTACAAACAATTTATGCCTGTGACGGAGTTACCCCAATTACTCGGGAAAGTCCGTCTACTGACGACGTTACATTGATGTTTGTAAAAGTAACTGATAAATAAAGAATCTTTAGTCATCATTGATATTCAAAACATACAATTAAGTAAAAAAATCAGCCATAGGGTGTTCATCAAATCAAGCTTGCAATAAACCATGCCGCCGGACTTCGCCACCTCGACCTTAATCCAGCAAGTGTGTAACCTGCTTTCGAAGTAAACTGCCAAAGCTGCAAAAAATAAGAGCAGGTGACGCCAGGTGACCTGTCACGCCACAGGTTACAAACATGATACCTACATGGTGTGCAAGTTTGAAGCGGCTACAGCTACACTTTGAAAATAGCCTGAGAGCCCGTGGCTGCTAGTGTGGGATCATGATTAGCTAAGTAGTACTAATACCATCAAGAACAAGGTATTTAAAAGATTAGCTTTATAATTAAACGAATTTAGGTTGCTATATTACACACCTTTGTTACCTGCCAAAGTGAAACTTCATCCTTCATTCACGTTACCCCAACACAGGCAGGAAACTCTGTGGGGGACATGCACGGACAAACTATCAGCTTTTTTACAAAGATGAAAGTCTGGCAGCCACGGGCTCTCGCTCTAAAACACTTTGAAGACTTACGTGATAGATTAAGTACCTATGCCTACCTCAAATTACCTGAAAAATAATGCATAGTATTACACACGCTCAGTCAGTAAGTAAGTACCTACCATAGGTACTTACTAGACTTTATCCAGTCGGACCTCTATAGGCTGTTTTCACTTCACCTAGCTACCTACCGTCCTAAAGGTTCTTTAGAATAAAATAGTACGGTCTATCAGCGGCGCCGGCTTTTAGAAAATCTCATGGGTGCTCATGCTCATTTGGTGACTCGAAAAAGTGGCGAAGTGTGAGAAGAGAAATGCACACTGATCGACAGATCGATTGACAGACTGTAGAAACCAGGAACAACGAAGGTACTATATCAGTTTCATCAAAAAACATTTGCCCCTGCGTCTCAACCGGCGCTCTAAACCTCTGCGCTAAGCAGGTCGTCGGGTATTGAAAAAATCCCAACCCTAAAAGGCGATTACTGATCTGTTTCTTGATGTCTATTCTCATGGGCGCTCGCCCACTGTTTATTTCTCATGGTTAGCGCCCCTGCGATACATCTTATAAAATAAAATGATAGCCAGTTCTAGCAAATCTAAAGTTTAAAAAAATCCACCGTTCAAACCGAACAACACTTCGCCCATTTTCTAAATTAAGAATTTGAAGTTGTAGATTTGTCGATCTACTACCTTATTTATGTATATCTGCTTCAGCCTGAAAAGCTATCAAAGTTTTAGACGTTCATAACTTCAATTTCTCAATTTAGAAATCAGCCGTCTACCTACGTTTTTATTTCCATTATAAATTCATACATACTAAGTAATATAACACTTTTTTAAATTGCAAAATAATTACACTTAACAATACAATACTAGCTGCTGTTGACGGTTTTCAAGGACACCCACCACTATCTCTTTCTCTTTCGTTTACGTAGAAATAGCACTGTTGAGGGAGACAGCATGTTTGGTTGCCATGCGTTAGCTGTCCTTTTCTTTCTTGATAGAAAAATATGTCTGTCTCTGTCACCGGCGTCGCTAGACAGACCGTCGCCACTGTAAGGGCGAGTTCTGACGGTTGGTAACAATACTAAACTTTACTTTGGAATTTTACCATTTTTTGTAAAGTCGTTTATTTATGAAGATTACCTACTTTTGCAGTACTTAAGTTTTTTAGAGACATGTTTGCAATATGTGCCTAGCCCCAATGTATGATAATATATTATAATATACCCACAAGAAAACACAAAATCTACAGGAGTTCGGCCGTAACTCCTTTATCACCCGACACCTTGTTCTTTTTAAGCTGCTTTAGAGCCGTCTTGATCTCGTACAGGCTGGCGTCCATATCTTCGGTATAGTGTCGAGTCAATCTAGCCCTTGATTCGTTTGCTAGATTAGCAGCGGGTTTAGTCACACAACTGTCCATCTCTCCCAGAAGCTTTGGTCTCTCCTAGAAGCTTCGGTTTGGCGGATCTGCAATCGTTGGTCGTCAGTTTTGTGAGCTGGCTCTGTCCAATAGACAGATCTCTTGCAGCTTGGAGCTCTTATTATTTTGATTTATAATTTTCATCCCAATTTATTGTAATTTTGCTTATTTTATTATACTTTTATTGTGTTGTGTCATTTCTATGTAAATGCTGTGTCCGCTGTGGTTGACACCAACACTAGTATAAGACCTCAAAAAATGTTGTACATATGTCCATGTTTCTGCTGTTGATGTGCACTAAATAAACAAATACGTTTCCAAAAATATTCCTATTTACAACTACTGCAAACCCCTGAAAGACACAATCAATAGTGGCGACCACCAGGAACGCAACGAGGCTATGAATTTCCAAGATTCTCAAAGGAACGGTTCCGCCGTCTTAGGAGATCCAAGGCCAAAGACAGTGGAACCGTTGCGATAAGAAATAAGTCTGAAAAACAAGATGAAGGAGTAAGAAGAATATAATTTGATTCATAGTAGGTACCTAAGCTACAAGCACCGCAAGCAGGTGCCATTGATCCGATGCCTCAAATGCCTCATCGAGAGGTGGAGGTTTCCTATTCCTCACTCAACAAAGATCAAAAGATTCCATAAACCACAATGTAAGTCACTTACATCAATATATCCGCTGTAAGACCGCTAGACAAAGGCTTCCTCAAAACGTCACATCGACCTGCACCAGGTCCCTGCTACACCATACTTTTTTATTACATTCTGTCAACCACAGGGTGATGGTCATCCGCGGTTGTAAACTTTACTAATGAATATACGAGACTGCACCATGTACCTACCTTATCTATTTTTTAAAACAAGATGGAAAGAAATCGTGAAGCAAGCTACGAGTACGCGAGTACACTGACAATTGGACTTAAATGTATATCGTGAGTTCGTGAACGATCTCTGTCAGTGTAGCGATAGTAAAATATCAACACAGTACTTACTTTTTAGTGTAACGAAATGAATCTGACCATGAACTTGCAACTTGTGCACTTGGAGCCTAGGGAGGGAGAGAGAGATGAAGCTATACATGTAGTATACTTACTACCTTACACCCCCACCTACCCCCTGCCCTTCCTTTTCTCACACTTGACTTATGATGATTTTAACACATCATGGCATTACCTCTGAGCTAGTGATTTTTCTTGTAGCAAGGTCGCACATGCACGTAACTCAACGTTGCATAAAGGCGTGTCGGTGACCTCGACCTTGGCGATATGGCGCACATGGGTGTCGCGCAGCCGAGCTAATGCCGCGTGCGTCTCGCGCGGCCGAGCGACTGGCCGCGCACGACTGAAACCCATCGCACACGCCTTGTCAACGGCAACGTTCATAGATCCTACTTTAACTAGGAATGTTCGGTGATGATACTATACCTCAGAGGTCAGAAGATGTACGGCTTAATAAAAGGCTATTGCTCAAATTACCTACAGAGCTGGAAGGTCAAAATGAAATTGGCCTCAACACATTTTTATTCATAGAGTAACAGTTATAGTAATGACGGATATAGATATTGTGAAGCAGGCGCAGCGCACGACGCTCATCGCATGCTTCTTAATGTGTAGACTTTCATATACGTGGTGACTTGGTGAGTGAGAAAAGGCGTGTCGAGGCGTGCGCGGCGCATGCTTTGCAATGTTTATATCCGCTTTAACAGTCTTTGCTAATGTTTAATTTGAAGTAGGCATTTGGCGTTTACAGTTCCTTCACTACAAGATACTTTTTACACATTTCAGAAGTTTTATCATATTCCATGTTGTTGCATTTTAATATCAGATTGAATCTGTATCTCATGTACAAGCATTTTATATATTCTAAAGGAAAACATTCGCAAGGTATTGAAAACGTAACATTTTCTGAAAGTAGATGTCCCATGAGTCCCTTCAATACGCTCCGTTGGTATTCTGTTTCAAAATATAATTTAATCGTTATTTCCATTGATTCAACGAATTCGACGAACTCCGTGGGAACCATCACCACCACGGTGTTATCATTTTGGTGTTTAGATTTGATAGTTAATATAACTGCGGTGCTGTTAGCGTTTTCGAAAGTGTAGCTCTTGGTGCGCTCGCAGTCGCTGTGCCGGCGGTAGCCCTCGTACAGCAGGTAGGCTGCCAGCTGCTGAAGCGCGCCGTCCGCTGTCAGCTCCACTGCATCTAGATCCATCCCCGCAGTAGACTCATAACACGCGTTTATAACATTTGGCTGGGCACGTTCATATACCATTACAATCGAACTGAATTCTATTGCTTCCTTTAGAAAAAAATCTAGACAATCTAGTTCATTATTTGTTTTGCTTTGAAACATGTTAAATATCGGAGTTTTGCCAATTGCTAACAACTGTATTTGCCTACATGTAGGCAGCCGGCCGTACACTTTATGAACTTTGTCAAAGAACAAATCTAAACAATCTCGACTCATAAATTTCGGAAACTTGTTATATATTAAACTTAAATCCCTGTGCAATAACATGATGGCTTTAAGGGTTGATCTTAATTTACTTGTAATTTTGGCATTATTCGTACTGTCGGAACCTCTGTGTGCGTCAACCAAACGCAAGTCTTTGAATATTGTGGACATTTCGTCTAAACACTCAAGCTGCACATCCTCGCCAGCAAACAGAGTATGCGTGTCATCATTCTTAACATACGAGGTGAAGTTGAGGATGTTAAAAAGTTTGTTCATCAAGAGAATCCACTCGACAGTACCGTCGACCGGGTCTTCGATGACCTTGAGCTCATGGTACGCGGACACCGCAGCCGCGGTCTGCCGGCTGAACACTTCCGCCGATAACTGAACCTTATCCTTTTCGGATTGCAGATGCGTGTGTATTATATGGTAAGTGGTCAGTTGAGGTGCAAGTCTTAGATGTTTCTTACATTCATGGTCGTAGCACTCGGTGATGTGATCCCACTTAGCGATCTTTCCATTAAAGTAAAAATTATTAGTGGTAAAATAGTCACGCACGTTCTTCACTAAATGGGCTGGATCATACAAGTGATAAACTTTATAATTATTTACGTGGAAAAAAGGAGCATTCGAAGTGATTTTTTTCTCTTTCGTTAACCCAATAAAATCTGTCTCGACATCAGATATCAGCACGCGCACAGTGAGTCCTATTTCGAACATTTTGCTGATTATCTTTAAAATGTATGCTCTCACATCTTCGTAGTCCTGATGCGACGCTAAAAATGAACAAGAAATCGCCTGCTTCCAGTTGTAATATAAGCCGCGCACCATGACCACTAGAGCTGTATTGGCTGGCTCTAGCCTCAGTGTGCCGTCAACATCATGGAAACCGATCACTTGATCTTTTTTATCATCATAGTAGAAGTTTTGCTTTACGTTCAGAGTACCAATGCAGACGGCACATTCCTTCTGCTCGGCTGTCATAGTGTCAACTTTGATCTTTAAAGCTATAGTCAAATTCTCACAAATACTGCTTGATGACGGAATATAGAATCGATACAGCGTTGAAAGCGTGGGTAAACATAACAGTGATTGCATTGCTTTGTACGTTTTTGGACTTGAACAATACAGCTTTAAGGCAAAAAGCTTGAACTCATCCGTGTACTTCCAGCCGTCCCTTTTACCGCTAAATCGTTTATGTAGTAATATAATTTCTGCGATGTGTCTATTAGAATTTCCAGAATGTCGACTTTTATGTAAGAAGGCTTGGATTCGTCTTTCAGCCTCTGTCTCTCTGACACGATGTCGCGTGGTTCGTTTTTGTATAATTTTGGTTATGGCTTTAGTGAGGGCAACACTCTGACTGGTGGTGGCGCTGGCGTCGCCGGTGGTGGCGCGGGAGGGTGCAGTGGTCACGTCGGGCGTGCACGTGAGCGCCTCCGCCTGCGGCAGGAACAGCGTGGGGACGGCGTGCATCAATAAGCGCGTACGCAGCTCGTTGTTCTTGTTCACGTAGCATGCTTCGAAGTGCTTCTCACAAACAAGTATTTTCCTCAACTTGCTCTTGACTTGGTGTATCCTTTCCAGCCATTCTCTAGACCTGGAACAACATGGGCACATTAATGAGGTACTTACACGTCAGTTATGACATGGAACTTCAGGGATATTTGAAATTATTATAAAAGAACTATGGCCTCAATTTGGAAAAAAAAATCACACCATGCAAACGAAAGTGGTCCGTGATGCGCTTGACCGATTTTATAATTTTCCGTAAATATGGACTGTGCGCAGTGCTACACCCCGCTTCTGATTTATGAGATTTTGGCTGGAAAAACATTAATGTCAATCCACATCCGCTGTAGTTTTGAATTTAGGCACCATTGCGAATTTTGGCTCTTCTCAAAAATTAAAACCGTGTTGAAAGAAAAACATTTTGATACACAAGTGAAACAGCAGTTAAAAAAAAAAAAACAATAGAACAGAATATAGTATTTCAAAATATTCGGAAGTCAGCGTTTTTGGTTCTGATTCTTTGTTTTTTGAAAAAATAGGCAAAATTATATGCATAATATAAGCACAATCACCTTTTATAATGTTCCCACTGCTGGGACTCATGGCCATGAACAAGTCAATATGCACTTGTTCATGGGTTCTGTCGAAGTAGTGTTCTTCGAAGGTGTATGATGTCGAAGTATGTTCTGTCGGACTAGTGCTTGTCGATTATATGTTTTGTCGAAGCAATGAGTACTCGAACTATTGATTTTCGAAATGGCGACTGTGTCGAAATAAGTAACTGTCGAAGTTCAGAATGACACTCATTTCTCGATATTGTTTGTTGTAAAAAGTTTTTATTTACACACTTTTTAGTTGCGATACACCTATAGCCAGAGTGCCTATTTCTCATGACAATTCTAATTAAGTAACCCAAACACTGCTAGGATACATTGCTATAGTGAGAAATCTCTGTCTAGCATTCACCTTCCGGCTCCATCATCTCATCATTAATTCGATAGTAGGTACCTACCTGCCTTACAGCCAAAACGCATCTCATGACAATTCTAATAAGCGCAAACATGGCTAGGTTACATTGATTAATTACATATTTACAGAGTTTCGGTGCCTATCTTTCGGCTTCATCATCATCATCAGGTCACTTTAATAATACCATTTTAAATATAACTGTTCAGAATCATTTATTTATTTGTACCTATTGTCATATTCGCTTAACTATCTTCATTGTGATATCTAGGTATGTGAGTATGAAGTTCCGTTGGTTATTTCTGGTCTTCTTCATCAGTTCCACTTTATCAAATGTTACTTTTTGACTGTAAATGCTTAAGTTCTCGACAAAAATACCAAAAATACGAAAAAAAAATTGCAAATCTGTCCTTAAACAACGGAGTTCTGAGGTTACAAACATTAAAACATTACAGTCAAATTGTTATCCTCCTTTTTTTTGAAGCCGGTTAAAAAAAAGAAATAACTCGAAATCGATGGATCTAACAAAATACATACATTACTCGTAAAAAGGCCACTTGTAGTACCTACTTACCTTGCGCTAGTACCAAGCTAGTGCCAACTGTAAAATATAGATGGCGTTGTATGTCTCAAATCATATTTACCTCTGACTATCTCTTGGAACTTTAAAAAATGCCAAATTTGGATTTAGAACAGAGTTACTGCGGCAGTTTAACACGCTGCAGTAACTAGCCTTCTTCTGTTTCTCGATGAAATGCTGTACGGCAGCGGACCTGCCCAGAGGCTGCGACCACACGGAGCAGCTGTTATCGAGTTCGCGTTCCATGTCGCTAGAGCTGTGTCCGGCGCTCGCGCCTGCGCCTCGCGGCTCTGAACGATAAGGAGATGCAGTCGAGCGGTTGTTGTTGTTGTTGATACGCTTTAAAATATATGGAGTCGTCATTACAACTTATGTATTTGCAAATAAACTGTACATTGATAAACGTTTTTGTAGTGAGAAACGTGACGTAACGCACTTACGTCCGCGACCCGCTTGTGGCGCTGCAGCGGCCATACTGCGGAGGTCTGTAGCCGGCTTATGCGACGGTGTGCGTGTATGCGCGTGTGTGAGTGCACTCGTTTATAGCAACAATTTTGAGCTCGCGTACTGCGCTCCTTATCGTACACGGTGAGATTTATTAGATAACGAAAAATAAACATTGCGGTATAGATACTGGCGTAGCTATCGAAGGGCAGTGCCCCGGAGCCCCCAAGCTACAGGGGCCCTCAAAACACGTTTAGCAAACCCGTTACTGAACGAGCGAATAATTCTCCGACCCTCGAAATCTAAATAAAATACAACACTGCTTCGATCATGGCAACTCATTTAAAAAAATGCAAATAAATTCCTGACAAGTTATAACTCGCTTATTTCCCCTGTATTATTTCTGTAGGTACTTCATGTAGTGTTACCACCCCAAATCCTTCAGGCAAATTCAAGAGACTATAAGTTCTCACTGGTCAAACTAGAAAACTTAGGTAATAATATTTTTTTGGAGTCGGCGGATTTCACATTATATCCAATAATATTTTGTACGTAAAGCCGTTCATTCATAATATTCGTTATTTATGATAAGTATTTATAAAGTAATACATAAAAGGTAGCTTTGCTTTTTAAAATGCGTAGGTATATAACCTAAACAGTTTTGGGGCCCCGGTCTTTTTTTATGCCTTTGGTCACCTTGCTACGCCACTGGATATTATTTTAAAATCCTAATACTTAACTGAATCTATTTGAAGCTAGCGGATATTTTGAAATAATTTAATATTCGTAATCAGAATGCGGTACATATAGGTACGTGGGACACTCAGAAAGTTTTGAGAAACTAAAACACTAACTTATGGATAAAATATTTTTTATTAGATCTTTTCAAAGAACTCTCCACCAGCCTCTAAGTATACAAAGTTTCATATGTCTGAACCAGCATTTCGAAACATTTTGTCCAGTCCGCCGCAGACGCACACGGTTCCAGATCAATACCTACTGTAAGGATGGTGCTCCAAGACTCTAACCAGTGTGGTGTCCAGGATGTCCCTCGTTTTGAGTGCTGAGTGCGCGGGCGCGATGTCATGGTGAAGCAGTACCCCGCAGAGCCCGGTGTTCGGTCGCTTGTTGCTCATTGCAAACAAAACTTCTGGCATGCATTTTGTGGTATACCATTCGGCGTTGATGCTGCTTTGGTCTCGTAATGGAATTGAAATCAGATACCCCGTCTAAGTTAAGAAACAGCCAAACTTTCGACTGACGATTCGTTTCTGGATCGTATTGATAAAACCAGGATTCGTCAACTGGAACAATGTCGTTAACGCGCCGAGACTAGTATGCTTTAAATTTTTGAATCATCAATCAATTTTGAATCATCCCAAGGTGGGTGTTACCCACCTTTGTTCCTTCAATAATGGGATTACTACAGAATTATAACATAACATAAAAATAATCATCAAGATCGGTTCCCCAGTTGGATAATCAAAACAATGAATTTGAATATGATATTACGTACGTTATAAAATTACGACTTTATGAAATGTTGTCAACAATAAACATTGCAGCAATCTCAGAAGATTTTATATTATGTATTCATCTTTTCTATGGTATATCTTATATTTATATTTTATTATTTTTATTTATAGCCCATTTATGCCCATTTATGTGTTGAGCAAAGGCCTCCCTTTCCCTTTTCCACACAAGTCTGTCTTCGGCCATTGCGGGCCAGTCCTTCTGGTATTTATCCAGTTCATCTCTCCACCTTCGCCTTGGTCTGCCGCACATCTTGTATCTTATTTTTTGGCGCGCAGCATTTTGTTCCTTACACGGTCGGAAATTCGAACACCCAAGATACTGCGCTCCATAGCTCGCTGACCAACCTCGAGCCTGGCTATCTTAAAAATCATTTATCAGATCTTCACTTTTCTTCACCTATGTTTTACAAATAAATGATTCTGATTCTGATTCTGACTTTTGGTGAACGGCAGATTTCGTACCGCATACTTTTTTTGGTTGTTCTGTTATAATTTTTTTACCACTTATTATGGTAACTGAGCCATTTATTTTCAGGGTTAATGTTAAGTCAGGGTTAATTAGCAATATCAATAAAAAGATTTGTTTAAATAAACCTAATAAAGTTATAGTAGACACTTCACGTGACCCAAGGGCTGGCTTTTACCTCGGTCAGAGATTAAGCATTGCCATACAACGTGGCAATGCCGCCAGCCTTTTGGGTACACTTCCAGTCGACAGCGATGCGGAGGAGTTTTTTGACGCCATATTTTAGCTAGTAGTTTTTGATTTAAGTGTATATATAGTTTTAATTAGTTAAGTGTTTTATGTATTCATCTCTATCATATTATCTACCAATTAAAACAAAAAATGTCCCAAAACACGGCATTTTATTAGCGGTATGAACTATCTGATAGAAATACTCTTCTAAACACAAAAAAGGTTCATAAAAAAAGTTATGCCCGAATTGATAACCCCAATATCTTGGAATTTAAACATAATTGTTGAAACAACCAGTGCAGTGTGAACTTTTTTTTAATTGATATAAAACAGTGCTTGACTGCCATCCCACCTGATGGTAAGCAGAGATGCAATCATTGATGGTGAGGCGCATAAATTTATTAAGAGTTTATTCACTATTATAGCCTTGAAGACACCCATAGATATCCTAAATTATAGTTGGTCGGGAAGACCGCAGCAGGCAAATTGTTCCAGTCACACATCTGAGGTACCCCTTCAGAGACTACTGGGCCTACTGGGGTAATGTTACGTTATGGAATGCTGTTAACATCTATTCCGGAAGATTTGCTATTATTTATTAAAGTGTTTCATGATCTAATCATATACCAAATTTAAAATGGGACCGGACCACCTAGCAGGCAAACTCTCCGAGACAAAAAAGAAGAAACAAGAACCGTCAAATTCGCTGCATAAGCGAGCGAAGATATTCCTGAACAAGATACAAAAAAGAAATCGGACGACTTGAGAACCTCCTCTTTTCTTGGAAGTCGGTTAAAAAGATGAAGTATTTGAATTTTATTTATTTATTTAAAACTTTATGCACTAATGAGACATTGCGAGTCCGGTTTATTATTTAATTTTTGTTGGATCATGCTCTTTGCATTTTTTTTTTTTTAATTTTTATTTAATTTCTCTCTTGTTATAGTTACAATCGTAGTATCTACACATCCAGGTTTTACGTTTATCTCATCATGATAGCAACGTGATGATGATAGGAGCCTAGGAGGTTAATAGTGATGTCTCAGGTTCAAGCTAGGCTATCGTATGCTACTGTGCTATATCTAGCTGTTATTAGCAGAAACTGTTGCAATAGATATTTTATAATGGGCGTTTGTGCACTCACTCATAGCAATTAGAATATCATTGCTCATAGCTAAGTATTCGATTCGTATTTTTACACAGCTTATACCTAGGCTAGGTACTTACATAAAATTTTGTAATTTTTTTTATATTATGAACATTATAAGAATGGATCGGAATAATGGAATTAGCCAACTCAAATGATCACGAATAAGAATCAAATATGTAGGTACGAGGCCGAGGTAGTGCATGAGCCTTCGGGTTTTTTAGATCGTTGTTTTGTGAGATTGTCGAAACTTTTTTGATAGGCAACCCTTTTCCATTGTTTCTGGTGATGTGCCATTTCTAAAATCAAATCTATATCTATGCTTATAATAAATCTGTAGAAGTGAAAATTCTGTACATTGAAAATATAAAAAAAATAAATGGCAGGGGGTGTCACTAGACCGACACCGAAACCAAATTTTGATTTAAAAAAATTTTTGTCTGTCTGTCTGTCTGTTTGTTCAGGCATCACGCAAAAACTACCGGTTCGATTACGATGAAACTTGGTATAATTATTCTTTAATACCCTGGGCACCACAATGGGTAATTTTTATCCCGGAAAAGTATATACAATAAAAACAAACTTAATTTTGCGGTTCGATCCCTAGACCCGATTACTGTACCAACCGCAATAAGTTTGTCTTTTACAGTAGTTACGTCACCCGCAGTGGAGTACACGCTGCACACGGCTAAGATAGGTATTTTATCTTAAGATACAATATTGCTCGCCATACATTTCAATGGACTATCACACACGACGAAGATAATAAATAATATTTCATATTTTCGATATCTCAAAAAACCTAATAAAACCATTTTCGACTTCTACGCGAACGAAGTCGCGGGCAAAAGACAGTCAAATAATAAACGTCTTGTCTAATGGCCGTCGAGTTCTGTTCAGGGTCGCGCTCGTATAGGATAGCTACGAGTCGACGCAAGCCTCGCGGCGGCGGCCGGCGCACACCGCGCGCGATGAGCGATGCGGCCGAACTGTACCAGAGCGGCAACGTCGCGCACGTATCGCTTTCTCTCTCTCAGTATAGCTTTGGCCTCGCTTGGGGTGGCCGCGTTTAACGCTCGGAGTAAAAATATTGTTTAGATGAACTCGAGAAACTATAGGGAGCGTTTAATAGACGAAGTGAAGAAGTACCCGGTGCTGTACGACACGCAGCATGAGCACCACCGCGACATCGACGTGCGCGACCGCTGCTGGCTGGACATCTCCGAGCGCCTCGGCGCCAACAGTACGTACCATTCCGCCATACCTGGCGATGACGTCACGCGCCGCTGTGCTCACACAGCCGCGCGCACACTGAATGTCTTATTATTACTATAAACTGTTCGCGTTGCATTTAGGCCTCGAAATAATGAAAGCGTTAGGACCATAGAAATATAAAAAACAGTTTGGACGGACCAAGTTTTTGTTTTTTTTTTTTCATTTTTTTATGCGTTGCTATGAAAAAGTGTTGATTTGCGCCAGATAAGATAAGTATCTAGCGCAAAACAAACACTTTTTCTTTCTGATATTTCAATAGACAAAAAATCTTTTATCTGAGGAATAAAAATGGCGTTTTGACAGCTTTTGAGTAGACATGTCAACCACAACCATGTTAAACCACTAGTTGTCCCCCGAGGTTTCACTCGCGTCTTTAGTTACCTACTGCTACACTCCTTTTGGTTGTAGCGTGACGTCATGCCTATAGCCTTGCTTGATAAATGGGCTATCCGCGTTAGCCACACAATTTTTTAAAATTTTAATCAATAAGTGGTTCCTGAGATAAGCGCGTTCAAAAAAACTCTACCTTCATAATATTATCTACCTATACTACTCTGTCAAGAAAGTACCGGGAAAAGATCAATAATACACAAAATGTCTGTTATTCATCCAAATTTATTTTATCACCTTCAAAGTATGCTCCTTTAGAAACGATACACTTGCGCCAACGAATAATCCATTCATCAAAACATTTTTTAAACGCTGCTTCCGGAATTGAGTTCAGTTCTCGCCGCGAATTCTCCTTTATGTCTTCTATCGATTGAAAACGGGTGCCACGAAGTGGCAATTTGAGTTTAGGAAAAAGAAAAAAGTCAGCAGGAGCCATATCTGGTGAATATGGTGGTTGCTGGATGGTATTTGTTGAGTGTTTGGTCAAAAATTCGTTCACAATGATAGCCTTGTGCGAAGGCGCATTGTCGTGGTGCAAAATCCAAGAATTTTCTTTCCACAAATCTGGCCTTTTTCGTCGAATTCGCTCTCTTAAACGCCGCATAACGCTCAAATAATATTCTTTATTTACCGTTAGACCTTCCGGTAAGAATTCAGAGTGCACAACACCGCGATAGTCAAAGAAAACAGTCAACATGACTTTGACTTTTGATCGACTTTGGCGTGGTTTTTTCGGTTTCGGTTCAGTTGGAAGGCGCCACTCCGAAGCTTGTTGACTAGTTTGCATATCAAACTCGTAAACCCACGTCTCGTCACCAGTAACAATGCGTTTCATGAATGTTGGGTCCGAACTGACTCGTTCTAGCATGTCCTCAGCGACTTTCATGCGATTGAGTTTTTGGAGAAAATTCAGATCTTTTGGGACTAGCCGAACAGCAACATGTTTCGTACCCAAATGATTAGTTAAAATGGTACGGATCGACTCGTGAGATACAGAAAGTTCGGCGGCTATCTCTCTCAGAGTTGAATGGGGATTTTCAGTCACTATTTTCTTCACTTTTGCTATGTTAACTTCAGTTGCAGACGTTGACGGCCTACCAGAGCGAGGCAAATCTTCCATCACATCTCGACCGCTTTTGAACGCTTTGAACCACTCATAAGCACGAGTTTTTGATAAAGTCGATTCACGGTAAGCCTTCTGTAACATTTTCAGTGACTCCGAACACGAAATTCCATTGGCGATGCAAAATTTAAGACAAACTCTTTGTTCGATATTTTTGTCCATTATGAAATTCGCAATACACACTATATATGATATTACTAAAACCAGCACTGTATTTAATATAAATAACAGATGCAACTCAAACTCCGCGCCAAAATGGAAAACAGTTGTGCCAATCTAACAACTACAAAAAACAAAAATTTGAATTTGGAACCATAAACAAATCATCCATTCCCGATACTTTTTTGACTGAATGTAAGTAAGTAGGTATATTTGTATGGTCCGTCCCAGCGGCACACGGGTGTTAGGTACTTAAGAATCATTCAAAATTCTCGGCTTTTCTCCACTATAATATGCATGTATAAATGTAATATGCACTCACTGAATCACTCTTTCCATTGGTGAAAACCGCATGAAAAACCCGGCCAGTTTTTGACTTTATCGCAAACATACAGACAGACAGACGCAGTGGAGGACTTAGTTTTATATGTAAGGATAGTACGTATGTCGTGGCCAGATCTTAGAATTGATCAATTCATGATGTGACCAGCCATTTCATGAAATGGTGCTATTTCAGTTAAACGCATGAATCATGGCTGATCATATCGTAAGACGGGCTCTACCGGTAGAGTCCACTGTTCCTCAATGTATTCCGGTTTTCTACTGCAAAATATACTTTTGTCCCATCAAAAATACTAATTGTGCACTAAAATACTATGTTCTTCAGGGTGGTTTGAAAAAAATAATCACCGAGTCGGCGTGCCCCAAGTTCCTTAAGTCTCTTAGTAATTGTAAAAAGTTGATTAATATTTGTTGGTTGGAAAAATAAAATTTTTGATGCACAGAAATCCTACGTTAATGACATTATCATTGCCATAATTATGGCCATAACCAAACGTGGATATGGCCATATCATCAAACGATCTGGCCAGTTTTATTTGGCCATATCACAAAAAGATCCATTTAAAAATCTGGCCACGATATGTTTATAGTGTAGTTTAAGACTCCATTAAGAGGAAGGAATTTATCTTTTAATTTCGCATGACTAGACCATCTTAATCTTTTAATTTCGTAAGACTAAACCATCTTATTCTTTTATTTTCAGAAGACTAAACCATCTTAATCTTTTAATTTCGTAAGACTAAACCATCTTAATCTTTTAATTTCGTAAGACTAAACCATCTTAATCTTTTGATTTCGTAAGACTAAACCATGTTAATCTTAATTTTGTAAGATTTAACCATCTTATTCTTTTAATTGCGTAAGAGTAAACCATCAGTAAACCATCTTAATCTTTTGATTTCGTAAGACTAAACCACTTAATCTTTATTTCGTGAGTTTAATCTCAGGACTCCATTAAGAGGAAGGAATTTATCTTTTAATTTCGCATGACTAGACCATCTTAATCTTTTAATTTCGTAACACTAAACCATCTTAATCATCCTGTCCTAGTTCACAGATCACGTTTATTTCTTCCATTCTTACCTGCCACCTGTAACTAACTCCCTTTTCTTTCACATCACTGTTCATACAATCCAGTCATCTTTTATTTGGCCTCTCTGTCCTCTCCATGCATCCACATACATATATTCGTTACTCTTTTAGTAACTTGCGTTTCATCCCTCCTTTTCACATGACCATACCAAGACAAACTTTTCAGTCACTGGCGCCACTTTCAAACTTCTCTTAGGTACTCATTTCTCACTTTATTTCTATGTGTTGTGACGTCATAGATGTCAAATCGAAGAAATCGAGTAGTTGGGTGCGCAAAACAAGACATTTTTAAATTTGTTTACGAATCATGAAAGAAGAGTGTTTAATCAGAATTCAGTTCTTCAATTCTGCTCATCTCTGCGTCACTGTGTGAATTGTCTGAGTAGTGGCAGATGGAAGAAGAAGGCGAATTATTGCTAACAATTAAAATAAGTTTTTTTTTACTCAACAATATAATTAGTTAATTTGGATTAAACGGTTGTCGGTTAAAATTGAACAAAATAGATAGAAATATACCCAATAAATATAGATAGATAACCAGAGTTGTGACTTATTTGAAATACTTGTATTTAAAATGCAAATGCAAAATACAAAATAAGTATTTTATATTTTGCACTTAAATACCTTTATTTAAAAAGTATTTTGTATTTTATTTGAAATACTTTTCGAGATGTATTTTATATTTTTAAAATACAAAATACTTTTTTACGGCTAAGTTTCGAAACCATTACCACAACAGCACCCTGACAGAAGATTTGGTCCATGGAAAGTGTCTGACATTTATGATACTACTTTAGAATATTATTCTACAAAACATATATAAAAATTTAGTCCTAAAAAATTAAGTTAAGTAACTCGTCATTTTTAGTTCCCTTTCTCACCTGGTACCTGCTCAGGGGCTCCAAGGGGGAGCTCCACAAGTACACAGGTATTCAAAGCACATGAGACACTACTGAAAACCACAGGTTTCATCCGTGTGAAAATAAGTTGTGTCTTACAGCTCTGGGATCTTAGTATATTAGTAATATTATCTGAAAGTATTTTATTTGAATAAAGTATTTTGAAAATACCTATTTCGTATTTAGTATTTAAATACAAAAAGCAAAAGTATTTTGTATTTTGCATTTCAAATAGTAAATTTGAAAAGTATTTGCATTTTGTATTTAAATACTTTCCTAAATGCATTTTGTACATCTCTATAGATAACCACTTCCTCTTGTATGCTTCAGTCCCATCGCGGGACACGCTGACACTGAGTGTTGTTAACCAGGCGAGGTGCTCAAGCGCGAGTGGAAGATCCTGCGCGACTCCATGCGCCAGGCGCTTAAACGCAGCAAGACCGGCGCCACCACCAAGGCCGGGCTGCCCTGCAAGAAGTGGCGCTTCCAGAGCCGCATGGCCTTCGTGCTCCCCTACATGACCATCAGGCGGTGAGTGCCACCACAGGATATGCGCAATAAAAACTAGAGCGAATCGTTTTACTTTAATAAAACCATCACATTAACGCTTACTTTTATATCTAGAAGTCAACGGTCATCAAAGGGTGATATCAAGACGGACGACACAGAAATAGCGTCGGATCAAGAGCGGGAGCCCGAGGTGTGGGACCCCGGCCACCAGCCCAGCACCGACCACGACTCCCTAGATTTGTTCTTCGCAAGTGTCTGCCAAAGCACCAAACGATTGCCAAGAAAATTCCAGTCTTCCGTCAAAAGACAAGTCTTGGACGCACTCCTCAGGGTAGAAGACGATTGGGAGGCTGAGCAGACGGACTCCAAAACTGAAGTTAATAAGGATTACGACTGAGAAAGAAGATGAGCTTAGTATTGCTAGACATTCCTATGTTAATGGTTTACTATCTAGGTAATAGTGATTTATAATCTAAGGATGTTGGTGACGAGCAGACGCGATGTAAGAAGCTAAATAACGTGTTTTACAATTTTTGGCAACTCTCGTGCTGGTCAGATGTTGCAAGGAGTTGGAGCTATTGGGAAAATTAAATTTTGTGCAGTGCATTGTACATGCGTAGTTATGCGTCTGCTGTGGGCTGACTGGTGCTGTGGCCAGGTGCCCGGGTGTACTAGTGAGGTTCTCTAAACATTTGTGATCTGTGTGCTCGCGGTCAACAGCTAGTTATGCCATTTACATTGACATGACTACAAAAAGACTTGTAATTTTTTTATGATACGAATATTGCAGAAATAATTTGCCTTTTTTATTCTAGGCAAGAGTCCAATACTTTCAATAAATTCTTGTACCCAATAACATACCAACAATTTTGTAATGAAAGTGTAATGAGTACATTATATGTAGTGTTACACTATGGTGCCCTCAGGGAAGCCCATTTGTTTCATTTTCTCCAATTTCCTTTGCTGCTTCTTCTTCTCTTCTATCGCTTGGCGCGTGCTGAGCGGCACGATGTACTCCATCTTCTTCATGTACTCAGTGTGCAGGTGCATTAGGTGCTCGATGCTATACGTGATATCGACATTGATGCGCAACGAGTGCTCGTAATACCAAATGAGGCGTTTTACGCGCAGGTGGTAGTATCGATAGCGGTACATGGCGTAGTACAGGGTGCGCAGGTTGTGCAACCACTCGTCCAGCCGGTTGTAAATGTACGCCATGCGGAAGCGCGGATCGACCTGGAATTTCTTGATGATGCTGTCTAGTTCCAAGATCTTACGCTGCGTAGAATAGATGTTATGCTTCATGAGGTCCAAGACCTTAAAATTGTTGGGGTCATACGCCCGATTAACTACTATTGCTCGGCGGCCGTTCACAGGATGAAGTCGCGCGCTAGCTTTGGGCCCCTGGGTAGCGCCGGGGCTCAAGTCAGGCCCTGGGCTTCCATCGGGGTTAGGGCCTGGGTTTTCATCAGGATTAGGGTTTGGGCCTTCATCGGGGTTAGGGCCTAGAGCCCTATCGAAGTCAAGAGCTACGGCAGCATAGGGGCCGGGGATAAGGGTCGCTCCGGGGCTAGGAACTAGGGACGCCCCGGGGCCCGGTCCCAGGGCTGCAGCGGCACCAGGGTTGGAATCAAGGGTCGGGCTTGAAGCATTCATGTCAGGAGTCAAGTCACTTGCGTTATAAATCTCGGCGTAGTCCAAACTCACGTTGACCCTGCAAGTATACCCAGTTTAGTTATTTATGTTATTATTATTTTTTTATCGGATTGTAAGGGCTGACGACTGACTATTCCAGTAATAGATGATAGACGATAGATATAGATGGGACCGTGAGTCGATCGACATAATTTCAATTCTGAACCGCTGAGAATAGAATCGAATCGGCCCGTGTGGAAGTCAAACGTTTCGTTTCATGAAATGCTACTATTACAACCCTTATTAAACTATACACACCTGCAACACCAGACAAACAAAAGAAAAAAAATCATGGTTTTCGCTTTCTTTGAATATTTATTTGTTTATGTTATGACAGGAAACAGAAAAATGTTTAGTTTATTAGGGTTTATTATAAGAGAAGTGAAGTGTGCTGAACTGTTTGTACGAAAACGTCACTATATCAGTCAGACTACAGGACCGGACCTCAAAACATATCCTCCTACAGCGGAGTGTGAGGCAGGGATACGTCATTTCGCAGAAACTATTCACGGCCGCATTGGAGAATGTCTTGAAGGTTCTGGACTGGAGTGGATTAGGCTTTAATGTCAATGGCGAGTACATCACTCATCTTCGGTTTGCCGACGACATAATAGTCATGGTTGAGACTACAAAAGAGCTCAGCACAATTTTCAATGACCTCAGTAGAGCTTCCGAAAGAGCGGGTCTTAAAATGAACATGGACAAAACTAAAGTCATGATAAACAACCATGTAGCACCCACTCCTATCAAGATTGGAGACTCTATCTATACTCAAAGTTGTGGACGATTACGTCTACCTTGGACAGACAGTCCAGTTGGGTATATCTAATTTCGAGAAAGAGGTCAACCGTCGAATCTGCGCGGTATCTTCTCGTCCAGTATACTACAGTGTCTCAAGACGAAAGTCTATGACCAGTGCGTGCTGCCAGTGATGACAGTGATGATTGCGCAACGTGGTCGCTCATAATATGCCTCACCAGAAGGCTTAAAGTCACCCAAAAGGCAATGAAAAGGGCTATGCTCGGAGTTTCCTTGCGTGATCGAATCAGAAATGAAGATATCCGCAGGAGAACCAAGGTTGCCGACATAGCACGAAGAATCGCCAAACTTAAGTGGCAAGTGGGCAAGGCACATTGCTCGCAAAACAAATGGCCGTTGGAGCCGAAAGGTTCTGGAGTGGTGGAAGGCCCCCTACAAGGTGGACCGATGACCTGGTGAAGGTTGCGGGAATCCGATGGATGCGAGACGCACAGGACCGTTCACTGTGGCGACATTTGGGGAAGGCCTATGTCCAGCAGTCGACGTCTATGGGCTAAAATGATGATGATGATGATGATAGAGAGAAAGAATAAAAATGCTCTAACCTGAATAATATTGATGATTTCTGTTGAACAGAGTTAAACTTTAAAAACTGCGAATAAATAGCGCGTGTTACCTCCACGCGCTCTTCGGAGGACTTGTATAGTCTACTCGTGCTCCTCATGAAACTTCCAATCATTTCGAAGCAAAGAGCCCCATTCTTCAACCAACGTCAATTTTAACTCCTCAACATTCCTAAAAAAAACCTTATGAAATTATTTAGTTTTCATTCAAAACTAAATAATTCATAAGTTTTTTTTTTGTTCAATTATGTTCAAGACCTGAGTAAGTCTTAAAACAAAATGATTTAAATCTAATAAAAGGGTATTTGATTAATGAGTATTGTATTTAACTACTTTATTATACACTACTACTTTCTCTTTTTTATTATTATTATTTTAATAGAAATGCTGTTAGCTTTTGCATTTACATATTTTGTAATTATATTTTCACTTAAAAATCGAATGAAATAAACGTTTCTGATTTCTGATAACAAAAGTTTTAAAAAAAGATAATAATAACAACGAAAATCGTCTTTTGACAATGATACGACTCTTTTGTTGTTACTGTGATTATTCCTAAACTTTTTTTTTTTAAATAGATATAAACCAGTTCTTGACAGCGATCCCACCTGATGGTAAGCAGTGATGAAATCATTATTAATTCTTAACCTTTTGAGTAGCGTAAAATATTAGAAAGAAAATGACCGAGCGAACGCCGGCGTTCGCTCGGGGTTCAATGAATTAAATTTAGTCTAAGATTCAATCATTATAGCTAGCCTATACTATCCCACTGTTGGGCAAAGGCCTCTCTCCATTCCTTCCATTGTTTCCGGCTCTGAGCTGCTTCTGGCTGATTCCTAAAGAAGACATCCAAGTCGTTCCGTCAACTCCTTCGTGGTCTACTGGGACCGTCGTGCATTTTTTGTTTTTGCACCATTGCACCAATTTTGTGTTTTACGAGCCCACCTTTCGCTTGACATATGGCAGATATGTGCAGCACAATCCTCAATCATCAATTAAGCTGGGCAGTCGTCTGAGCTACGTCAACCATTTGTATTTTGGAGGGCAGTGTAGTGTTCCGAGCGCGTCCGTTAGTTTAACACCTAGTGTACTGCTCTATAGCACGTTGGGTAAACCTTAGGTTTGGATTTTTAGATGTTATTCAATGACGAAGTTGGTGCACTATAAACTTCAAACTGGGTAGAATACCTACACATGTCCATTAGCTGACGCTATAAGCGACACCAGCAAAGTGCCTTTAAACAGTTATTTTATCGACCAGTAGCTCGTCCTAGTATTTTCTGTTCGGAGTGTTCCTTTCTTGTCTTAACATACCTGGAAAGAGACTCTTGAAGTAGAAATATTCTTGAATACACAGACATATGATACAATCTCTCCGCCCACATAGATCTATGTTCCTTGTAGAGCTTGGTCATGATCTTGATCTTCGTCAAATAATAAACATTCATCTCTCATCCAAGCTTTTATTCTTGACTGTACAAACATCATGGACCCGTAGAGAAAGAAAATATTTAATATTTTCAAATGTCGTGGACCCGTTGGGAACTAAAGTATGAAATTTCATTTTTCAAGAACAATAGACTCGTCAACTCGTGGATCTCTGAGAACAACCCTCCGTAACCGACTCCACCGTAAGACGTTGTTTTGGAAATATTTGCTTGATGGTATCTTTGTCCTGTATATCCACAACGACTCTTTCCGAAACGCTTTTTGTGAAATTTAAACAAAAACGGCTTTGATTAGTGCATAATTTCGACTCCACTCATTGGATCAATTTCGATTCAGATGAAGGAACACTAATCTTGCGACTCGATGGCTCACCTCAAGTTTTGGCGCTTTTGCTGGCATGTATGAGCTCACACGAACTTCATTTAATCTTCTCATGTTAGTGAGGACGTTATGTCCGTGTTAACGTACATAACGCACTTTTTCCAAAAGATTTCGGGTTTGAACAGCGATTTTTACCTTGCACCTAAGATCACGTCTGTTTGACTTATACAGCCAACGTTCGACTGACTGAACGGTAGATGTAACGGCCCTCAGTCACCGTTGCCCGGCGGCTTCAGATGCAGGTAAATCAAAAAATAAACAAACTAAGCTGGGGCCAACATTGACTGAATAAATCAATTTCCTTATCAAAAGCAATCAGAAGCGTTACTCGTAAAATAAAACTTAGAGGGTGCAATTTCTATTGGAGGGTTGAAAACTTTTAAAAAGTCCATAATATTAAAAGAGAGAAGGATATGATATTAAATGTTACTTTACTTAGTGAAACTACCTTGGTCATGAACAAACATTAAACCCCAACATATAATAATTTAAATGACGAAAACACTTATTAATCCAAAACCACAATAAAAAAATGCATTTTTTGCGTTCTTCTAATTATATCAGTAATTGTATTACGGGTTCGATAGATAATTCTTGATTAATTAAGTATTTTATTTAGATTGTCAAGAATAATTATAAAGGTAAAACAACCCAGGTATTACGGGAAGAAGCTGCGATTACAAAATATATGTATTTATTTATTTAAGATCAGTAAAAAATGGATAACCAAGGATAGGTGTACGAGTACAATATACTCATCAGCGTCACATAAATTAAAGTATTTAAATATTTCGTTTCCTATTCACAAGGTTGAGCGCACACTTGAGATAAGACAGTCTTTAGACAGACTTGTTTCACATAGACAAGTCTGTCTCAAAACTAAAACTGTTTTGTCTACGACACGGCGCACACCTAAAACGAAACTGTTTTGTCTAGGGATGGAAAGATACCATAGAGGTATCGATACTTTTACTCGATACGGTATCGGTAATCATGTCATCATCATCTTCCTGCCCTTATCCCGTGTTATTTGGGGTCGGCGCAACACGTTTTTTTCTTCCACTCTGCCCTGTTACTCGTCATGCTATCACTAACTTCCTTTTCTTTCATATCACTCTTCACACAATCCATCCATCTTTTCTTTGGTCTCCCTCTCCCTCTCCATCCATCCACATGTAAACTCATAACTCTTTTAGTAACATGCGTTTCATCCCTCCTCTTCACATGACCATACCAAGATAAACGATTCCCTTTCAACTTTTCAGTCACTGGTGCCACTTTCAAACTTCCCCTAATATATTCATTTCTCACTTTATCCATTCTCGTCACACCACACATCCATCTTAACATTCTCATCTCCGCTACATGCAATCTTTTTTCATCCGTCTTTTTCACAGCCCAACATTCTGATCCATACAGTATGACAGGCCTTATCACGGACTTGTAGATTTTACCCTTCAACTTGAGGGGCATCCGTGGGTCACAAGTTGTTCCCGTGACCTGTCTCCATTTCATCCATCCTGCGTTGATCCGATGTGTTACGTCCCGGTCTACCTCGCCATCCCCTTGGATGAGTGACCCGAGGTACCGAAAGTCAGAGCAGATCGGTATGGGCGTTCCAGCTAGAGCTAAAGGCACTGGATTGGAGAGACCGCCGAAATCGCAGAACAAGTATTCCGTTTTGGTTCTACTCAATTTCAGGCCAACACTCTCCAGTCTGTGCCACCACACCTCCAATCTGTTCTGGACTTCTAGGCCACTCTCGGCAACCAACACAATATCATCGGCAAACAACATACACCAGGGAGCCTCTTCCTGAATGTCCGACGTCAGAGCGTCCATTATCATCAGGAAGAGGTAAGGGCTGAGAGCCGACCCTTGATGTAAGCCGACTGCCACATTGAAGCTGCCAGTGGTACCCACTGTAGACCGGACTTGGGTACTGCATCGACTGTACATCGCTCGGATCAACTGCACATACTTCCCAGGCACACCTTTCTCCTTAAGGGCCCACCACAGAACCTCACGAGGTACCCGGTCGTATGCCTTTTCGAGGTCAATGAATACCATGTGCAAGTTTTTATGCGCACCTCTATATTTCTCGCACAGCTGGCGTATAGCAAAAATGGCATCCGTTGTACCCCGACCAGGCATAAAACCGAATTGGGTCTGTGAAATTTCACTCTCTTCTCTCAGCCTCCTTTCAATAACTTTCTCCCAGGCTTTCATAGTATGTGACATTAGCTTTATTCCTCTATAATTGTTGCACTCAAGCACATCACCTTTGTTTTTAAAAATCGGCACTAAACTCGGTATCGGTAATCATGTATCGATACTTAATCAGTATCAATTGAAAAGTTTCGATGTAGGTACAGAACATTCGAGTACTAAACATAGAATTCGAATATAGGACTCGAAACGCGGAATCGAGTCATGATACGAATACACAAACCGAATCGAGTGACTCGGCACATCACTAAGTATAAGTACTTCAATATATCGATATTTTCACCCGATATTTTTTGATCCAATACATCAATTATTTTATATCAATATATTCTATATCGAAAATCGCAACGAAAACGATATATTTTCCAAAATTAATTTATTAGCAGAAAAAATAACGAAAAAAAAAACAACTGTATTCAATATAACTGTATAAATTAAAAACGGTCACAGGCATGACTAGTCTGTTTTTAATTTCGTTATGTCCGGACAAATGCAGGTTGACTGAAATAATAAATTAGTCTTCAAAATATTAGAATATTGTAATTTAGTTTAATTAAGATGCTCATAAATTAAAATAATGTACATTTTGCATAAAAAATTCTATTACCTATTATTGAGCTAGACTAAATTAGATAAATTATTTTTCAAACCGAAATTCGATCTGATCTTTCTCAGTTGTAGTGGGGCTGATATTAAAAATTTTATAAATATCGATAAATTGATTAATCGACATTTTCATCACTGACTACTAGTGAGGAGGTACGGCGCTAGAATGTTTTGTCTTAGGGATGGACATTTAAAATATACATCTATGTTTTTTCCGATGTTATGCATCGATTGGTTGCATCGGTGTCAATACGATGTATTGAAAAATATATCGAGGTTTCCAAAACATCGATTGTTTTTCGTAATGCCTTTAAGAAATAGCTAAAAAAGTAGAAAATGTTATTCGACACAGCATACATTAAATAGCAGAAACTCGGACGGCCATATTGTTGTTTTCGGTTTAAATTTTTGAGTTTGAATTTGTCAGCTCTGAGGCAAAAGGAACATAAAACGTTCATTCAAACTGATAAATGGTAGGCGTGTTATATTAGTTGAACTGATTGTTACCTTACGATTTACGAAACGTTATGAAAGTAACTGTAGTCGTCCGTCAGTGTCATACTCATAGACACTCATCTCTAAGGATCTTATACACCCTTTTAAAGGGTTCTTGCTCATCTCATAGTACATTGCGTATTCGATGCGTCGAATAATAAACATCGATATGTTTTCGATGTCGAAGTATTAATAATACATCGGTTCAATATGCATCGTTACTACACATCGGGTGTTTATAATACATCGATGTATATCGTCCATCCCTATTTTGTCTTCGATGTGAATGCCGACTGCCGTTAGACAGACTTGTCGTAGTGCAGTTTTTGTTGTTGTTAGACAATTTTGTCTATGAGACGTCTTGTCTCAAGTGTGCGCGTCTTCACATGTTTTGTAAAGCAATAGTCTGTCTTAAGACTGTCTTGTCTCAAGTGTGCGGTGAGCCTAACAAGAGACTGCAGCCTGCCCAAAGAAATAAAACTCTCTGATCTCTCCTACTTACATTTGTGGGAGCTTGAGATTCGAATCCAGATAGTCAGGCTTAAACTGGATGGGGTTGTGCTTCCACTGCTGCCAGGCGTCCGGGACGGACGGGGCGGCGCGGGGCTTCAGCTCCGACAGGTTGAGCGGCGCCTGCAGCACGTGCATGCGCCGCGCCAGCTGCGCCACCAGCGTTGCGTCCTCGCCCACGAAGTCGTAGTCTCGCAATGTGATGAAGCGCTCACGCGGTTCTTTGTTCTCACTAACACGAACACCTGTACATATTTATGTTCCGGCAAGATTGTATGAGTGTGTGAGTGGCTATGCCGGAGGGCCGTCCCATCGGCCTGTGACACTGATGGAAGAGAGCGCACCTATGTCTGCGCACACACTTGTGCACTATAATATAAAAAGTTTAGGCACTAGTCTTCCACAATAATAAAACACTTGTAACTACATTTTAAGAATTTGATGTATTGTAAAATATTGTGGTGAGAAAAATAAACATTTATTTATTATTTATTATAATATATAACTCCTACGGCGATGTTTAGTCACCACTGAGGTCGGCAGCTACGGTCAGGACTATTATTATGTTTTCACAAAAACTAGATGACCTCTAAATATTAAAATACTCACTGTTGGATGGCGAAGAGAATCCAATGAGCACTGTAAATGTAAAATGTATTGAACATCTCCATTGCAAGTATATGATATGCTGAAGGATTGATATTACATCTTAATTTAAATAAGTAAGCATACTTACACATTGGGGCGATTAGTGGTAACATTGCCCTGAAAGGAAATCGAAACTTAGTGCTTTGTTCGGTACGAACTGCGGAATAATGTGTTTAGAACTTCCACACAACTTTACCGGAGCGGACTTGGTGCCATGGATTCAGGGAAGGATTCCCGCCAGATGTAGGCTATGCCTGAGCACCCCGAGCCGGTAGGGCACTTCGCAGACATGCTTTTTAAAAAACTCCCTTCCAAACTAATATACTGCTTTTGTGGAGTCAGAAGAAATACAGAACCACTGACGTAGCGTGCGTCGGGATACGTCGGCTCGGTGAGGTGCTCGAGTCCTTTGTTGTAAGAGTCAGGACTTCAGGAGTTTTGTGGGCTGCGTGCGCCGTATGCTGAAAATCCACCAGTTTACCGTTTCCACTTAGCAATATGCAATCGTGTGCACGTGGGTGGAAGCTGAGGTCGCTAGCCAGAGCTTGGTCTAGGAGTTACTATAAGCTGAAATAATACAACTAGCGGTATGTACCTGTATGTGCGGTACAGTCGGCAACAGCCGCGTCGGCCGCGGAGCGCTCGTGTAGCCTGCGAGAGCCGAGGTGAGCACTGGATGTATGTATGTGCGTTTAATTAATTAGGTAATCTTTTATTAATAGGGATATAAAATACTCGTTACACATGTAAGTACACGTGATAAGATCTATATAGGCATAACAGGAGCTGGTTTGCTCAGCTCACGTGGCAGCCCGGGAGGACTCATAAATACAACGGCTTTATCCTATTGTCAAGCAATTTCTCTACTGCTGAGAAAGGTCAGGGTCGATAATAGTTTTTTTTTTAAGCTTTACAAATAGAACAGGTAGGTACAAGACTGACGCAACGTAGGTGATGCTGAGTGGCAGGTTCAGAACTGAGCTGACTGCAAGTGCACTCGTGCGAGGCTCCACCAGAAACTGATGAGAGAACTTACTTAGACTGCGGAGAGGAGCTTCCTGACATGACAACGTCCCCAAAAAACCATTCACAGTTCGGGTCACGTCACAAAAATTAAAAATAAATCTCTTCCCCGTTCGCATTCACAATCGGTGTTCGGAAATATTCGTAATAGAGGAGGCGAGGGGTCGGTGGGGGCTGCTCCCCATCCCCCCCCCGTGCCCGCCCTCCCCCCTCCCACCCCTCAGGTGGCATCGATCGCCCCGCCTGGCAACAACTAGCTAGTAGTTCCCATTCGCGTTTCTTTCCATATTTCCTAGAATTCCCTATTAAGAGCGCGCCTGGATGTTTACCTACCTACAGCCTTATTTCGTACCTTAAAGTTAAACCGAATGTAAATAATCTTGCTACAATCAATCCAAGCACAAACTAGCTAAAAGTTTCGATGTCAAAGCGGTTTCAGAAGACCTTCAGTACCAACTGGAAGTCGTCGGATGAAGACCGATGTTTCCATCTCTGCTCATGTCACAACAATGCCTAGCACACTTGTCACGACACCAGCGGCTGAGACATAAGACTCAAGATGTACTAACGTCATGTGTCAAATGTCAGCAGGCGGCAGGTGGGTGACATAACGTCTTGCGTCGTGGAGTTCACCAGCCCACTGTTATCAAAAGAACCGATATTTATTTAATTGTAAATATGCGCTGTAAACCATTACAAATCATACTATAAAATCCAACATGTAGGTGGATTTTATAAATAATTATTCGTTTTCAGAGGAGCTTAAATCGCGTATCTCTTGTAATCTTGTTGTCTATGACTGTATCTAACGGGTACCCATCCCGGTGCCGGTTCACCTCATCTTGGCAGCGGTTCAATTGATTTCCTAATTAAAACATTCGTCTTCATCGAAGCAGAAAGACGCCGCAACGATGCCAGTATGATTTGAATTTCTCAATTTAAACTCCATACGGCTAGCTCTAGGTCAAAGTGTTTCTATCAGCAGTAAAGCTCAACATTAGTACCTTTTAATTATTATTAACTGTTTTCCAAAAACAAGAGGAGGTTCTCAAGTTGGCAGATTTTTTTTGTGTTTGAAAGTTCATATCATCATTGCTTGTACGCTTTGAAGGGACCTACCGAACATGTGTAAGTTGTTAGTTAAGTTCATACTGATTGATACCCTAAATTCACCAATTAAGTTCAAAGTCCTTGTAATTAGGGTTATCAATTCGCGTATTTCTCCTATTTTGATGATTCACTTTGTGTTAGTTAAAGTTATAACTTCGTAATAATCCCATTATACTTATTTTTCATTTGCCAAGTAGGCCAAACGAAGATTGACGTATCATTGACGTTTAAACGACCTGGTCATTTTTAGTTGGCCATATCATGAAGTGATGAATTCTAAGATCTGGCCACGACATAATTATTTTTCACGACATACTTATTTTTACGAAAGCTTCTTATACATAGATTAGTGACATCACTGTCATTACGGCCCCTCACCGCTGCATCGCTGCCTCGTTTAACAGAACACTAATCTCAGTGAGCTCACGTGCTAGTGCATGTCATGTCATGCACCCCTCGTGAGTCGCGAGCTTCTCATAATCACCCCTTCCCTCTCCCTCCCTCTCCCCGAGAGGGCGCGGAGGTGCAATTGAACGCTCAAGTGGGGGTGGTTATAAATAGATGTCCTCCGTCAGTGCCAAGGTCGGCGCGGGTCGATAGCGACCGGGCGCATGCGGGGCGCGTCGCCCTCCCCCCGCCACATCAAGTGCTGACCCACACACTGATACGACTACAGCCTTATTAGCATTGCTACAGTATGGGTGCCTTCATTGTTTTAGAGGTAACATAAATTAAATTGTAAATTTAGGCTATGATTTAAGTGCTACAGGGCTTCTTTGAAGACTGAAACTAGCTACTTAGGTTAGAGAACTTAATAAAGAAAACTTTTACTAAAAAAGTCGAGATATTGGAACGTCAACGGAATTAAATTGACTCTTCACGTGAACAAAGGCCTGGGCCATACACCAAGAAGATCATTTATAAAAGCCCGTCAACGTGGCAATGCTGAAAATGTTGCATATTGCCATTTTATACAAGACCAGAATGCAAGGGTCTTATCGCGTATGGTGTTAGTGGATGGCTCTAGGAGACAAGGAATTTGAGGAAATTGAGGATGAGAGGACAACCACACCATGCCATATTGATAACTCAAAATTAACATTTATTATTATTATTTATTAATTAAACTGTCCATACGGTCGGATCTAAGTTTTTTAAGACTCGTCGTACAAAGAAGAAAAGGCTCTGATTAAACTTTCAAACTCTTGAAAGAGAGGCATGAGATGATTCTGCAGTCTTCCGACGATGCGTTGTTGAAACTTCAACGGTCCGGACTAAGCGTTTCGCTTCGTCGTTTATACCGCGTACATCGCAGGACTGGAACAATTTGCCTGCTGCGGTCATCCCGTCCGACTATAATTTAGGTGTCTTCAAGGCTAGAGTGAATAGGCTCCTAATAAACTAGTGCGCCTGACTATGACCATCAATGATTGCATCTCCGCTTACCATCAGGTGTCATTGCAGTCAAGCACTGGTTTATATCATTTAAAAAAAAAAAAAACTACCGGCAGCTCAATAGACTTATCACCAAGTCCTTAAAACGCGATCTCCGCCTCTTTAATACCGAACGGATTAAGGACGCGATTGAGCAGAATAAAGGCTCTAAGGTTTTCACAAGAGATCTGTCTATAGGGCAGAGCCAGCTCACGAAACTGAAGACCGACGGTGGCAGAGTCATATCCGCCAAATTGGAGCTTCTGGGAGATATCGAGGCATTCCATGGACAGCTGTACACGTCTATCACAAAACCCACAACGAATCTAGCAAACGACCCAAGAGCTAGATTAACCCGGCACTATACAGAAGATATCCCGAACGTCAGCCTGTACGAGATTAGGATGGCTCTGAAGCAGCTAAAAAACAACAAGGCGTTGGGTGACGACAGAATTACAGCCGAACTCCTGAAGGCGGTTGGAAAACCGGTCCTAAAGGCCTTTCAGAGGTTGTTCGATTCCGTCATACTCATGCGAGATGCACAGGATCGGTCGTTGTGGCGTCGCTTGGGGGAGGCCTATGTCCAACAGTGGACGTCTTTCGGCTGAAATGATAATGATTATTATTTATTTATTTATCTTTATTCAAAAAAGGTAAGACAGTTATAAGATAAGCCCCACAAAACCGTTGCAATGGTTTGATTGTTTTATCTCTTCTTTTAAAAATATTAACAAAATACAAAAAAGGTTTATTAATTGGATTGCCCCGTCCATAGACACTGGGTGGAATTAGCTATAGGTTACTAATAATACTAATATAGTATTTAAGCACTTTCTGTTATCAACACCGTAATGTGCAGAAGTTAAGTTAGATTTAACGAATAGAAAACACCTAATAGTTTCAAATATACGTATGAACTTAGTTTTTTTGTATATCAATGATACCCACTCACTAAAATAACTAACGTAACTTTGATTCTCCTCTCCGTCTCCGACATCACACCCGAATTGAGCGTTCGGGAAGCAGCGCGGTATTTTCTAGTCCGACTGCCCACAATTTCAAGATGAAAGTCTATGACCATTAGGTACCTACGTGTTTCCAGTGATGATATATGGAGTTTTCTTCGTGATGATTAGTTTACTTGTTTATAAATAGGTATACTGCCAAAATGCTTGATTTAAATATACCTAATTAATTTTAATCCGCTGGATACAACGATGACATAACTTAATTGCGTTCTGTAGCTGCTAGCCAACATTGAGTTCGCAGACAGCGGGGCGCTGCACGCGGGCGAGCGGCACGCACGGCACGCCTCCACCTCGGACGCGATCAGCCTCATAGTACCGTAGCGCACCGCATAGCCCACACAGCGCTACGCATCGCATCGTATCGCGTCGCGTCACAACGCGTGACACCAAACTACTCATTAATAAAATTAGAAAAATTACTACTATTTCTTCGACCCTCACCAACTTGAAAAGGTAAACTAGTCGCCTTTGAGGTTCAAAATAGTTTCAGAAATTAGCTTTACTTTTAGCTTTCGATAGACGTCCACCCTCGGATAACGGCGTTTAATTTGCTGGAATCTAAGCTCTGATTATTTAAAATCTTCAGTAGATAAAAGGTCCTCAGGATTCCATCAGATTAATTAAATTAACATGTGAGTACATCGTTAGTGATGGAAGTTTGTTTTGTATAGGTATCGATCAGGCGCGTGTTCACAACTCCACGGCCAAATATATGAAATAAACTTTCAACACGGTAATCTCCTGACACTGTCACTGGTACCAAGCCAAAGTAACCGAAGCCAAAAATAAAGCTTTTGCTGAAGCGCGACAAGACGCGCGCACGGACGTTAATTATAGCAGTTCGGCGAAATGACAGCGAATGTGACAGGTGACAAGTTCAGGGCCGCGCCCGGGCGGGACCGGGCCCAGACGGGGCGACGACGGCGCTCGGGAAAACATGGTCACTGTGAAACACCGCGGAAATCAATTATTATTAAATTAATAGCTGTCTGAAATCATTATTAAATTAATAGTTAAACAAAAAGTTACTATACAGAGCAGAACATTCTTTTGTACTTTCTAGTCCAACTTATTAACATAAAAAACTTTTTACAAGAAAAAAATAACCGACTTTCCAAAAAAAAACACTAAAAGGATCAAAATAACTTTAATTTCGAAAGTCGGTGTTAATAAATAAGAAACAAATAATACCGAGAAACAGTGAAGTCGGTTATTATTATTTTTGTAAAAAGTTTTTTATTTCACAATTTTTTGTTGCGTTACACTTATATATAACCAGAGTGCATATTTCTCATGACAATTCCAAATAACCGAAACACTGCTAGGTTACATTGTTTTATTATAAAGTTCCTGTGTCTACCTTCCGCCTTCCGGCTCCATCATCATATCAGTTCGATAGTAGGACCTTATAGCCGATGATACCATTTTCAACATAACTATTCAGAACCATTTATTTATTTGTATTGTCATAGTCACTCATTGTGATATTTATGTGAGTATACAGTTCCGTTAGCAATTTCTGGTCTTATTTATCAGTTCCAATTCATCAAATGTTACTTTTTAACTGAGTTCTCGATGAAAATACCAAAATCACTATATGGTTACCTATAATATGTGAGGAGTTATCTCGATTCCTCATGGATTTAATCATCAGAACTGGATTCTGAAAAAAATGGCACCAATCGAAAAGCATATCCTCTAAGAAAAGTTGAAAAAAATTTGCAAATCGGTCCATAAACGACGGAGTTCTGAAGTAAAACACAAAAAAAGTACAACTGAATTGATAACCTCCTCCTATTTATGAAGTCGGTTAAAAACACACAGCTCCTACTATACTTTCGTAGGATACCTTCTGACTCTACATATGAATTAATTGCAACTTTAAATGAGCATTTTTTAATTCCAGTTTGTGTTGTATCTGAGGTACTCGTAATTCCGTGATGATGATGCAATTGCCGATAATATCCGAATCACAATCGAAACAAGCGAAGTGTGTTGATCGTGTGCAAACGCAGGTGTGCCGCATACATGCTCACACACAGACAGACGTACCACAACACGTGACAGGTAGGTATGACAGCCAGTTCATCAAGCTAACATGTCTTGTATGCTGAAACGCTTCAATTCATGAGATTGTAAAGAGCAGCATTAGTATTGTTTTTCACGTAAATTAATCAGAACTACTTATTGCGTTTTTTAAAACAACTCATCATCATCATTTCAGCCGAAAGACTGACATAGGCCTCCCCAAGTTTCGCCTCAATGAACGGTCCTGTGCGTCTGACATCCATCGGATTCCCGTAACCCTGATTTGGTCATCGATCCACCTTGTGGAAGACCTTCCAACGCTGCGTCTTCTAATACGCGGTTGCCCCTCCAGACCCTTTCGGCCCATTGACCATCTGTTATGCGAGCAATGTACCCTGCCCACTGCCACTTAAGCTTGGTAATTCTTTCAGCTATGTTAGCAACCTTGGTTCTCCTGCGGATATCATCATTTCCGCAATTAAACTTCGAGCATAGGCCTTTCCCTTGCCCTCTTGGTAACTTGAAGCCTTCTGAGGCCACATTGTAAGCAACCTTGTTTCAGACGTACTTATCACATAGATCTGGTCATAGACTTTTGTCTTGACATACTGTGGTCTGCTGGACGAGGAGATACCGCGCAGCTTCCTGGACGCTGTCCAGTCAAGTCGGATTCGACGACTGACCTCTTTCTGGAAGTTAGATCTACCCAACTGGACTGTCTGTCCCAGGTAAACGTAATCGTACAACAAGACGTCCGTAGGTCTTTGACAGTCATTAATCATACGCCAGAAAGTCTGACCATCCATGAAGTATTGTGTCGCCTGGTAACAGGGCTGCGATTAGCAACTTTATTAGCAAACGGCACGCCTCCTTGACGATATTTGGGTATAGGTTGCTTTGTGTGAATTAGTTGTTGAAATTTCAATAAAATAGAAGAAATACTGGTATCGTGAGCAAACGTCTCGCGCGTGTCAGTGGCGCGGGCGTGGCGTGCGCGAGACTTGTGGCAGGCGAGTGGTGCGCCGCGCAGGTCACGGGCGGTCGGTGTCATGATGGCCGCGCTATTCGCGGAGCGCTGCTTGCGCAAGCGCTGATCTGTCGCCGCTTTCGTTACCCAGCGCTTGACCGCCTGACATCACGGTACCTAAGTTCGTACCTCTTCGTTATTTATTGCGGAGATAAAGTTCATTTGTTATGTGGATGCAGAAAAGTAGACATACCTTCTGCTTGTGGCCCAATTCAGCTTGCAGTGAGCGATGGACAAGAATATATATACACAACACACGATGAAGCAATTTTGTATTCCGTCGTCTACCATCTGATATTCATCAAAAAGCGCCGCTAAAGAAAATTTAAGTATATATAAGAAGTCAAAAAGGAATAATATCTTCAGGAAGATGCAAGTCCCGGCTATAGCTGGAGAGTAGTTAGAATGTAGATAATTACTGATACAAACTGGTCGAGAACAGAAACCATTGCAAGAGTTATGTAGGTAATTATAGGTGGATATCTACGTGTCTAGTATCAGCTGTCTCAAATAAGACAGCTGTACCGCAGTTGCAGTACAATATTATTCAGTCAATTGATAACAGACGTTTTTTCAAGGACTCTATTCCATGGTGCAATAGTCTGCGACCACGACACATACAAGTACCAAATTAACATAGGCACTAAAGAATTTCCTGACGCAACTAAACATTATTTAAAAACAAAAGCAGTAGGTATTGTCGTCATTCAGTCTTGCTCCAACAGACGTGTGAGACTACCCACATGTGAACTCATCCGTATTCAAGCGGCCACAGCTCGGCCGAGCTGTGCGCGGCCGGGAGCTGCCCACAGCGCTAGCTGCGTACGGCGTGCGACCGTGCCGACTGATTCTCTCATGGTAATTGGAATCGTGCCTTTTGCGTCAACAGACCGCGCCGAACAGTCTGCCCAAGACAAGGTTACTCGCAATACTCAATATCCACCATAAAATACACGTGATAAGGCTGACTTTCTAGTGACAATGGTGAAAACGCTCGCATGCGTCCGAACCATAAATAAAATGTGACGCAACAAGCAATTTAAGGATGCCACTATCTTACAAATGTTTTAGCATAACTCTAAAACGGGTACCTAGTAGAAGCAATTAGTTTGAAAGGATTGGGTTGACTTCAGCTGGCTATTGATGTTGGCAACCCCAAGCTACAAGTTCGTTGGCTGCGATCGTGCACTGTTCTGTAATGGTTGGTGATTTGTGGAATATTCCGGATCGGGCGATTTGTGATCAAATCTAGTTTCAAAATAATGCATTGCAGCTGCTTCAGTGTACGTAACCACCACTAGTGTTATCACAAACCGCAACATTTACTTTGTTAAGCTAGCTCCTTACATACTTATCATAAAACAAAGTCCCCCACCGCGTCTATCTGTCTGTAGAACACGAAACAGACTCAAAAACTACTGAACGGATTTTCATGCAATTTTCACCAGCAGACAGGGTGATTCATGACGAAGGTGGAAGTTAGGTGCATGTTACATTTATACATTATTATAGTGGAGAAAAGCCGAGAATTTTAAAGATATCTAACAGTCATTCGTAGCTGGGGCGGGTCGCTAGTATATTATAGACCGTGACGGTATTTGTATTGTTGTACCTACTTCATCTGAGTGGTTTAGTTGCTAGGCACCTCTTCCATAGTGATACTTTTCAAAGACACGCTCACTTATTTACAAAAAACTCATAACATTCAAGACATAGCAGGCTTGTTCAACAGCAGATCAGTATCTTATCTGCGCATGTGTTCGCTTTGAGCTCGACTCAGTATTGTGTGTGTGTTCACTTGCTGAGCGCGTGACATCGCGAACTGATAGGTGCCGATCATTATCTGCTGCTGACCCGCACTCTAGTTGCTCAGTGGAAGTTGTCCTTTGTACTTAGAATATTACTCTTGTAGGTACCAAATATGTGTTAAATTATTCACAGTGTCACATGTTTTCATTGTAAGCACTTGGCACACTTGCCAGTGTTGTTGCAAGCAGAAACTTCTTATCACTGCCAGAAATACATATAATAAATGTCCCTTTTTAGTAAATGATTGCTCGACAGTGTTGACACCCTTTACTTGTAGTATTATCTAACGCTCGTTACCTTGCCAGTTACAATCACATAAATAGATAGCTAAGCGATAAATTAGAAGTGATCTCACAGACTAATGAGCAACAGATATCGAATCACTACAATGTGTCTGTTCGTGACGCTGTAACGGGGGAGATAAGGGTCTTAATGAGCTGGTAATGAGCCCCACAGCACTTGTGACAACTGTAGAAAAGTCCTCATAGCAGTGGCTGCGCACGTCGCCTTTCCCTGGAACTCGTGGTCGCTACGTCCACCCTGCCGCGGCCACCACACCGCGTCTAGAAGATATTCAGGTATACTGGTATGGTTCATAATCGATACAGTTATCTATAAGACTCAACTCTTTAACCACTCTATAGCGATATAGAATATATGTCACGTAGGTAAAGATATTCATATTCATAAGCTCTAGCCAAGCAGTCAGCGCTAACAACTCTCGTACCGATGCCTAATCTTTCTTAACATGTTGACACATCTCTCTGATAAAGTGAAGTGTGGCATAAACTATGAAGTTTCGGACACTCACTCATCTTGGTGATAGAAGTCAATAACTTTATTAATACAGACTTTTTAAACGTTGACACGATTCGAAAAAATGCAGCAGACAAGACGAGATATCTATATAATTATATAAATTGATTGACATATCAACACACATCTGAAAGTACTGGGATGTGGGTGAACACTAAAAGACGATTTTCCAAAATTGAGTGAATTCTACTATTTTACTAGGGGTTTAAACGTGGTTCCACAGTTTGTATCGTGGAGAAATAGCCGCTGGCAGAAGCTAGTATGAACATATAAATACAATGGCGTAACTCGGAGATGAGACTCCTAGCGATGGATAACTAAAATGTTAATAAATAAATTCCATAGAAGACGCAACGTGGTTCAAATGCCAACACACCTCATGCGGAGACCGGCTTGAGTTCGTGTCTCGAGAGACTTCAGTAGCATTTACTGCGGTGGACTCTGTGGCTGCAGACCCTTCAAACCCATGTCAAACCTCCGCGGGAAGTGAGATCAGACCTCACCAGCATATTAACGTAACTCGCTTTTGTTAAATGTAAGTACATCAGGTTCAAGCACATAAGTAATAGAATTTCGCTTGTAGCAGCTACTCTCGGCGAAGACTAACCAGCGACGCGGGAGGTATTATAGTGTACCTGGGTGGTCGCAGGCGCAGACGCTATGCCTAATTCTCTAAGCTACTTTTAATTAAATTATTCCTAATAAATAGGTTAGTCAAGTACTTTGGTGTTCATTAGAATCACTAGTTAAGGATTACGGTTTATAAATTGAACAAACAACCAAATCATCAGTAAGCAACCACAATTTCCAGTTCATTGTGGCGACACTTGGGGGAGGCCTATGTCCAGCAGTGGACGTCTTTCGGCTGAAATGATGATGATGATGATGATGAACCACAATTTAAGAATGATGTTTATTCATTTCACCTCTTGAGTTGCTCCACAATTAATGTGTATACCACAACACTTGCTTTTTATAAAATGATTTAGATTTTATATGTAGGTACAATATTTACCACTCAGATGATAATTTACAATAATTGCTAGTTCGTTTTTGAATTACAATTACAGTATTTAGGATTTTTAATGTGTATAGCACAGAAAAAGTAAATATTCAATTCAGAATCATAGAACTCTACAAATGATTATGTTTGCAGGCAGCTGGCAGATTAAGATCAAACAGACCATCACATCAGTTTCTGTCCAACCGCAGTTCACACATCAGTTTCTGTGACAAACAAGCCAACCTTGACAGTAGAATGTGGTAACAATTAATTAGCAGAAGCTGACCCACCGTGTTCTTGCCAAGAATTTCTTTTGGCACATAATTCATACCTGGCTAACTTTACCTGTGGGTATGTGGAAACTTTCCTGTGTTACACACGTCTGCTCACCCCGCGGTGGCACGTGGCGTGATGTGCTGACGTCAGGCTTTGATCCCGTGGGACACGCTGACGTCTGCAGTACTGTCAAGTGTGGCAAACCGTGTCGAGCTGCCAAGCGGACGGTCGTGGGAAGACGCCTCGCGTCGTATGTCCTACCGCTCCGTCAGCAGGTGGGCCGAGTCAGACGGATTCGCCATTCTCTGCCCACCTGATAGGAAAGTCAGACACTTTGCTATTGTCCCTCCATGACACAAATTGTGTGAAGTGTAGGCAGGCAATCTGTTTCACCAGGTTCATTGTGTGCCTACAGGTGTCAGGTACAGTTACATTTGTAAAAGCTTTTATACAAAGTAAACTGTCGGCCAGTCCACACACTGGCATCTCACAAAAACGCAGTTATTTTCAGTGTTTCTCATAGAATTGTTATTATGAAAATTTTAAAAACAACAGAGCACACTCTGTCAAAAATAAACTCGGATGCCTACACAATCCGCTCGCCGATAAATATACGTTCTAAAAATATATAGTGGTTGTTCATATAATCGGCGGTTAATAACGCAGTTCTTGGAAAGAGGAATGATTACTTATCTCCCAACAACAAACAAACTTCTGCGTGGAGCTGATGAGAGAGAGTAGTCCACTGTGAGTGCGACTGCACCGGAGCCGCGCGCTCGCCCGCTAGCATCCACCGATATCAATTGGGAGGATCAATTCATCCGACCACTTTCTGCTTCAGCCTCCGCACAGAACTCAATTGTATGTACACTGTTATAGGGTCTCATTCACATAAGGCTGTTGTCATAATATCGGCTGTGGGTTTTGACAAGCAACTGGGACTGGGATCCAGTCGCGAAGTTAGTTCGAACGTTAATTTGTGCTCCGTGGGTTAGTAACGGTTCGCTTCGCACAACTTGCTAATAACTCCGAACGGAGATTATTGGACGTTTGTCCAACTATTCGGAACAAAATTTAATCTTCCTACGGCCACACATACACAGCTACTTCCCCGCGTACTCTAATTACGAGTCAATGATTTCTGGAACATAACCAAAATCTGGTGTGGTTTAGAATGAGGCAGTTGCTTCTCCTTCTTAATTACTACGGTATATTTTCTTTTCAGATGTGCTGACATTTCATGCTGCTGCCAGCGAATTTTCGGTAATATATAACCAGTATTATCCTTATTACCCCTTTAAAAGGAATTACAGATACTGATAGCTTCAAAATATAACCAATATAACTTATTAGAATGTACGTACATACCCATCACGTTAGTCCTTCCCATCAATCATTGTATCAGCTCACAAGCAAGCCTCCGTCATGACACCTTCTCATTTCATCACAACTTTGTAATCGGCCCATTTGTAATAAGACAAAGAAAGCGCCCTTTGAACAGGTAAGCCGGGATTAGCCGGCGATCGACGAGAGCGGGTAGGCCAGTTGCCGACACTCCGCGCACAGCACAACCTAGCCAGAGGGGCAAGTCCGACGAGTTCGCCAAATGTATGCCACTTACTGCGCTTGTCATGCAGACAAGATACGAGAGAAACCAAGAATTTTAATAAGCGTTTCCGTTCTGAACAAAAACTAGAGAGGACATCTAACATCTTTTGTAATTTGATTGAACGAGCATTGATACTTACATATATCGTGCCGTATTTTATTTTAACCCCATTAGTAAAAACGCTGTTAGCTTCAATAACTTCTTCTAAAAGTGTCACATATAGGACAACTCGGTACTTATTATTTGACCTTCACGTCAAACTACAAAAGGTTAAGGTAAGCAGCGGTCGCGGTGCGGTTGTTCCTCTGCTGGAGGTGCTCTGTGGTGCGGCGCTGTGATCCCCTTGAGGGCCGCGCGAATGCTTCTTTTATGGGCTTTGGAAGGTCCGAGACCCGGGCTTAGGGCTTTTGAGGGCCTCCGACGCCCCCAATTTTCTTATGTTCACCTGTTGTTTGTTTTCTTTACACAAATGCCGGGATCCAGCGGTATTTCGGTCGGATCGTGAATTTATTACGGACCACTTTTTCGTTTGCGTATGGAATAGGTACTTATAAAAAGTGTAGCAGATGTGTATGTGTTCGCAAATACGAGCTTAATATAATCTCTTCATTTCTGTTGGTTTTATTATTGAGTGAGGCGTGGAATACTTCCAGTTAGGAAGAGGCAGCGGCCGAAGGCTTGTTGTTATTCTTCAAGGCAAGATTTGTTATATTTTTGAACACGAATGCAGATATAACATTTATTCCTGATACGCCTGCCATCTTTTACTTTCACAGTCACATTAAATATTGTAGTACAGACTTCAGTCATTCAGTATTCTGGAAAACACTTGGCACGATTCGTTTTTGCGTACAATGTGACGGTGCCCGGTGGCCCTGCGCCTGCAGCGACTGATCATGACAATAAAACTAAAGAATTGAATTGCTTTGCAGTTAAAGATACCTACAGAACTTTAATAACAAGTATAGAATCAGTTGATAATAAGTAGGTAATTGTTTTCAATAATCAATACGACTTGTAGTTCGAGACTGCAGTTATTCTCATATTCATTCAGCAAAAACAATATTTTATCATATAATATTATCGCATGTGTACCTTTCTGTTTCTTCATATATTTATCACTATATTCGCCACAGGCTCGACGGGGACCATTTGTTAGTGTCAAGTGTTGCGTGACGGAAGGCTGGCCACCTCGGCAGATACACCATGTTTCCTATCATATATAATCACGTATAAAATGTAGTGTCAGATATGTATTGCGGACTCGACAAATATAATACTTATAGCAGATACGACGCAGAACTTTGAGCGGCGTGTCACCGAAGTTTGACGTTTACAGCCGTATTGGCGCACGATTACACGAACCTCGGACGCTGTGACACTTCCCAGTAATCTTCATGTTTTCTTGGAAACGCAGATTTGTCTTTCGACATTATGTTTTATGTAATTGTAAGCGAACTGTTTTGTTGAGCGTTAAAACTGAAAATGCCTATTTTCGTTTTTTGTGTAATCACCACAACGTAATGAGCAACTGGTCTCGCGTACAAGACCACTCTACTTGTTACATCAAGTTCTAAAATATAATTGGAGCCAGTTCAAACAGCGTCTTTACAAAAAAATATCCAATATGTAATGTGCGCTCAGCCACTTGTCAAATGTTTAAAATACGTTTTCCTGAAATTCTAATTAACGTCCATTTCCATAATTTTTCTCAGCTGTCAACGTGTGTTGTATACAACAAGATGTGCGGCATATGGACGCAACAGGTAATGTGTGGAATTAGTTCAAATCGCGTCAGCGCCGCGCTCCATACGACAGACGAGCACGAGAAGGTTCATTTTATTATTTCTTTCTTTTACATATACACAAAAAAGACAAACATGATCTGGTAGTTTTTTGACAGAACTCCTAATGTCTGATAACCGGTCTTTCAACAAGGTCTAGTGTTGACCAGTAACTATGTTGTGGAGGCATTTTAAAAACTAGGACTCATTCAGCTGCATCCAGTTATACTGGAAACAGACTCCAACGTAGCTGTAAATGGGTGAGACAGCTGAAGTTGATTATGACAATAGCAACACCCCACAGACTCCTGGCCTCTAGACAAAGGCTGGTTCTTATCCTCAGTTTTTCATGATGTTCCCTACTACCGTTATTACCTAATAATGGTTGTACGGTGGTGTGTCGTGTAGGTACTTGTATTTCTGTCCATATCTGTGTTGTGACACAGAACCTTGCGGAGTAGACGCGCGATGATGTCTCCTTGAACTTGTACTCCAGTATGTTCCTGGCAGCCACACCGACCACTGACGACTGATGGCCGACGTCCCACTGTCAAGGTCACGTCGCGCTGTGTTGAAAGTAAAAAAATCGCACATACATATATATTATCGATGCTTCCGACAACAAAGGTCGTAACCACCAAAATAGCACTTTTGGTAATCAACGAAAAACAAAAAATAATTTCGTTTTTGGCTTATATCTTTTTAACTTTAATAGTTGTAAAATTGTCTTCTATACAAGAAATACGTAAAATACGATGGTGTTTCATAATATATTATTGCTATTTATGTCAAAGCCTTATTTTAAAAGTTAGCTTGGACATACACCCCAGAAAATTCAAGAAGTTGGTATTTACGACCACTAACAAATCAATGGAGAACGATTTGTCTAACGGAAGTTAGAAGTATGCCCCAGTTTTTAAATACAATAGTTCTGGGTTTGGTTTTAAAAACCATAAACTAAAATAAAAATGAGTGTAAACACCACGATCTGATGCGATGGTATGTAACAAACATGGAAATATCTGAAGCAAATCAATGAATTTAAGACTGTAAGTTGAGTTTTTATTACTTGTAATAAAAACAATAAAATAAAACACAAATTGACATAATTAAAAAAGGTTTTTTATTCATTGACCGCCATCGTTTAATCAAAATAATGGTTAAGCAAGGCACTAATACAAATTCAAAGTAAAAAATGTCTAAACCAATCACTTAAATTTCCATTAGAGGATCTTGTACATCAATCATCATTCATCATCATTGTTTGTGTCGCGGCTCGAAATTTTTATATATATATATTTTTATACCTTTAGGACCTGGCAGGTCCTAAAGGTATAAAAATACACTTAAGTAAGTATATTATAGGCATCGTCCCATCTAATTTAATCAAGCGTTTGTTACAAGATGCCTATAGTGTTCTACCTCCAACGGCGTACCTAACCAGCCAGACATAATCCAAAATGTTAAGTAATCATTTTGTTTCATTGATTTCAAGAAGATTTTATAATCACGACATTTTTTTAAAACGTATTGATAATGAATTACAAAAAAATATAAGTAAACATTCTACTAAGCTTACTGCTCTAATAATTTTAATAAACAATGCCCATTTTCACCAACGCCCTTAAAAATTTAGGTAGTTCATCTTTCTAGATCTTGTTTGTTCGGAAAGCTTCTGTACTATGGTCTACCTAACTTTTAGTGTCGTTGGTGAAAATGGGAAAGTGTTATCGACAAGATAATAAAAAAGAAAAACGTGTTGCGCCGACCCTAAATAGGATGGGACAAGGGCAGGAAGATGATGATGAATCTTCTGTCATTGGATAGAAGATTATTAACCAGAAATTTGAAGACCTGATTTTCTGATAGAAGATAATTAATCAGAAATTTCATCTTCCTCGTCAGTCTCAGGAAGAGTATCAATGACATTATGAGACTGATAAGGAAGCTGTTTGTATTCGGCATGAAACCGTGTGTGTATTGTCCCCTGATCACACAATCGTTGCAGATCTTTGTATTTAGCTGCGGTAATTAGTAGTTTATCCGTATATAGCTGTTTTGGAGTCAACTGCTTTAATCGATTATATTGTAATTCTAACATTTCGTCTGTATTTTCTTTGGATTTATTCTTCCCTTTTCCCTTTCTTTTACGCTTGACATCTTCGAACAACTTGATTCGATGTGTAATTGCATCTTCTTTCATTGAATACTTGAGTTCTATTTGGTTTAAATTGGTCTTTCTGAAAGTTGCTACTCTAATATTTCTCCAATTAATATTCTTTAAGGTTTCTTTTGTAAAAGTGTTTGATGCTATTTCACTCCAGTTCAAAAAAACTGAGTAGTCCATCACATTGACTATATAAGGCCTTGGCCGCTTTCTAGCTGATTGAAAAAATGAAGGCCACTGAGATGGACTCCAAACTATGATTCTTTTAACTTCCCTCTCTATTGTAGCTGGCATTGAATCTGCTGGCATATAAGTATGTCCCGGCAGTAAAAAGTTTATTTGGATAACTTGTAAGTTTTTAGAAAACATTAAATAATAATTCAATTTTCAAACCAATTCTCCAAGACCAAGTGACATTACGACAATTGTTTCTCAGCAGAGACTACGTTTTAAAAATGATTGTGGGGTGTAATTACAATTAATTATGTATTCATGTTTTTACGACCAACAGCTGTTTGTACGTTGTATTATACTACCTGCACGGTTATTCGGTTCTAAGCAATATGAGTTATACATACCCTCTTTTCTAAAAAATCTTGATTATACTAGTAAAAATTTTGGGTGTAAAAGTATTTTTTTTAGGCGAATATTTTTTTCACATTTTTAGATCGACGCAGCGCCAAAAATTAAGTAGGGCTGCATTCTTAACTCATTTTCGCCAAAATGGCGTTTACGACATTTGTTGCCGGAAGCATCGTTATGGTCCAGTGATACAAGACTCGGGGTTCCGAAATAAAATACTTACACCCATTTTCGGAAGGTTCTGTTTCAAATTCAGTGGAAATAAACGTCTGGGTTTCATAATGGTGACACCATTGTGCGGATCGACCGAAGGACCGGGTAGAGGTCTGCTCAGCTTGGGCGGACACCGTCGTGTCCTCGTATAGGTGATAAGCGGCGGTGACCTCTCGCGTCCGGGTTCAGGCTATGATCCGGAACGAGGAGGAATGGGAAACTGCCATCTTCTTCTGCGAAACAGAAACGCGAATGAAGCTGTTGACCGAAACTGTGAATGATCTTTTCGATCTCAAAAATTTGAAGATTTTTCACCTCAAAAAAAAAACAGACTTCCGTAGGACACAACACAACGTTATCGGGAAACAAACAAAAATTTTACCTTTTAGATCCTTTTTGGATGTTCACAGAGAAATTAGATAACATTCAAATATTTTTATTTCACATAAATGACTACATAGGTACTTATAAAACGTCAGAAGCTAGTGCACGGTTCCAAATAGGTCGTATCCTATGAAGAAGAACCAGCAAGAAACTCCATGGTTACTCTTTAAAAAAAAGTGGTTGACGTTACAATATTTCCATATTACACTATTAATAGATATTATGTAAGAACAGTGTAGACCAGTCAATATTGTACCAGTAAATATTATCAATATTTGTAATACTGGTACACTGTACAATAAAAATAATCATAATAAAAAAAGTGAGTCGTAATAGGAAGGAATCTAGGAATTCGTGGATTCTACAGTGTTCTCACATTCACATTATAAGAAAGAGGCTATATAAAAACAACAGACAACGTCTGGTCGAGCACAATTTTTTCATAAGTTTCACTCAATGCTGGAAGCACAGATATAGGTCTATAATAAAGTAAGAGTGGTCCCTCTTGATCACTCTTACTACCTGATTTAAAAATTTGTACTACTCTGCTATGTTTCATTAAATCAGAGAACGTACCGCTGTCTAAACATTGATTAAACATACCTGTTAGGACAGAAGCAATTGTATCAATAATATCTACAAGAACCTAAACGGTTATACCCCAGTCATCAGTGTTTTTTATGTTAAGACTTTTGAATCTATATATATATATATATAAAAGCAAAATACCTCTCACTGATTATTCACGAAATCTCAGAAACTATAACACCTACAAACTTAGGTAAGTAGGTTCCTTATAGGGTGTAAACATCCGCTAAGAGGATGAAACGGGATCCAAAATTTGTATGGGGAGACCGACTTTCATGTGGGTGAAACTGCTCGCAGAAGCTTGTGTTTTATTGGTATCAACAGAGATACGCTTAAATTCAAAGGTTGGTATATCCTTAGTGAGATGTTTTCTTAAAAAAGATTCAGCTAGGATAGATATTTTATTAGATAGGTACTGCATATGGACGCCTGGTTGGTGACGAGTGGAGTGCCCAGCTGATTATGTATGTATCTACATGTTACAACCATACGTTACAAGTTCACACATCACTGAAAATTACTTCTAAATCTTGTTTTTCCGTAACTGTAAGTTATCAGTATTCACTTGTGGTCCCGAATTAACTCATCAAGTACGTGTGGTGTGTGCGTCGCCGCTCTCGCCGGCACCTTATGATAAACGTTTGTGTCAGAACTAGGTTAATAATACGTGAATCGGGAGCAAATGGGAATTAATCATATCGTTTCCTACTGCCATGTGACTGCAACTGCATTGCATAGCATAACATCATCCACCATCTGATGCCGGCTACCTCGACTTTCTGGGTAAGCTCGGCATCGCTCGGCGTCGCTCGGCTCCGCTGGGCTAACTCGGCTAGACTCGGCTCATCTCGACGCACGGTGCTATTATAGCGCCAAATTGTGGAAATTAATGACATTAATAATAATAATAATAATTGATTATTTCTCACCACAAAAAAATACAATATAAAGGAGCTTAATTTAAAAGAACTCGATACAAAGCTATTTTTTTAATATTGTACTGCAGTATATGTGATTTTTTTATAATGTGATTTTCTGTTTCTAAATAATCTAATAAATTGTAATAACCAGCTCTTAACCGTAAGTTTTGCATCATGTGTACTTAGTTTAATTATGTTGGTTTTTTTGTCAAATTTTCTGTAAAGGTAAGAGAACATAGAATAAAGTATTGTCTTTTAGCAAAAGCTGTATAGTGGAGAACACTGGGACAGGCCAGTGAGATTCCACGTCTTCTAGCATCGGGCAGGGCAACTGTTCGATGATTTCTTAGAATAGATTGGAGCAAAAAGAGCTTACGAACAGTAAGCACTTTACAGTCTTTGTACAGTTGTCCAGTAGGGTATCGAAATGGTTTTTTTATGCTTACCTTGAGAACAGCTCTTTGGGCTCTCTCCAAGGTAAGGAACATCGTCTCAGCTGCCCCACCCCATACCGGAACACAATAACTAATCACAGACTGACACAGCACTATGAATATTTTTATAAGAAGCTCTTGTGGTACTGATTCTCTAAGAGTTTTAAATATGTATATCATAGTTGGCAACCTAGCATTGACTTTACTTAGTTGTTTATCCCATCGTAATTGTTCATCAATTTGCACTCCTAGGTACCTAACAACACTGGCTGGCGTAAGAGTTTAACATTGACAGGTTTGTGTAGTATCCCAACATGTGTATGCAGTTATGTTAAAGTCATCCGATAGTTTGTTATTAATCTTTATCGTGAAGATTACGTAATTAGTTTTTTTAGTATTTAGTGTCAAAAGGTTAAAGTAAAACCACTTTAATATTTTTTTAAGGCAGTCTTCGGTTTTGGCTTTTCCAAAATTCCAATTTGGTCCGTGCACCACAATAGTAGTGTCATCTGCGTACGTAAACATGGTCGCGTTCGGAAGTGACATTTTACAAAATAGGTCATCGATATATATTTTGAACAATGTAGGGACCTAGAACGCTTCCTTGTGGTACACCGAAAGTGACATATTGTTCATCACTAAGTAGAGAATTAACTATTACCTGTTGTGTCCTATTTGTTAAATAGCTCTTGAACATCAAAGAGCCACACCCCTGATTCCTTTTTGTTCAAGTTTGGTTAGCAGGTTACATTGATTAATAGTCAGGAAAAACAAATAGCTCTCAGTTTAGTAAAAGCGCTGAACGAACAGGAATAACGCAGGGAGGTGCGCACTATGCCTTCACTTAACTGAGAAGGAAATTTAATCATGACTTTTTTGGTGATGATCCTATTTTCTTTTTCAGGATTGGAAAAAGAGGAAAGCTCGTCTTTACAATGAAAATTAAATCACAACCAATAAATTCAAAAGAGAATGGCGGGCAGTCAGAATAAGAACTGGAACTATGAAGACGTGTGACTATATCAGTTGCTAGACCAGTCACATACCTACCTAATCGGTTTAATTCCATTTCCAATATGTAAGTATTACATGCAATGATTTGGGCGAGTTAGTTCAAATCTGTATTGCTATCAATAATGTACGTTAAACGTAGCAAAATGTTAATAAAAAAATATAACAAGTTTTCTTTAGCCACAACTTGAGAACTTTAATCATATGCAATTGATGCTATGTGTAAGTATGTTCACAAAATCGATTCAAAGAAACTTTTTTCAGCAACTATAAACCAAACGCTTTGCAACCAAACGTAACGCTTACCGAAGCTCGCACGCGAGATGATACCCCGTCATTCTCGCCTGCAGTATCTACGTATTGTCAAATCCTGATAGTTAAAACGTAATCAGCGAACGAAAGCGCTCGTAAATGCGGCCAGTATTGCCACTGTCGCGCTACTATCGCACAACTATCACTACGTAATCGCAGCGTTTCCACACTTAATTGAAATATCAATCGCAGGCAACCCTGTAATATATCGGCAATAAAAGCGTCGGTTCTGGCAACACTGCGGGCGAGCAGCGGGTTACCAGCGGGAGCAGCACGGGCGCGGCGGCTTTTTTTTAAGTTTCCAACACTAGAAATGGCTCCTGTCGTCGGTTCGTTCACAGACATGTAAACTAGCGTACATAAGACACCGCATACCTACGTGTGGGCCTGCAGGCCATACCAATATTAGATCCGTGCGGGAATCAAGCCCGCAACACGTAGCGCACTCAAGCACCGCAGCAACCATGCCGTCAGACTGCACGCACGTCGTACTGACGTCATCGAGTCTGAAAAACGACTGAAAATTAACGTTAATTATACACTAAATAACTCTTACTAATTTGTTTGTTTTATAATTCAAAGGTGAATGGACTATTTACGTACGTAATAGACGTCCGGAGAGCGGACTGGGTATAAACACGCGACGGACATTTTGATTGTTTACTTGTGTTTCACATCTCATACTGACAACTCGACATTCTAGTTTATGTATAGTACCTACGTTTGTCATGAATAATAAGCTTCATGCTTTTATTTTATCGGTCCCAAACCGATTCGAAAAATAAAATTCGGCGAAATATAGCCGTATTTTAAAGACCATTATACTCGTAATAGCTTAGAATTTATATTATTAACCTGCCCAAAGCCATAGACTATCCTGTTACACTATTTACTGATGATAAATACAGTGTTTGTTTTGGGAGTTGGGAAATGATCTAATGACTTCTTCCGGTCTAGAGTAGTGCAAGAGGTAGTCAGACTTTTACTGACTAAAACGCACTTCAGTACTTTCAGTTACCCTTTGCGTTCCAGGACCACGGGTGACCTTTTCAGAAGTCGATCCATGGTCCTGAAGTGTGTATTTAAACATGTACATATAGGAAATACGTTCCTCCGCTCTTGCGGCCGTCTCCGCTAGCATTACTGCTTCGTAGAAGGATACGACCGCGACGAGGTCCCTCGCGCTCCGGATTACGGCCTAAACCAGAGCACAGTTTCCATATATCTTTACTGTGACCAGAGCCCGGAGGAAGAGATCGCCGCCACCGATCGACTCCACGAGGAAACGGCGGTGCTTCGCTTGGGTGGAGCACCGGAAGCACACTGACGTTTTATAAGTGCCTATGTGAAATAATAAACTTTTGACACTGAAGCATAGGCTCCACCGTGTTCTCCGGGCGGACAGCACATTGGTGACAACTGGGCGTTTCTTCCACCACCTGAACCCAAAACTGGTACCTCACGTCCCAGCCGCCGTGACAGAAGACGGTCTGGGTGTCGGAAGACCCAGGACAACGGTAGGCACGAGCTTATGGACGATGAGTAATGGGTAGTTTGCCGTCCGGTAATGGCAGAGCCCCAGTCGTCGATGTCACATAGTGTTCCACACGTGCCACAAAGAGATGTCAACAAAACCGTAGGAGCCCCGTAGAGTCGATGCCCTCTCGGGTCACGGGGGATCTCCGAAAAGGAAACCCGTACTCCTAGAACGCAAAGGGCAAGAATCGGCTAAAAAGTTTTTTTTTTGTGACGTAACAAAAAATTTACTGTTTTCAGATTTATTCCTATACCTGAGCTATAAGACCTTGCTTTATGCCAAATTTCAGGACTCTGGTTTAACTGGAAGTACCCTCTGAATTTTGATTCCCTTGAGAGTGTCGAAATATACGTTTTTTGACACATAAACGGCCATATCTTTTTTTTTCGTTTACTTATAAGTTTGATTTTTTCATAGCTTCAAAGAACCTTCGACCTGAATATATTGTTTTAATTTCATCTCGATACTTCCACGCATTCTCGAGATAGAGGGTCTTGACAGACACAGACAATGAAGTGATCCTATAAAGGTTCAGTTTTTTTCTTTTGAGGTCCGGAACCTTAAAAAGTCAGCTATGTTCTGACTAGGGACTGATGATTGCTAGTTTGTTCACCTGATTAAGATTCCGAGATAAAGGTAGATAATCATATATCTAGATCAAAGTTTATCCTAACTGATTCAGCATAATGTTACGTTTATACATAGGTAGGAACCAATTTTCATTAGTCGGACAGACAGACAGAACAGGCGTGGCGGTAACAGAAGTCACCATGGTCGGCTTGTTCTGTCTTTATCAAATAAATGTTGCGTTCATCCGCCATTCATTTGTTGTCTTGCTCCTACTGTAGGCAAAATAGAAATTACCCAGTGGTTAATCTGATTTCCGTTGCCTTGCCAATGTCTTTAGGTTTGGTGTCTTATACACCACTTATTTTTAATTAGTACAAATACTTAAAGGGCATAATAGAAAAGTTCTTGTTATTATTTAAGTAGTCTCAATAAATAATATTTATAAAAAGCAAAGTTTATATTCCATAATGTCACTCAATTTATGGAAATATTGTACAGGCTATTGATTATGAATGAATAAATGACGATCAAAATGGAAAAACACTGCGCGTAGTATTTTATAGTAGCAATTATTATGAATGATTGATGAATTTACCAAAAATGAAAAAAAATCTTGGAAAATTTTGGGATTTCGTTTTTTTTTTACTTTTAACTACAAAAACATGATCAGTAACGGGTTCGAATAGAGCCACTTTTTTGTACTACTTAATAAAAAATAGGGGTGTATATTTTAATTCATTTATAAAGTTGCATATTGACTCTAATATTGTTTCTGTGCCGGAGATTGAACACGACTTGTTGGTGACTCATGCAACGGTCAGATCAATTACATGGTTGTGTTTGGAAGCTCATACAAAAACCGAGGGATTTTCCTAGAGCTAGAAGCGACCGCAGCACTCAACAGGCGGCTAATTGCAGGTCCACGATGATGCAGCTTAGCAACTGCGGTAATTACCTACTTGTTACAATAGTGCCCGTCACGCAGCGGAGACTTCGTAGTCTTGCTTGCAGTTGAAACATTATTACTAAAAAAAAATGTTTATTAACTTTAAAAAGACAATTTCAATCTTAAATTGTCTATAATATTTCTGGCCCTGTAATGAAATGTTTCGTTTTCTTTTCACGCTGATGGGACTTCATAGGACTCTGTGTTTTGCAGTAGGCTCTGAGACCATGGGAGTTGTCCCATGGTCTGTTCTCTGTTCTGTCCATGGTGCAGGTCTGTTTACGGAAACAGACCTGCGATTGCAGCAATCCCGGAAGATTTGTTACCTATCATAATAATATATAGAACATACATCATGGTCATACATACACATGACCATGTCATGTGATGTGTCATGATATGTGTCATGTCATGGTACATATATCATGGTATATTTCTGAAGTTCTTCATTAGATCTTCATTAAAAGGTTACCACCTGTTAGAAACACTCTTCTAAACATAAAAAGAATCGTCAAAATTTATGATTGATACCGCTGAACCAAAACAAAAAAAAAACATACAGACGAATTGAGAACCTCCTCCTTTTTTGGAAGTCGGTTAAAAAAACTAAGAAAATGTAACTAAGTATCTTGTATCTTGAACATTTTAATTGAGATTCTGAATGACGAAATTTTTCTCCAAAAACTTATAATTATTATAAAAACACGTATAAAATTTCCTGGAACAAGTTTTGTGAAATATTCGAGTGAACGACGGAATTACGAATGCCAACAAAGTGTTCATGTTATCTCTTTATTTTTGCGTGGCCTCTTTACCGTTGGATTGCGTTAGATGAACCAACAAGCTTTAAACCATGCGCAAGTTAGACGGGTCGGGAAGGGCTCTCTTAAACGTTTAACTGGTCAGCCGCCAAGTGTTATCAGTGTATCGAAACTGCCGCACACATAACTATCCTCGAGTGTACAGCAACACTCAGTTGCTTCACTCGCGACGTGTTTGCAACCAGTCAAAGGGATTCATTTCATTTGTTCATTCTCCCTCTCTTTGAACACGCTACAGTATTTAACATGCCATCAATTAAAAATAATTACATCCTCTTATTAAGAATGTACAAAATGTTTCTTTCATTCTCTATCTACATTAATTCCGTTTTCTTTTGTCCTCGTCATTAAACTGAGTATCTATCTACAAATGTTAATGAAGCATTCGGTGAAACATTATGGAAGGCCCGACCGACGTGGACGAGGGCCGGAGCCCACAGTCTGCGCCACAGCCACCTACGAGTACAACGAAAACCTTTCGACATATTTTCGGTATTTATTTGCTGAAAGACATCTTTGTGGTTTATTTATTTATTTATTTATTTATTTGATATGGGAAAACAAACAGTGACACATTACAATTTATAGAAAAATAAAATACAAAACAATATGGTTAAACGTGTAACCAACAACGTTTTCCACGAAATACATAATAACAAAAATTTGCAAAACATGCGATTTAAAACTAAAACCAACACTACCACAACAATTAATAAATCAAGATAAGTATGTATATAAAAAAAAGGAAAATGTGAAAATTCAAAAAAAAATAAATAAAAATAACATTACATACAATAATTGATGTTGAAGTAACTAAAATGACTACTTACTGACTTAGAGTTTTTAATACACTATATTTGAATTTATAGGAAGACAGAGCAAACATATCGATATGAAGGAAATTCTTATTAAAGTTTGTGGCAAGTCGACGTAGAGGTGCCCGTTCACCAGCTTTAGTGCGACAAGAGGACACTGCAAACAGGGGACGTGCACGCACCTCGCGACTAACTGTTGTCCTAGGAACTACGTAACATATTTTATTGCGGATATCAATGCAGTGGTTGTTGGTTCATGAATATAACTAAATACCGGTATGTAAATAAGGCAAAGAGCAACTACAGTAGCGATAAGAATCAGCGGTAATTTTCGATGTTAGATGGGCTCTCACTAGGGCTCAATAGCCCACAGCAGGTTGCCTGTAACACCTGTAACCTGGACTTGTTTTATTTCAGTAAACCATTTCCATGAAGACGCGGCGAAGCGGGATGGAGCGGGGGGGCGACAGAGTGCTGGCCGCACGCCACGCCGCTACTCCGCTTGTCGGCACTGCCTGAGTAGACGCAGAAGAACTACACACCAGTTAGGCTTGGATCACCCTTTTGTGTCGTGTGGATTTCGTCTAGTGTGTCCTCCACCCTGAGGTGGTCGGAGCGGTCTCTCAAACTCTTATTGACTGTACCCACATGGTGTTCTGCAGTTTACCTTTTGGCCTGGGCGCTGGAATGCTTGCGCATTCCATTAAACTCTTTTGCTATGAGCGAGCATTCATCTCACGCCAGATTTCAAATACTGAGTCGTTCGCACCATTACTTGCCTAGTAAAGAGGTTTCGTGTGTCCTCTCGCTGAGTGGTTCTTCTGCAGCAACGAGGTGCGTGACGCATTATATCGGGCGCTGACGCCGCAGGGATCTCGCCGCACTCACTCTTACACAACGCAGAGGTGACCGACTTCTGTCAACTTTTGCTGCCGTGCCGGCAAATTGCCAGCTTCTGCTTTCTCTAACTGTTCCATCAGCCATCAGTAACTACTACACAGTGGCCAGAGATAAGACAGTGTAGTTCACTGAATGACGTCATTCGTAACATCATCATTGATAAAACTAGTGACTCCTGAGTAAAGACAATAAGGGCCTCAGGAGGTATGTTCTGGCTTCTGACTATACGTAATAAGTATCAAAATGTTCTAATGACAGCCCAGACCAACGACTTAACGTCGTTTCCAAGGCACGGAGTAAACTTTGTATGCAAAGTATCCATCCACGAACCGACCTCAAATTCCGCCCAGTGCGGCTGTTACTGTTGAGCCAGAAGCTCCTCTGTTACAACAAAGCATGATGTTGCCACGTATCTACGTCATGTCACCTTTCTTACGCGCTTTTCCTACGCGCGTGGTGAGCATTTTTCCTATTCTAACTATCGATGCTGATGGACACGACGCAGCGATGGAGTGGCTACTACTTACCTATACGACCTCTGCGACCGATACATCTGCTGACAAGCACTGTCTAAAGGTGATCGCGTGTGTTTAGGAATTATTCTGCACATTCATAAAGCGCGGTGTTTGTGCCAAGCGAGCAGTTTGAATATAAAACATGCACCTTAATAGATCGTTTTGAACTAAGGTGACCCCGTCGTGTGCGTCTGTCTGACATTCGGCTAGTATCCGTAATGGACGGTCAGTTAGATCATAAATAACTGGCTGGAGATCTGTCATGACGTTGCGGGAGCAAGGTTACGGAGAGAAGGACGTTTGGACGGGGCCAGAAACAGTTAGGTTTATATGCAGACTATTCCGAGCCGATTAGGTACTAGATACAAGACGCGCTGCCGCTTAGTTGTATACTCACTCAACATAGATATAATATGGTGATATTGTAACAATGTTGAGTGAGTCTTCATCTTCACGTACACGCGCTCAGTTTAGCGATGCTATCACTGCCCTAACGTTTGGCGTCGTACCAAAGTACTGACATGCGACTGTGTACAGAAGTTATAACTTCTGAACGCGTTTCATCACGGCGGTATCTAATATTCTATTTCCTTTGAATTCCTTATTGCGACCGACGGCAGCCAGGCTGGCTACACAAGGGTCAGCTCCTTATAAATTGCTTATTTGCGAAAAGGATGACATACCTACATAATTCAAAAATGGAGATTGATGACATAAAACTATTACAAAATATGATTTTACCCATTGTATTAATACCAGTTTCGTTTTAAATTGTGTCATATTTTTTGCATTAAATTCTAATGTGCAATCTGTACGTCATCGAGATGAATCTGTCCCATACCCGCCTCCCCCCTCACCCGCCGGCAACGCTGGGCGTCCATGATGGATGTGTCGGAGGAAATTGAGCGGGCATCGGAAATGGCCGCGTTCGGGGCCCATAGCCGTCATAATTCATTTCTGTTCCACTCAACACTGATAATTCATTTTTATTCATAGGTTGGGTGTGGACTGAGGGAGTACAGGGGGGGGGGGTGTTCTGATAGCTTTCGCGCCGTGCAATCATTTCGTTTTGATAAGTGTCAGAGAGATTTATTCCATTCAAAGTGACGTAGAGAGCACGGCGAGACTGGTGCACGGGCAGGACGTCTGGCAGACGTATATTATATTGCTTCAAAATGTTGAATAAACCTGGGTGCCGTCGATAATACTATTTACTTTTTGTTAAGGACCTTCGCGTAAAAATAATTCTTGATTTTATAAAACATACTGAACTTAAAGAAATGTATATTTCTTTTCACAAAAATTTAATACAAACATGTTGGAAGACAATCGAGTCCAACCAGAATTATTTATTTATGACCCGTCGGTTCTCAAATGGGACCCATTTGAATATGATGAAGATCCAGGATCTGATAATAAGCTTTAGAGATGAAGAGTGAAACTTCTTAACGGATGGGAAAAATTAAACCGTGTTAATTAAACGTTACAGAAAAAAGCAAGGGAGATAAAGAAAGAGATGGCGATATACAGGGTGTTTGGTGCATCGTGTGCCAAATTTAAATGGTCGACGGGAGGGGACCCCTAAACCCTTTTCATGCCCTGTGGATTTTTTTTCATCGACTTTTTATCGTTTTATGAAAGTAATGCCCAAATTTTTCACTCTAATACAAATTTTAAAAAATTTATATGGCGTAGACTCTGAATTTTAATTTTATTTAGATAGATGTGTATTGTATTACTTTTAAATTTAAATTAGTGAAATTAGCCATCCAGTTTTTCTAAAATTTACTTGCAAAGTTTTGGACTTAAATTAAAGCTGTTAATGTTACAGCTATTTACATGGCTATAAAAAAGTAACCAAAAGCGACAGGAATCTTCCAACTCCCTCAAAAATTCTCTAGTTTATCCTCTTGCTAGTGGTGTGCCACATGTCATAAAAATATTTTTATAACTTTATGAATTCGCTAGAATTGTGAATCGAGTCACATAAGACTAATATTCAAAATTATGATTTAAAAAATATTTTTGCTTAAATGATACCTGAAAACCTATTGAAAATGTTATCTCACTCTTATAAGGTAAAATATGTCTCGTATCTCTCTTTTCGTGGGTTTTTTTTTTCTTTTAAAAAAAAGATAGCTAATGTCACTAATTTAAAATTCAAAAATTGTATTAGAATAAAAAATTTGAGTATTATTTTCATAAAACAGTAAAACGTCGATGAAAAAAAATCCACAGGGCATGAGACGTGCAATAAAGTATTGAGTATTGACGTGTTTAGGAGTCTGAAAGGATAGCAGATGACCCCTCCTGTCGACCATTTCAATTTGGCACACGATGCACCAAACACCCTGTATATTTACCCAAGGTTGTGGAGCGGACTGCATGCAGAAAGTGTGGTAGAAACGTGTGGAGCCCTACGCCGCGCTGCAGACGACTGCTACGAACAGCGATATCAAACTGTAATAAAAGAGATTGAACGAACGAACTAGATTATAAAAAATTGATTGAGAAGCAGAGCTCAAGATGTGTATATTTTAATATACATAGTGGTTTTCATATTTTTTTTAAATTGTATGTAGTGGAATAAATAGCATTTTTATTTTATTCTATAATTAAAGATACTTATTTTTTGTAGGCAAATAAACACTGCAAAGGCACTCTGAGACTCTTGATGTGTCCTGGAGACAAAAAATGTAACTCCTTAACGGGCGATAACCATTCCACAGCGGTTATCAGGGTTTTTATTATTTTAAGCTCGTGTTTGACTACTAATATAATACTGTCTCACCTGGTGGTAAGCGATGATGTGGCCGACGATTTAACATGTGCTCTTAGAACTCACCAATTCACTCGTATCTTACAGACCTCCAGTTTACAGACACATCATTTCATCATCATCATCATCATTACAGCCGATAGACGTCCACTGCTGGACATAGGCCTGCCCCAAATGTCGCCACAAAGAATGGTCCTGTGCGTCTTGCATCCATCGGATTCCCGCAACCTTCACCAGGTCATCGGTCCACCTTGTAGAGGGCCTTCCAACACTGCGTCTTCCGGTACGCGGTCGCCACTCCAGAACCTTTCGGCCCCAACGGCCATCTGTTTTGCGAGCAAAGTGCCCTGCCCATTGCCACTTAAGTTTGGTAATTCTTCGTGCTATGTCGGCAACCTTGGTTCTCCTGCGGATATCTTCATTTCTGATTCGATCACGCAAGGAAACTCCGAGCATAGCCCTTTCCATTGCCCTTTGAGTGACTTTTACAGACACTCCGGCAGGAAATTTCACTTCTTAGCTATAACTATTGACGTGAATCAAGGTTGCCATGCATAAAGATTGTTATTACAATAAGGAGACGACACTTCAATTATACAACAATCAATGAAAACACTGGCAACACTCATCATTGTGAACAATTTTTAATATGGGATCAAGTCTAAAATTGAGTAAAAAATCAGCTAAGTATTGTTTTTTTATCGTGATTTCAGTGTTGAAACTGAACTGCGTGACTGTTGAGCAGGTAACTCAGTTACAAATTTGAAAGTCGGTGTTTCTGATTGTTTTTTGACACTAACATCCGAAATAAAACTTTTGCTATTTTTTATTTGGAATTCGGTTGTATTAGTTGTCCATTAACTATTTCTGAAAAAAAACAACGTCAGAAATCAAAATGAATACCTATAATATATTACTTAGCTGCTCTGAGGTTTGTAAGAAAGCGCCATTTTGTTCTGAGGGAGACGCACAAGAGCCCACTGTTGGTAAGTGCACATTCACTACCGATGGCCGCTGATGTCCATGAAACTGTCCAGCAGTATGGTTGTACATAGAGACTGTGTGTTTCTTATGTTCGCTGTGAGGAATTGGCCTTCTACGTGTACATCCGCTGCAAGATTTCCTCCGTTAACGAGGGCGAAGCCGCGACGCCCGGTGGTGTGCTCCGTGAGACAACAAAATAGATAGGTACAGAAGTCAATCTACATACAAAGCGCGCTCGAGCAACGCACACCACAAACGATGGAGACACTGCTCACGGACACGATATCTCAGCTCAATTCAGCTCAATGCGAGCTCGAGTGCTATCTGTTGGAGACACGCGTCTGTGTACTTTTTGTGGAAAATGGGTCAATAATAAAGCCTTATTCTAACTGTTCAGTGGACGGTTGTTTAAATTCAACATTAAACAGTGAATTGACGTTTTTTAGGCTACTAGTCGTTTCAGAGAGATACTGTAGATATTTGTTTGTATTTTGATGGTTTATTTTACCGTAACAAAGAAGAAGCCCCACGCCGAGAAAGAGAAGATGATTTTGTGGCCATGTAATATTTTTACAATTCAGATTAGGTAGGCATTTATCACCACCACTCGGACAGTTCGGCGCCACGAGCTGACCCTAGCGCGATCGCCGAGCGTACGTATGAAAAGTGAAGTACATTACATGAGATGACGACTTCTGTACCTAACTATTTTGTGTTGATGAGACTCTCATGTTACCGCTACGCCATCCTCTCCTTCATTACTATTCGGCTGTAGGGACTCATTCGCACAGAGTTACAGCTTTAGGATTAGAAGTACTTACCTAATTTCTTTCCAATTTTTTGTATGAATACCTAAGAAGTATAATAATGAATTATTGAAAAGTAGGTAAGCATCTGAAATTAAATTGCAAAGAATTTTGCTAGCATAAAAATTTCTAAAAGAAATTATTTAGTAATTTAAAAAAAGATAGGTATAATAAATATATAAACATATCATGTAGGTAGATAATTAATGATTACAAGTTTTTAAAGACTTTTATACGTAAATTTTTTCGTCAGTTTATACTAGATATGGCCGGTGTTTCCTAGCTGACTACCCTAAGAAAGAAGAGACACCGAAACAAACTCAGGGCTCAAAGTCTCTTTTAAAATTCATACAGCAAACATGTAAATGTCAAATCTTATGAGAACCGTACAGATTAGTGTCTGTGATGGTCTTTTGAGGAAAACCACTTTACAGATTTGACTGTAACTGTCCAGTCAGTGCAAGTGCAAGCAACGAATACCTATTGACAAAATGTCAATAGGTATTCGTATAGCTCAACTTAGGACTAATAAGGAGCTCAACGATTGACAAGCAATGCCAAGGAAAGTTCATTTGAGTAGGCCGCAGAAAATACTCAAATTGCCAGACGTATGTCAAAATAACTGAAAAGAAAAAAAAGCCGGGCAAGTGCGAATCGGACTCGCGCACTGAGGGTTCCGTTCAAACTTAGGTACCAATGAAAACAGTTCAATTCCCGAATTGAGTTACGAAGATTTTTCCGAGTCGCAAAAATTTTTTTTTGTAACGTAGGTAACTACTAATTTATTTAGTTTAGTCCTTTTCTGCAAAACAAAAATTGTCTGAATATCGGCGGCATTTCCCCACAATAGAATACCGAACGATATAACACTATGAAAATATCTAAAGTAAACTAAACGGGCTGTCTCTTAAGTGCATTAGATTTCGAATTAGGTAGATTCGGTTAGGTACCTATTTGAAAGTATCTCCATCGCGTTAAAAAGCACCAACGTAATATAAGAGTCCGTGACGACAGCTCCCTAATATCTGTGCTCCGCCCAGCGGGGGCTGCTCTCGGCGACAATACCTGTGTATTGTCGACAAAAAAAGGGAAGAAGTGACGTAATGGCGCGCGAGCATTAACTGTAATTGTTTTGTAAATGCTCGGCTCGAGCGACGCGTCATTATAGCCGGCCATTAAGTCTCAAGCGTGCGCTCAGCGCTCATCCCGCGACACGACGGTACACACAGAGAGAACACTCCCAACAACACACGATACAGGCTCAAGCACGAAGGTCAAGGGATGAGAAACATACAAATTATCACTTTACAGTACATTCAGTATGTGTATGAGTAAAATTTGACAACTTCGTTTAGTCACAGAATAAATAATAATCGGTTTAGTCCGGACCGCAGCAACTATATACAAAAAGAAGGAACATAGGAGTGGGTTTTAGTCAGTAAAACTCTGACACGCCATCGAAGGAGCGAGAGGCTCCGCCCTAAAGCGGGAGAAGTCATTGGATGGTTGCTCACCTAAAAAACACACACACAGACACCCTTAATGATATAAGGATATATATCTTTAAGATAATCTATATAAATCACGACTTAAATTATTTGATATTCAAATGGGTATATTTTACAACTCATGTCAATCTGTTTAACAATACATTTCCTCGAGTGATTGTATTATTGTGATAGTTGTTCTGCCTGTACTGTGGTGTAGGGAGCCTGCATCCCAGGACTCCGCATAGCTAGCTCTGAAAAGTGAGCTCCCCGTTCGTGGAGTCGATCCCGGTCCATTTCAATCAGACTCTAGTCAATTCAGGGCTGCTTATCCAGGTCTAACCACAGTTACACTAGCTGACAAGATCTAGGGTCACTGCTGTCCCTTGTGTTTCATGCGCCTCGTTGAACCCAAGCTCTAGCTCATTATATTGCATATTTTTATTTGTGGAGCGAGAGGTGTCATACTGTTGCCCACTGACTAAGACCAACAGTGTTTCTGTAGTTGCCCTTTGCGAGGGCCATGGGAAGTCTTTCGAACAATATACAGCATATGCCTCCACGCTGAGAAATGCTTCTACGTAGCAAAGTTGATTACAATGAATTTAATACGATAACTGAGAGATAATCGGCAACGCCAGCTCCATAAATATGGAAAGGCTCGTGAGCGATGTCCGCAGGTGTTCCTGAGCGGCTGATGGCATCGCTTAAGTCCCAGGTAAATAGTTGTAATTCAACAACGTATATTCATATATATATACGCCTCCAGCCTCCCTAGCCAAGTTACAACCGTTTCTTTTCAATTCTCTTTTCGTCGATCACCTCGAGTCGGCCACGCTAGCGATTCCTTTATTCTGACGTTATCTCAATGCTCAGTCACGTGATCAGAACAAAGGAATAGGAGGCGTGGCCGACTCGAGGCGATCCACGAAAAGAGAATCGAAACAAAACGGTTGTAAGCCTGCTTTAATAAGCGAAACAACGTCATAATTTAAAATTTGTACTTAGTTGAGCGATAAATTTGGGATCACCGTTACGGACTAACTTCTTGCCGTCTCGTCCTTTACAATGCTTCTTATTAATTTTCATAGTAAGTCTTCTACTCGTAACGGTTGGCAGTAGGTATCGCAACAAGCAGCACGCCCGACTGCGCTCGACATGATAATGGAGCGAGCATTGTTCGCAGATGTATGATTGTGATGATGAGTTGACGACTGCGGCGGCTGGAAAGTGCCGCGCAGCTACACAATAGGTGAGATTGAGCGATTGAGTGATGCATGGTGACCTCCGGCCGCTCGTGCGGTCACGAGAGAGCGGCGCACGCGACGCATTCAATGCACAGCCAGAGTGAGCACAGTGGCTGCGAGCTTTCTGAAAGATGTTCTATTACGAGTCTCGTGCCCCGGCAGCGACTTGTTATACATTGCATTAATACATTGTCGCAGTGAACTGATGTAGCTGTAAAGTTGTTTAATTCTCTTTGAATGTAGCTGTCAGTATTGTGTCGCGCACACGCACACACGCGGGGTGCTACAGACGAGCCGGCGCGGCGAGCCAACATGAGCTCATCTCCCAAAAAGCCGCAGCTTCCGACTGTCACCGACAACTAATCACGTTACATTGTGACAGCTGCCGAACTGAATGAGATTTCATAAAACAATTTAGTGAAGAGTTATCGAAATATCAATTTGACAGATAGACAGACAAACAGTCAAGTTTTAATGCGATATTCCAGCACGAAATAAAACAATATTACACAATATTTTTTTGCCAAATCATTAAAATAACTTCTGCCGCTCTGGGTGGGGCGAGAGGATCAGGATCATTATTACTGACCAAAACGTGTTCCTCCAACTGCCCTCTATTTGCTAGGGTCGCGGTGATTCTTTCGAACAATCAAGCAGCCTGTCATATTATACCTGACAGTAATTTCAGGATTTAATATTATTCAACGCCTGTCGACTAGTCGACTGCGGACGCCGCCGGCCGCCTGCGCCCGGCCGCGGCCGCAAATTGTCGAATGTTTCGGTTTCCGCCGGTTCCAGTTCATTGCCTCATCGCCACATGTCACTTGGACTCGTCACTGTTTAACAAACATCAGCTCATCTTTCTCTGACTCCTTCGCCACTACATTCTCAACTCTAATACAAGTCCACAAGGACGTTCTGCACGTTTGTAGTCACTGGTGTGACAGCACAATGAATATTGTTCGCACAAATTCGCCTCCGAAAAAGTCGGAGTAAAAAAAAACTTTCTATATGAATTATAATTTCTATCTTTGAGTAACAGAGCTCAATTTTCCTCGTAATTCTTGGTGTGTATCTGTAAGCTATCATCTCCGTCTTTCTTGCTTATTACACAATTTGACTTTTATTGATTCGTAGTAAGGTCGATTTTGTTTTGTGCAGGGAATGCCCTGGGGCATTTTTTTGCTTTCGCCATTGGTAAAGTTTGAACCACGTCTATCTCGTGTTACATTGAAAAACAAAGCTTGTTTTGATCGAATGAAGTCAGATAGGTAGTAGGCACGCAGTTAGTCGGTCTGTGTTGCTACGCGGCCGGCGACGTGCAGGAGCTGCGCGTTGTGCGTGAGGTCGATGCACTCGTTGTGTATAACAGCTCGGTGTCGGCTCGCTCCACTCATTTAGTGCTAGAGTACTACACTAACTGAGAAGACAATACCAAGTCTTCCAATATGGATTACAATACTCGTACATGCTTGTAAGGTCGCCGACCCTTTTGAAATTAACATGAGTTTACACGCGGACTCCCACGCGACACTCCTCTTCATCAACTTGATTACTACTTTCTTGCCTTATGCCTCCCTCATACTTGCTATAAATAGCGCAGCTTTGCTGTCTAATCGAGCTGGCAATTTCGCATCAGTTGCTATGCACATCAGCTGTTCTTTGTTTGTTACAGTTCTCAGAACAGCACTGGCAGCGCCATCTAGTTCGAGAATGAGTAAACGGCGCATCACGTCCCAAACGGTGACGGCAAGCATAACCCATTGTACGGAACGCAGATCTACGCGGGACACAATGGCTTTTTAATTGTGTATCTAATTACGGCATTACTGGTGGGCACCAGTAATTTCGTTGATTTGAATTTTAAAAACTACTTACTTCGCGAATTGTTCCCTAGTCGTCACATACCTATTTTTTTAATTGTTTCTCAATTTTATTTTCATTTTAACAAAGTTTTTGACTCGCTATCAAACTGGCGAGAAGCACTTGCTTATAATTGTATATACGGAATAATATTCATCACTTTACTATCAAGCAACGGAGGCATACATAGATAAAATACACCAAATAATCTTAATAAAAATACGTAGAACGTTGTGGGTCGTGTTCCGCTGCGTCAAGGTGGTCGCCGTCCGTCGATCGATATACCTACGACATCTCTCGGCCAGAAGTCCTCTCTCAAGAAGTTCTGTAGATGGTGGGTCGGAACGAAATCATACGAGAAAAATAAATAACTTTCATGCTCACTCAAAATTCTAAAATCACGCTATCACTAGCGACCGCTTTAGATATTTACTTTGGCACTCCTATTTAGCAGTTAGGTTTTTTAATTATAAGTTATTCTTGCTAAACGCCAGCAAAATAAAAAAAGCAATATTCATTTTCACATATTCATGGACACCATGGCCTGTCCTGCTGTTTTAGACATCGTGGAGTACGTGCGCCATAAGACGAAGTGCGCACTGAGGGTACAGATGCTGGAGTCGCACCGTAACGTCAATTTCAAGGCGTTTGTGGTGCGAGTCCCGAACACTTTTCTGCCCCTCATGTTGAAGGAAGACTTTTGGCCGCAGGGCGTGGTGTTCCGTCGCTTCCGCGGACAAGTGCCACAGAACAGCACAAAGTGAACAAGTGCAGTGTGAACTAACATAGTCATAAGTCTTATTTATTAACAATAAATTGTATTTCTTTTACTTTATATATGTTAGTCTGTAAGGTATATATCTATGGGCCAAGATGCCTGAAAATAAATGATTTTATTTTTTTATTTATTTATTTATTTATTTAAACCTAGCAGCTTGGTATGTGACGATGGGAAGAGACCAGTTGGTATGACGTTGGTGCCGTGGAAGGTGGGTAGGCCTCTGGTGTGGGACGCAACCTGTGTCGGCACCCTCGCGCCATCCCATGTTCTTAGTTCAGCGGACTGTGCCGGCGCTGCCGCTGCGGCTGCTGAGACCCTCAAACGACGCAAATACTGTAACCTTATTGGTAATTACAGTTTTGAGCCGTTTGGGGTCGAAACGCTTGGGTCATGGGGTCCGAGCGCGCGTTTCATTTTCAAGGAAATTTCACGCCGTTTGATAGACGTGGCAATGCTGCCAGCCTTCTGGGCACATTTCCGGATGACAGCGATGTAGAGGAGTACTTCGACGCCTGAGTGTAATAGGTGTTATTGGTGCCAGGGCTCTCTCTATTAGTCTATTTGTCACCTTACACAAACCAGTACGGAGTTACATTTGGAAAGTATACATTGTGGAGCATAAACAAAACAAAGTTTATAGAAAAAAGTAAAACAAAAAAGTTAAAATAAACTTAAACTTAAAGATTAATAAAAATAAGATTAAAACAGTAAAGCTCCTCACTAGTATTTTGGTTCGTAGTTGATAATTGAATGTGACTTGTGTATGTGTAGAGTGTATGTGTTGTATGTAAGTGTCGTGTGTATGTGTTGTGTGTAAGTTTGTTTTTAGTGTTGTGTATATGTGTCGTGCTTGCGTGTATATGTGAGTGGTCTAAAAATCAGTAATAGTTAGACAAACTTTCCCAGTAACTTTTCTATTTCCTCGTATGTACGAGTAGCAAGCCATTGTCTAATTTACTTTTTGCAATCGAAGTTATTTAAACCATAAATATCACATTGTATGTTAACTGCGTTATAAATTCGACTACCTGATACCCGAAAATGCCTTTCTGCCAGTTTAGCTCTGTAACTTACTATGGGACCAACATATTTACATCTCCTTTTGCCAGATCACCAGTATTGTACTCCAGAAAAGCATGCCTGCGCAAGATGGTGTTTAGTACAAAAAGTGTCTCACAGTCATGACTTTGTAGTCTTGATACAATGCTACGGTGCCATACCGGAAATGTAATGTATGTAAAATAATACGTGTAGTGGTGAAATTCCGATAGTTTTGGAAAGGTAAGGCTAATGATGAGTGATTTCCAGGACCATCACTCCTTTTGTTGAAAAAATTTGTAGAGTAGTGTCCTGCGGAACATTTCGCCCCCATCTCTCAAAGCACTATATTAAACGGAAAATGGTAATGTACTTAGGTGGTGCGCACGCAAGAAGTCAATTACTGTAACATCGCGTTGCGCTGCTCCCGGTGGTAAGAGAAGGGGGAGGGAGGAACGCCCCCTTATGAGGTTGTGATGGTACGTGGTGGAGCACACAGCAAGGATATCGCTGCTGCAGTCGGTCATTTTGAGCTTGGGAAACTAAGTCATGAATGAAATTTCCAAAGTAAAATAAGCAAGTGTCATCAGCGTATAGGGTAAGATGACCATGTAGTTTGAGTTCTTGTATGTTACTTATATATATTAAAAAGAGCAGGGGACCCAAAATAGATCCCTGGGGAACTCCACATCTTATAGGTAACGCGTCACTTTGATAATTCTTATCCATTCGAACTATCTGCGACCGGTTTTTTAGATAAGATTCAAACATTTTTAAGGCATTGCCAACAATATTGATGGTTTCTAACTTTTTAAGTAACAGCTTATGACTGATTCTATTTAAAACTGTAATAGTAACGTCCTACAACAGATTATCGTCTGCAGAAATTATAAATGGTAATTTGTGAAAGTTACCCTTTGTCAGGATTGAACCAGCAAACGAGCGTTCAAGTTCGTACAGTACAAGTGTTCCACTGTGTTAGTATATTATATTTACCTAATTTAGTAGTAGTTTACATAAATGATTTTTGTTGTAAGTTTGCTCTTTTGGCAAGTTTATTGGAGAAGATTATTCTCGACATAATAACCCCGAGCTATGAAACACGCTACTGTTACGCAACAATTTGGACGATCGTTGTTCATGACGATTACAATCATGAGTACCTACCCACGAGTAGTGGCTAGCTAACTAGACGTGTCAAAGACCTAAGTGACCTAAGTAAAACAATTCGTTAAATTAAAACTCAGTGTAACGTTAACGTGGAGCATTTTAGTGCTGAAGCTGAAATGAATGAAGTAGAGATGAGCACCGATATAATGCTGATAATATAGCTAGGTCCGGGGTCAACGGACGCTGTCGGTGCACTTTGACATGGGATATATGTATTCATCACGTTTGTGGAGTTCTGCTGTAGATGTTTCGATTGATAGCTATGATAATGACGCGGTACCACACCGCACACTCCTCTCCACAGACACAGTTTTTATCATTGATGTCTAGGCTTGCGCTTAACCACCTGATGGTAAGAAATGATGTAGTCGACGATGGAGCACGCTTGTCTTTTTTAAACTAGAGGAGTCACATTTCTGTTCACCTTGCATTGTCTCTCCTTCCCTCCGAGTGGTAAGATCGTAAATCGCTCCACAGCGCAACCACGACGTGTCTACAAATTGTAATTATGTGATATTATGTAAATATTTGATTGTTTCAGCGAGCGAAGCGGAGCGGTTCAAACGCAGCAATTTACTTAATGTCTCCAATTCCTCTTAAAACTCTTTAGTCATAAAACAGTATCAATAGCACAACAAAAACTGTTCCCTAATAGTGAATATATCCCATTTAAGTTAACTACCTCTAAATACATACATCATAAAAATGATTATAAGTATTATGTCATGTATGATATTAACCCGTTTAAGTTTGAGCGATTATAGTCGTTATTGCTCACAGAATATGTGACGGATTGGCGTGTTCAGGTAATGCATCGACGTTTGTGGTGTTAGAGAGACGACGCCTCGCTCCTGGCTGCGCGGACTCGGTAGTGACGGGCGCACTCATCGGCGTATCTGAGGGGAAAGAGGCATACCCTGAGTCTGGACACAACATACAAACCTTCTTGAATGAATGGTTAATTGAAATTCCGTCGCTTTAATCTCCCGGACGTATGATACACGGAGGTTGACAATCGGAAGAAAGCAGCCATCCGTGAGTGCAGCGCAACTTACAGCTTTCTGTAAAGAAACGCGTTGCTGAGCAGCGTTATGTGCACTGGGCTTAGTGAATTAGAGCCCACTCACCTCGCCTTCTATTAACATCAGAGGAAGTTTCATTGAAGAGGTCTCTACACCTCTCATTCGCCCCGATAAGAGTGTCGCTTTCTATAACTCTGATAATGCGGAATGTCTGACCGACAGCTTAGAGTCCTTATATTCTCCCAGCTTTCAGCCATTAGGCTAAAACCAAGTCGACATGGTGGTAAGTCACTTCTTTGAAGAGTGACAGGAATAGTGCCACGGTGTCCTCGCCTTCCGCATGGCATAGGTCCCGGATATGGTAAGTTCGGGAGCTTCCAGTTCCGGATTCAAGCGAAAGATACCACCGGGTGTTTGCATTGCACGAATCACCCGGAGGACACGGTGGAGCATACGGTGGAGGTCTGCCCCGCTGGAGCAGAGCACCGCCGTGTCCTAGTGGAGGCGATCGGCATAGACCTAGAACGCGCAAAGCAAGTGAAGGAACATAGATGAGGTGAACCGAGACTATTTTGACTGTCAACTTTGAAATTTAAACTTTACCTTTTGCCATAATAGTCAACTTAGGTTAAATTGACATTCTAATAATCTCACATGGTTAAGCATATATATTATCTATGAACGTTATCACCAGTGATCGGAGTAGGTAGATTGATTTTTGGTACTTGTATCATAAATGCACACAGAAAGAATAACATGGATGAGCAATTTTTCCGGAACGTAATTCCGGTATTTCCGGATTAATTAAATGTTGTTAATGTTGGTAATGGTATTATTATTACTCAATTCAAAATTTATAGGAAGGTATCAAAACTAAATTAATTTATTATTTATCTGTTGAATAATAACAACAATCGAATTCCGATCGAAGCACAAATTCGGAGGAATGTCCACATTAATATATACGTTTCGGATCAATGACCCCAATTCAATCTACCTACTCCGATCACCAGTTATCACATTAATATAACGTTGAATAATTGTAAATATAAGATAATATGAATAATATAACCATTGTGAAAACGAATAAGTTACATTGGCCTTACTTTGGGGTGAATGTGACTTTTCAGTATAACTTGTTTATGCTTATTGCTTTAAAGCTTATAGTTGCATAGCACCTACTTTGAACAATTATTTATGCATTAACATTTCGAAAAGTTCTAAAACACAGTTATATAACCTAAAAAAAACGCTTTTAGTTTTTTCTGGGTTGAATGCAACTACGCTACGCTCCATAGTGTTAGTGTTGGGACTGAATTCATCGATAACATTTCGATTAGTGGCACTTAACTGCTTATAGCACTTAGAAACACTTTGGGACTTTGAAATTAAAATTGTGAGATCAAAATAAATCACGCCGTTTCTCGTTTCCCGTTTCTCCTGATATATTCGGAAACTAAACATTTAACTTCCTTTTTAGTCACAGGAAATCCATGCTTTTCCATAATGTGCAGATGAGAAGCAATTCCTTGTTCAATTTTATCTGACTATACTGTTGTGCTCCCTGCATTCAGCTGTTTTTGACCACGAGATATGTTGTAGATATGCGAAATTATTGTAGATCTCGAAATTCCAAACTTTTTCGCTGCCTCGTAGCTCATTTGTTTCTTTTTTTTACTTTTTCAATCGCATCAAAAAGCTCTTCTTTTGAATAAAGTTTCTTTTTTCTTTTGTAATTGCGAATAATGTAAAAAAAAACATTTAACGACAACTGTTGTTATTAAAAAAAATAAAAATAAACGAAAACGTTGGAAGACACAAAGTAGGTAATATTTTGAGATTGCAGATAATTGGTGGATAGCGTTGACTTAGACCGTTAATTTAGGTAGATATATTATATAAGTAGGTATCTATAGCAATCTTATATTTTCGCTGCCTCCATCAAAATATTTCACTTTATTTATAAAATATCGACGTGCCTTTCTATCAATACAGAACATCGATTCTGAACATCACTAGCGATTCACATTTTCCATATAAAAACAAAGGGGCTATTGCAACTACCACAAATATTTCAAAATAGCTACAAACACCCCGCAATACAGATAAATGAGGCGAAAGTAACTATAGAAATATCTTACGAAATATACGACATAGGATTACAAATATTATAGTAAAAAAAAACTTACGATTAGTATTTCTTCTTTTAAAACTGCACAAAAACTACTTTTACCATTTTTTTTGCAAAAAAAATTGTGCGCGGGATGTCAACTTGCACTAATCCAAAGTGGCGACTACTAGAAAAAATGCTGTCGATCAAACAGTTTCACAGGTAGTATCGACACCTGTTATTATTTGGGAAAAAGACGAATTTCCCTGTGTACCAATAGATGGTGTGCTCATCAATAACCATACACGTCATAGTCACAAACGCCCCGGTTCACCTTATGGTTTTAGTCAATAAAAGTCTAACGTGCCTTCACGCTTCACCCCAGAGTGAGAAAAGTCATTAGATGATATCTCGACTCAAAAAAAAAACATTAAAAACTACGTTGAAGACACGCTTGTTTGACAATGACAGCTTATGTACATGTGGCTTTCCTAGTAGCTCATTACCTGCTATACACGTGTGTGTCCGCAGGTCGCCCCGGATTCTTGGTAAGGACTAGTTTCCCAGTCTTTCAACAAAGTAGGAACTAGCCCTTCTCCAAACATGCGATAAGGGTCACCTTAGTCGAAGCCAGGACCTAGGCTTTCCCAGGTAATTGTATACTATACCTTCCTTCGATATCTGCTAAGTCTGCCTCCAGTCGTTTATTTATTAGATCTCATACGATCCTCGCCTCGTCCTTCACTCGGCGTCCGACTCTCTTTTGGAGTTGGTTTGTCACTTTGACGGTGTGAAATATTTCCTCTTACTTAACCCTTCTCTAGAACTGGAACAATAAGCACCGGCAAATTCTAGAAAGACCAACTGGTGAAACTTGGAGTAAATAAAACAGTGAACAATGGTATAACTAGGTATGTATATTGATAAAACTTGTTAATGTTTATCGTTATTATCGTTTTATGTCTTATATGTTGTCTACGATGACGTCTGCCACGGAACTAGTATCGCGGACAAGCACTGCTCCACGCTCCAGGAACGCTCTCCTATTTTAGTCGTAGCTGTGCTCTACTGAGAAAGCTTGTAATAGATTATTTATTCAGATGTATTCATCAGTGGATCTGCTTCCAGCTTTTTATGATACAACATTTCTTCTGCATCGGTTACGATCCTGAAAGCTTCGCGCTTTACATGAATCCTAACGGCTTCGGGTAAATCCTTGACGGATTCCCCGAGCTCAACAAAGAAGTCCACGACATCGTCCTCTTCAGACGAATCCTGTAGCTCAGGAGCTGGTGCCACGGCTTCAGACAGGCTATTGTGGTCATTACTTGTATGGTCTACATATTCATTCTCCGATTCTGCTGGTGCCACGGCTTCAGACAGGCTATTGTGGTCATTACTTGTATGGTCTACATATTCATTCTCCGATTCTTCCTTATCAGATTCGCGCACAGTCTTCACCAATTTATTGTATTTGTTTCTTGTAACACTTTTCTTATTGAGAAATGTCATCATCTTCTCATAAGCTGGTCTCCCTGGCCGGTGCTCCATTTCTTTAGTACTTGTCTTGGCTCGGTCCAGATATCGATAGTAGTTAGTTCGCATTCGTGTCCATCTTTTCCTGCAGACCTCAGCTGCATAAATAAATGACAGCAAGTAATTTAAAAAAAAATCTAAAACTAAGTATGTATCCGCCTTAAGTTAAGTAACTTTATAAAACTAAGCATGTATGTACTTTTTTGGCTTTTGACGATTTGAAATTATGACCATGGAACCCATCCCTGACATAAATAGTTTGCTTTGGCGGTATTTAATTATCTATTTATATTTGTGTACAGTACGGTGAGGTGCGATGGCGGACTGAATGCAACGAGGCTTCTCTACCAGTCAAACTTTGGGTTTAAAAAGATTGCACTGTGACTAGGGTTGCAAACATTTCTTCGACGAAATATATCTAGTATTTTTCAAACTCTCTTTCTCTCTATCTGTTTAAGGCTTATATTTTTAAGTCTTTTTGTATTTTTCTTTTTTTATCGGTTGTAGCGACCCACTTTCGTTATCGCTACTATTTTCCATAACTACCTACTTTATTTAAGACTTCTTAACTTCTTTAAGAAAAAAAAAAATAATTGAAAACATTCAGTAAAATATAAAAATAAACTTATCAGAATAATAACCAAACATTCGTTTAACATTAACAAGTTTAAAATGTAGTAAGATAGATAAGTTCGGATATGCGCTACCGAATCAGTGAAATGTTTGAAAATATAGTAGGTACTATTGCGTACTATATAATTCTTCAACAGTAGGTATATAGTACACAGACCCAAAATACTTTTTTTACACCACCTACTTGATAATGCCCTTTTATATGTCATACAACCATCACCTAAAGCAAGTCATTCTGTCCCTAGGGAGATAATGAGATTTGAATTTGGAACCTCAAAATACGTTACCTATTTTAAAAAAAAAAAACAACTAACAAAAAAAATAAGATGTGGTTAGGTGCTGACAAGTATCTAAAAAAAATGATAGAGCGGGATCGTTATAGAAAATTAAAATACAGAATTTTAGAGTTGTGAATTTTGTTTGTTTCAAATCTCAAAACACGTCGAGTGATAGTTAGGATTAACTTTAGTACATTGTCTTTTATTTTTAGTAAATTGTCTTTTCATTATCTCACATATGGTATAAAAAGTAGAGTATGCGACACCCAGTGTCGCATACTCTATCTAATAATTAATCATTAATCGAATTGAATACCGGCCCCCGACTTAAAGACACTACTTTATCCCGTAGTCACATAATCTACTATTATTATTATACATTATATATTATTACTAAAACATATACAACGTGTTTTTTAGGGCTTCGTACCTCAAAAGGAAAAAAAACGGAACCCTTACAGGATTGGGCACGCCACTATATATAGCAGTTATAGGAATATATCTGAAAACAATTTGTAGTTACGTTACAAAATAAAACTTGTTTTGCGATTCAAAATAATCTTCGAAATAAGTTTGCATGGAACCATCACTGCGCGAATCCGACTGGCAGTTGCCCAGTTTTTTTTATATCCCATAACTCTAGGGTATGAATTTGACCATATTAAAAATCAAATGGCATATGAATTATTTTTCAATTATGTTTTTATTTGTTTTCATTGTCCATACATAATATTCGATAAGTTCACGATTATCAATTTGAAACACCCTTACATGAAATATGACAGTGTGAATATGTAATGTCTTTTAAAAAAATTATAACGGGGTAACGTTATATTTTTTTGTAATTTTACTACACTATGCGAAGTTTGGGAACGCCGTAATATTATAGATTTGTCAATCGGGTGACAATTTTTGATCTAAATTAATTATAAATTATGATATCTTCGAAACCATGCATTTTTGGACCACATAATCTAGGTATTTTAGTATTATTTTTCCTTATAGAATATAAACCGTGAGTTATGGGATATCAAAAATAACACGTTGTATAATATATGTATACATTACTTAAACTATAGGGGCGTAGTATATTTTGATAACAAAAAATAATATAATTATTAAGTAGATACTGGTTCTGTCAGCGGCTTCCCCTGTGTGAAAGTAAATAATACATAGTCTATGTCACTCAGTGATAAAGTCGCATTTTACTGGTGAAAGATTTTTTTTTATCATTCCAATAGTTTTTAGTTTACTCATACATAACAAACAAAAATGAAAATCTGTACCTCTCAACCTTAGTTTGGTCTTTATTATTTATTTATTTATTTATTTATACTTCATGCACATAAAGGTACAGAGGCGGACTTAATGCCTTAGGCATTTTCTACCAGTCAACCTTTGGGTGATGCAGAGAAGAATAGTGTAGTCTTTGTCATTATTATTATATTTTGAGTTCTCTTAATAATAATGATTTGAAATTTATAATTTTGGCATACATTTTTATTTTATTATTATAAGCATCTAATTTTAATAATACTTCATTCTATTTGAAATATCTAGTAGTTATTTATCGTGCACACCTACCAGAACTCCAAGGGAACTGTAATAGAATAGGAGAAATCCAGCAGGAAGTCTATCCAGCGGGGCCCTTTGTAACATGAGATAATAATGTACACTATTGATATGTATTACCAATATACCTTTGAGTTGAAAGAGTTTTTTTCATTTTATGTACTACTATAACTTGTCATACTATCCTCGTTTTGGAAAAACTAGTAGGCGCTGGGTAAGGTAAGATCAACAAAAAAAAAAAAAAAAACAAAAAAAAAATTACCGGGTGGACTAAAAAAATACTCTAAAACGATCAAAATAACTTTAATTTCGGAAGTCGGTGTTTTTCGGTATTGTTTGTTTCTTATTTAACACCGACATCCGAAACACTTATAGCCAGAGTACCTACCTAATTCTCATGACAATTACGATTAACCCAAACACTGCTAATAACACTAATGTATCCACATTATTTTATTATGAAGTTCCCGTGTCCGCCTTCCACCTTTCAGCTCTATAATCAAAGCGCCCTTAAAGCCAAAGTGCGTCTCATGACAATCCTAATAAGCCCAAACACGGCCAGGATAATTACGGAATTCCGATTCCTATCTTCCGGCTCCATCATCATCATCATCAGATCACTTCGATGATACCATTCTCAACATAACTATTCAGAACCATTTATTTATTTTATTATCATAATCGCTAAGATATCTTCATTGTGATATTTATATGAGTATGAAGTTCCGTTGGCCAATTCTGGTCTTCTTTTTCAGTTCCACTTCATCAACTGCAACTGCTTATGTCCTCGATGAAAATAATACATACAATCAATATACTCGTATATTTGAGGAGTTCCCTCGATTCCTCATGAATTCAATTCATCAGAACTAGATTTTGAAAAAAATGGGCTTATTCTGGAAGCATATGGATAAAGTGAGAAATGAATATATTAGAGGAAGTTTGAAAGTGGCACCAGTGACTGAAAAGTTGAAAGGGAATCGTTTGTCTTGGTATGGTCATGTAAAGAGGAGAGATGAAACACATGTTACTAAAAGAGTTATGAATATACATGTGGATGGGTGGAGAGGGAGAGGGAGGCCAAAGAAAAGATGGATGGATTGTGTGAACAGTGACATGAAAGAAAAGGAAGTTAGTGATAGTATGACGGTTGACAGGATAGAATGGAAGAAAAAAACGTGTTGCGCCGACCCCAAATAAGATGGGACAAGGGCAGAAAGATGATGATTCTGGAAGCATATCTATTAACCCTAGAAAGATAATCTACGTCCGCGAGACGTATCGTGAAATTAAATTTCGTTGTAGTTTTTTTATTATTAGTCGCAGCGCGCTAGCCGCGCGAGTCAACTCAGTCGGTGGCCGGAGCTCGCGCTAAGCAGCAGTGGCGCCACGGTAAGTACGTTCAAATAAAAGATATACCTATATCGTACGTCCGCGAAACGTATGATTATCTTTAATGCAATTGCAATCATTTGAACTGATTGTTTATTGTTATTTACACTTATAATTATTTTATTTTCAGGTATTAATTATTATTATATTATAATGGCAAACCGAAGGGTGTTGGATAGTTCTCAAATTGAGAACTTTTTATATCAAAATGAAGAGGAATCGTCATCAGAATCGGAAAGCGAATGCGAAGATAACCTCTTAGAAGACGATATGCAGAGTGACACTGAAGACGAATTCATCGATGAAGCCGTGGATATACCCGAAGTCTCTGCTGAAGACCATTCAGAGTCTACTGCCGACCAAGCTGCGCCTTCTGACAGCCGCATAATTATTTCTTCTCAGCGCACACTCAGAGGTAAAAATAAGCATTGTTGGGCCACAAGCAAGGGTCGAAGTCACGGTAGAACCTCAGCAATAAATATTGTTCGATCAGCTAGAAGACCATCGCGTATGTGTAGAAACGTTTACGACCCCTTGTTATGTTTCAAAAAACTTAGTACAGATCTCACTTTGCCTTGGATGGAAAAAAGGTTACAGATGCCAACTCTGAAAAGAACTGTGCGGCAAAATATAAAGGAATTGTTGCCTAATCCTAATGCAAACAGTGGCCAGGCTCAGCAAGAAGAGCCGCCTGTAAAAAAAAGAGATGTTGTTCGTACTGTCCATCTAAACTCCGTAGGATGTCAAAATTATCATGTATGAAGTGCAAAAAACCCGTGTGTGGAGAACACAACAGAGTTGTATGCCATAAGTGTATTTAATATCCGAAAGTAAAAGACTGATTATTGTAGTAGGTATTGTTTACGTTAATTTAAGTGTAAAAGTATAAAATATGAAAATATAAAGACTGAAAGTGATTTTAAATGTTCCTATACAAGACAGGTTAAGTTTTTGTTAATTTGTAAAGAAGTTTACGATTTTTGTTTGTAATTTGTCAATTAAACTTTATTATTGCTATTTTTTCATTTTATTTCCTTAAATATAATACAAACAATTATTTCAACCTATAAGACATGATAATACTTCCATAGGCTTACTAAAAAATCTATAAGGTAAGGTATACGTCTGACAGACGTATGATTATCTTTTACGCTAGTTGCTATGTGATTATCTTTCTAGGGTTAAGGAAAAAAAGAAAATTCAAAGAAAAAAAAAAAAAAAGAAAAAAGAAAGAAAATAAAATGAAAAGATTTTTTTTTGCAAATCTGTCCATAAATGACGGAGTTCTGAGGTAACAATCATAAAAAAAATACAGCCAAATTGATAACCTCCTTCTTTTTTTGGAAGTCGGTTAAAAAGAAGTAAATCATTCCCAATCAAATTCTCTAAGCAAGTTCAATAAATCTACACTTAATATTATTAATACAACTACTATTACTATTACTTATTATTAATAACAGCATTCTACGTGTTGTGGCCGGAAGGCAAGATAGCTCGTTTGTAGGGGCATTGGTGGACCGTACATTGTCACTATTTATAATTAAGTACTAACACAGGATAAGGATTTTGTTACTAACATAGATATTTGTCTGTTTAAAAATTGAAATTTTTATCTTTTTATCTTATTGCTAAAATTTTTTTACCGATGAAAAGAAAGCTACTTTATTACTGAGTGACATAGGCTATATTTTAAGTACGCGGGCGAAGCTGCGGGCAAAAGCTAGTATATTACGAGTATATTGATAGTTCAGTTACCCGGCTGATCGACGATGGTGCCGATCTCTGCCCAGGCGTCGTTCCTGCGCTGGCGGTCCCCGTAGTGCGGGTGGTCGCGCATGTACAGCTGCTCGTAGCCGCGCACCAGACCCACGAAGTGCATGTCGAGCAGCGCGAGCTCTGCAACAACACTATGTACAGAGCATGTACACGCGACGCAAGCAGCAGCGAACCAGCGAACGATACGCACCGTCAATGTGTGCGACCCCAGACGCGGCACCTGATGGCCCCGCGAGCGCCGCGGCCTTGCCGCCGACGACGCGGGGCGTAGTTTCCTCGGCTTCGTTATATGACATACTTGAAAAAAACAATATACAATTTCAAAGAAGGAGACATCACTAAAGATTCTTTGACACAAGCTACAAGGCACAAGCAAGAGTTACTAGACATACAGGCACTTAGATTAAACAGATTATAATTATTTACATAATTTTACAATTTTAAAACAGGACACTCGTGTGTACGCTACGATGAATGGGGGCACACTCACTAGTGAATCTGCGGAGCAGTAGTAATGGACCGACTGAGCGGCTGAGCGCGGTGCGGTGCGGGGCGGTGCGGGGCGGTGCGGGGCGAGGCGAGCGATACGGTAAAGCTAGATATGTTAAAAGCCTTTGCATTTTTAATGAAAATGATGCACTCTCCGAATTGTTTAGTTTGTCATAAAAAAAAGAACCTTATACATATGAGTGGACCTGTCCAGTCAGTATAAGCATTTGTCAGTATTCGCCAAGCCTAACTCAGGAGTACTAAGGAGCTCAACGACTTGACGAACAATACCAAGGAAAAGACATTTAGGTAGGCCGCAGAAAATACTCAAATTGCCAGACATACGTTAAAATTACTGAAAAGAAGGCCAATCAACATAATGCTCACATTCACAATAATAAAAGGAAATATATAGTTTACAAAATTTAATGCTTAGTAAGGTAATTTATGTCAAAAATTAATTGAAAAAAAAAAACAAATTGTAAAATATAAATAAACTAAATTGAAAAAATTAATTTCCAGTGTCAAATTGTAAAACTAAATATCAATGTCAAATTGTAAAAAAGTATTATTAATAAAAAGCACAAATGAAAATAAAACCAAAGAAAAAAAAATAAGACAATAGCTATAGTGCGTACGGTAGCAGGTCAATCCCAAGCCTTTTTTGGCAACATAGTCCTTTATAGTGTAAAAAGCCTTTTGACAAAGTTTTAGCTTTATAAAATATGATTTGAATTTATTATGGCTTAGTTGTTGAATATGACTAGGAGGTGTTTCGAATGTCCTAAATAATGAACTACAGAGTATCGAATGTCCTAAATATCGATATTTATGTATTATGTATGTCACAAGGTAATTTATAATTCAGTTCAACATGATGAATCTGCCAGCGACTAGATAATTAAACAATGGTGAAAACATTTCTTATAGTTTACTTTTTAGTAGTTCTTTATGTAAAACCTCAATTTTATTTCTAGTCGCTCACTTAGTACCACCGTCGCACCGCTAGAATTTTAATATCTGAAATGGATTTTTTTTCTTTCGAATAATTAGAAACACAATAGAAATAAATTATCAATCAATATTTGTCGTTAGTTTAGTTAATTTTTCGCTTACTCAAAATCATACCGCTCAAGTTATTAAAACATTATCTTATCAGTCGCAAATATTTTTTTATTATTGGCTTTTTTATAATTCCCCATAAGTAAGGCCATATAAAGTAAGTAATAACGTAAGTACCTAATAAGAGATAATTAATCTATAAAAATAATATAAATATTTATTTATACATTATATTATATTTTTTGACGTCACAACATGGCAATCGATCCTATTCTTATTCGGAAAGCATTGTACGTATAAAATTGTTTTTTTTTTTTTAAACGGGTTATTTTTTTATTACAATTCATGATTATAAATACTGCGATATAAAATGCTATAGTATAATATGCTGTATGATAATATAATATGCGATAACCGGAATATACAAAGAAACCAATAACTAATTTCGAAAAAGGGATAACGTAATTTTAATATAAAGTATTATATATTTGAACATATAATTCCAAAGTAATCCAAAGACAAGCACGAAGAATCGCCAAATTTAAGGGCAGGGCACATTACTCGCAGAACGGATGGCCGTTGGGGCCGAAAGGCTCTGGAGGGGCGACCGCGTACCGGAAGACGTAGCGTTGGAAGGGGGGCCTTCCTTACAAGGTAGACCGATGACCTGGCGAAGGTTGTGGGAATCCGATGGATGCGAGGCGCACAGGACCGTTCTTTGTGGCGACATTTGGGGGAGGCCTATGTCCAGCAGTGGACGTCTATCGGCTGAAATGATGATGATGATGAATCCAAAGATATCACAGTTCAAAGTAATCCTTTTTTTTTAAAAACACCAATTTAATGGGTAAATACCTATTAATACCTTCATTGTGCTTACGCTTCTGAAGGACTAGTTGCCATGTCGCAAAAAAGCGCAATGTATTAGCTATTTACGGATTTTATAAGGTGTTAAACTAAATTAATTTTAAGAATTTCGAGGGGACATTGGACCTCATTATGAACAACTTATACTATGGGACCAAACATGAAATAGCGAAAAAAATCAGCTGCTCCATACATTTTGACGAGTTATGCGAACATAAACGTAGGGAACAACTGATTTTTTTTCACTATTTCATGTTTGGTCCCATATTAAAAGTTGATCATAATGAGGAGTACAATGTCCTCTCGAAATTCTCAAAGTTAATTTTTTAACACCTTATATATGTATAATTACAGTAAAATAAAAAATAAATCCTACACTATTACAACTAACTAAAAACAAACTAAAGTATGGCGTCAAAAAATTCTTCCACATCTCTGTCGAATGGTAATGTGCCCAAAAGACCGGCAGCATTACCACGCTGTACATAGGCTGCACTAAAAGTATCGGGAATGGAATATTTCCACTGTTCCTGTCATATTAAAATCTTTTTAATTGAAAACTTCTTGTTTTTAAAAATCGGATACCATTTATTTATTTAAAAAAAGATTCTCGGTCTTGTCAAACTTGTTTAATCGTTGAGAAAATGGAATTGACTCGAGAAAATTCAAGAGAGATGATTTATTATGACTTTCGAAGTGGTTTAACACAAAAACAGTGTGTTGACCGGATGATTTCTGCATTTGGTGATGAAGCCCCATCCAAAACAACCGCCGGATCATCCTCCATCACGACAATGCGAGTTCTCACACCGCGCACAGAACAAAAGAGTTTTTAGAGCAAGAAAACATAGAATTATTAGACCATCCGCTGTATAGCCCCGACCTAAGCCCTAATAATTTCTATACTTTCCCTAAAATAAAGAATATATTGCGTGGACAGAGATTTTCATCACCTGAAGAAGCTGTGGACGCCTACGAAACGGCCATTTTGGAGACCCCAACTTCCGAATGGAATGGTTGGTTCTCATCAAGTCTGATGCCAGTTTATTTGGGGTCTTAATCCTGTTCTTGTAAGCTCTCACTGCTGGCATGTTGGTCTAGTGGTTACTGCTATGCCGGTTTTCGGTACAGGTGTGGCGCTCCATGCAGATTGCTGTATGCGGTTATTAAAATGTTCAACTGCCTGACAAATGTCGTCTTTAGTCTGCAGTGGCAGTCTATTATTTATAGAAAACTCAACAAGCTGCCTGAACAGAGGCCAATTAGTTTTTCGGCTGTGTAGTTTGCAAGGTTTTGGTTTCTTCAAGATTTCGCGACTCAATGCAATAAAAACTGGCGAGTGGTCTGATGACAAATCTTGACTGGGGGAACAAGTAATATAAGTATATTATACCAACAAGTGTTGGTAATGCCTTTTATAACGCAAAAATCAATGAGATCTGATATTTTTTTCACAGTGGTTGGCCATTAATTTAGTTTTCCAGTCGAAATCACATTAAGATTCTGCGTCTGAAGTGCTTGATGTAATTGACGTCCTTTCGTTGTAATTATCCGGCATCCCCAGTTAACGCAGAAAATACTCAAATTGCCAGACATACGTTAAAAGTTTCAGTTTCAATAAGAAAAGAAAAGAATCAAAAGCAATCAACATAGTCCTCACATTCACAATAATAAAAGGAAATATATAGTTTCCAAAATGTAATACTTAGTAAAGTAAATTTAGCTGTGAGAACTTTGATTATAGGTTTGTCACAACAATTAGCATTTACTTTCGGTATGGTTGATCTTTGGGAGTAAGGCATAATGTTTTTTTTTTGTCAAGATTAATTCTAAAATTATTGTTTTCCAACCATTTAATCATACATTCAGAGCATTGCTTTTAACTGCAATATTAAAATAACAGAAATAAGATAGAGACTTATGAATAGGTTAGGTTAGCTTTTTAAGATTGTTATTACAGAAGATTAATGTCAGAAGTGCCATTTAAATAATACAAGTCTCAATTTTATTACTCTATTGTTAGTAATAAATACACCGTTAGTTATTATTGTTAATTCTAAAAAAAAATATTATTCATTCTTAACTAAGACATATCAAATGTGTCATATTTAGAACAAGTATTATATATTATACTCTTATGATTTTTTATTATTCATAAGGTAAGTAAAGTAGCTAAGTAAATATAATAAATAAGACTAGAACTACTGACTTGTACACGGAAAATTGGACATGGAGAATTACGCAAGAAGAGCGCTCTTTTCATGCTGGAGAAGGGAAAACTTAATTATATAATTATTCATATGGGGTTTTGATCTTAAGGATCAGGCACAGATGAATCAAGATTTTGCCTAAAATCATAGATAACTAATCATACATACAGACTACATTATTGTCATTTATCCACACAAATCAGTAACCTTAAAGTATCGTTGTTGGAATCGGCGACGAAACACAGATTGAAGTATTAATAGGTTTTTTTTAAATTAGGTTTTGTAATCAAGATGCCACCTGAACCAAACACAGATGAATCAGATATTTACCTTCGGAACACCAGGATCAAAGCCAATCAGCCGCACATTCGCCTTCTAGTTCGTCTGTTGCACAACTGGCTTCCCCAGCCAGACTCTTATTATCATCACCCGACCAAGTACGGTCAAGCGCAGCTTAAGCTATATTAATCAGTATTATGCACTGGACACTTCTTTTTTTTTATAAAGATACTAACGTAGTTATAACTAAGACACATTTTTTTGTAAGAGGACCATTCATTTCCTTTCGATATAATTGTAATTTATATTGATGTATCAAAGGGAAAATGCGTCATCAACCATTTTGTTCCGAAAAATGACAAACGCACGCGCTACATGAATCAGGAAAAAAGTTTAAATATTTTTATTTTGTACTTAGACAGTAATTTTTTGAAAAATGTCATTTGTCAAGAAAATTAAAATAATATGCCGTTTTGTTAGTTGGTTACAGAAATATACCTTACGAGACATCAATTTTTTTTTCCCTGTAGAACTACCCCAGATTTGTGATTTATTTTTAATTTGGGTTTGAAGTGGGAAATCATCCAATAACTTCTCTCGCTCTAGGGTGAAGCAGAAGGGTGTGTCAGACTTTTACTGACTAAAACCACACCAATGTACCTCAGTTGCTCTTTGCTTTCTAGAGCCACAGGTTTCCTTTTCAGAAAATCCCCGTGGACCTAGCGGGCATCGACCATGTTGGGCCCTTACGGTTTGTTGACATTTCTTTGAAGAGCGTTTCGAACACTATGAGCTATTGACGACTTGAACTTGGTCCAGACGGTTACCGGACGGCCAGACGGCGAGCTACTCATTGCTCCTCGTCCACAAGATCGCGTTTACCGTGGCTGTTAGTCAGGGTCGGGATCACGGTGGCTGGAGCGTGAGGAAGTCCGTTCCCTCGCGCGTGCGGCCGTCTCCTTCGCTAGCAATACTGCTTCGCAGAAATAGGCGACCACTTGCCATTCCCTCTTGCTCAAGACCGTGGTCTGAACCACAGTCCAGCGCGAAAGGTTTAATACTGCCGATCGCCCCCGCGAGGTGCCGTAATGCCATAAGACATAATACTGTAGAAATAAGCATAGTTAACTAATCTAGCTGTGGCTACATCTCTCAAATGCCTTATTTTTCTTACTGCATACGCAGCTGAGCTTAATCTTCCTGAAAGAGTTCTAATATGAGCGCCCCACTGCGGTTTAGAATCGATAGTTTTACCTAAGAACACAGTTTCTGTAAGAACATCAAGTTTTTTGCCGTTAATTCATTAAACCCCGAGCGAACGCTGGCGTTCGCTCGGTCATTATCTTTCTATTGTGTCTCTAATTACGCTACTCAAAAGGTTAAGAATTAGATTAACGCCAACTTAAGGGACATTCGGCAATGAACCCTGCGTAGATCCGATGTGTTACGTCCCGGTCTACCTCACCATCCCCTTGGACGAGCGACCCGAGGTACTGAAAGTACCGACTTTCGGAACGCCTAGAGCTAAACACCCCTGGATTGGAGAGACTGCCGAAATCGCAGAACAAGTAGTCCATTTTGGTTCTACCCAATTTCAGGCCAACACTCTCCAGTCTGTGCCACTACACCTCCAATATATTCTGGACTTCTAGGCCACTCTTGGCAACTAGACAATGTCATCGGCAAACAACATACACCAGGGAGGCTCTTCCTGAATGTCCCACGTCAGAGCGTCCATTATCATCAGGAAGAGGTAAGGGCTGACAGTCAACAGCCGGATATTTTAAATTTTTAACTGTACGAAAAGATTTAACTGTTATAGGAATTTCTTTATTTTTCCAACATTTTGAGGGTTACTTTTGTTATTTTTGGATATGCAGAAATATCCAAGTTAAATTATTGCGATACCTCGACCTTTTAAAGCTAGACTTAAACAATTCATTTTGAGGTCACAAATCCAATTTAATGAAGTTAATGTTCATAAATCTTCACTAATATTATAAAGAGGTAAAGTTTGGTTTTTTTGGGTTCCGTACCTCAAAAGGAAAAAAATGGGACCCTTATAGGATCACTTTGTTGTCCGTCCGTCTGTCTATCTGTCTGTCTGTCAAGACCCTTTATCTCGGAAACGCGTGAAGGTATCGAGTTGAAATTAAAACCATATAGTCAAGTCTGCGGTCCCTTGATGCTGTAAAAAATCAAGCTTCAAAGTTTACGAAAAAAAAACGGTCGTTTATGTCGCAAAAAACGTATATTTCGACACCCTCAAGGTAATCAAAATTCATAGGGCACTTCCCGTTGACCCAAAATCCTGAAATTTGGCATGAAGTAAGGTCTTATAGTATAGATATAGGAATAAATCTGAAAACCGTCCCATTTTAACGAATTTCAAATCGTCCCATTTTAACAATTTGCAAAAACTTAAGACAATTTTAAATTTTGCAAAAGTATAAAGAATCAGGAAAGACAAAATAAAATATTTAACGTTTCATCTTGCAGTTGATTACGTTCCTTTCAACTTCCGATTTAGGTCTCGCACAACACAAAATAGAAATTCAACATTTATTTAACTGTAGGTAAGATAAAAAATTGTAAATAAAATTATTATTCCATTTATTAAATTTATATACATATCAATTACATTTTAAAATATTTGTTAAAAAAAAACACTTTAAAAAAAGCATTTAAAAATATAAAAAATAGGAGCCTACCGGCATCGGGAACAGGGTCCAAGCTACCGGCGGTCAGGGCTTCTGAGAGAGGAATCTCCTAACAATGCGCGCCGTGTCCTTGATCCAGTTGCCTAACGAGAGCCTCCTCAGATGTTTTTCGAGGCTCTTGGCTTTTAAGCCATTGGCCGTTACGACTATCGGCATAATGATTGCTCTATCCACTTCCCACATGTCGACAACCTCGCGAGCTAAGTTTGTGATTCCAGGCGGAGTTTATCAAGTACGGCGTCATACAACATATGATTACGCTGGATGACGCGCGCCTGATCCGATAGTCGTTGGACTGAAACGTTGACAGCTGGCTCAAGCACCTGAAACAGAGAGAGCATCCGACCTCGGTACGCAGTCAGGTTAATTCCCCCCTCTGTAGCCCAAAGTATGAGCGCATGATATTTTCATTGATGAATGGTGTCCATCGCATGTGCTGCACACTTCCACCGGTAGCGGAGACCCTATCAGAGGCCGGCAAGCCTCGAGGACCTAAGCTGGCCGGAGGACGATCTCTACCCCGCCGACGCGCAGGTGGTGGTGTCGTCGGCGGCGAGAAGCATTCGTCACTCGAGCTCAACTGCACTGCCGCGACCGTAATCTCTGGACTCACGGTTGGCGCTAGTCCCGGCGGCTGCGAGGCAGAGCTAAGTGAATCCGAAGATGTTGGGTGTGTGGATAAGCGTTTCGCCCAGCTTCTAGGCAGCATTTCAATCTATTGTTGTTACATAGCCATGTTGTCCTTTGTAAATACTAGGTTTCTGGTAATTTCACAGGTAATGTTGGTGGTAGTCGTGATGGATAATCGATATTGTTTCTTTTTTCTTATTGTTTTCGGGTGAATGGACATTTTAATTGGGTTGTTGTGAATAAATTTATCGTAAAAAATTGCAGAGTAAAAATTTCTTAACAGTCAACTTGACAGCCGGGCCACAGATTATTATTAATTTTTATTACGTATAGGCTCGCGTTTAACCACTATCTCACCTGATAGTAAGCGGTGATGTAGCCGACGATGAAGCACGCTTGGCTAGAAGCAACCTATTCAATCTTGACCCTAGGTTATAGATATCAGGAAACACAGACTGCGGCAGGGTATTGCACTCCTTAGCTGTACGCATAATGAATGTATTCATAAAACGCTTTTCACGTATGGGTGGGATATCCACCATGCGTACCAGTGGCACAACGCCGTACGTGTTGTGGTCCGATCATGGAACGATAGAAAACAACTCGGCGTCGATGCTCAAGACGTTGGAGTTTTGAATTAACGACTGCATCATTGGCTATGACCTTCTTGGCTCGCTTCTCAATAGACTCTAAAGCAAAGTCAAAGTCAAAGTTTTTTATTTCACATAGGCCTACATGGGCACTTATAAAATGTCAGAAGCTAGTGCACGGTTCCAAATTGGTCGTTTCCTATCTTTAAAAAAAAAAATGTTGTTACAATATTTCCATATTACAGCTTATGTAGATATTATTTAAGGACAGTGTAGACTGGTCAATATTGTACTATAAAGTACAATAAAAATAATCATAATAAAAAGGAACCTAAGAATTCGCGGAGCCTACAGTGTTCTCACATTCACATTATAAAAAAGAGGCTATATAAGCAAGCAAGTAAAATAAATAATTACAATTATTAATAAATGATACGTTAACTAAATAAATAATAATAAATAAAAAATAATAAAGCATCAAGTTATAGGGTAGGTGGGGTAGGTTTAGGTGGTATTTGGCAGACCCATGCCAAAGATGAGAGCAGTACTCCTCCATACACGATTGAACTTGCGCTTAATATAGGTTGAGCGGTTGTTCCGGCGTGAAGTACTTACCGTCTCACCTTTGCTAAGATCCCCAATTTTTTGGCAGCCAGTTAAGCTTTAGCCTCGATGTAGGAGCCGAAGTTGAGGGTAGACGACAGCGGTACCCCAAGAAGCTTATGATCTGTTATCGATACAGACACCCCGGAAAGATGGAGCCAGGCGGAACTGGCTCCGTTTAGTGGAAAAAAGACACGCCTGGGTTTTAGTAGCATTGAACTTGAGCAGATTGGCATCAACTCATTTCGAGACTGCTTCTAAGAATAAGTTTAAGCGTTCAACTGTAACCTCTGGGATAGACTGGATCTGTGACTCACTAGCTCGTGCGCTGCACATGTCACTCTCAGCCACAATGCTGTCGTCTGCATATTCAAAGGTATCGGGATTTTCCATAGGTACAAATTCTACAGAAAAGTCACGAGTTCCTTGGAAAGTTTTTAAATCTTTTGATAATGGAGCAATGCAATATGCGTATTAATAGTTAATAAATAACGCGGCGGCGCGTCTTCTAAACCCCGCAAGCCTGCGGGATCCCGTATAAGTATTCCCGTATTTCTGATCCCACATTTGCGGCAATCAAATCAGTTTTAATAATTTTAATTGAAATTATAATACGATTAAGTATATAATAATAATGATAGATACTAACTAACTGTATGCAATTTTATAAAAAAACTGTGATGCAAATTGAATTATGTATTATACTTTTTGCTAGGTGGGAAATTATCAAATGACTTCTCTCGCTCTAGGCTGGACCGATAGGGCTTTATATCTTATATTGTATCAGGTTTTTACTAAAAACACCATCTGTATCCTGCAGCTGTTCCAGGGCCACGGTACCTAACTCTTGAAAACTTTCCGCCGGCCCCTACGGATTAACTACAGTGGCCAAAGATCGCCCTTGGCGTCGCGTCGGTTGGGGCGTGAAGATGTCTGTTCCTTCACGGTTGCTGTCATCTTCTATATCCTCCTTCAGGCGGATGGAATGGGAGGTGGCGGCCTTCCATTCCCTCTCACTCCGGACCTTGACCTGTACCAGGGCCGGAGTCACCTGTACCAGAGCCGGAGTCCCCTCTACCAAGGCCGTAGTCACCTCCACTAGATGTTCCACCGCGTCCTATGGGAATATGAACATTGTGGACACCCGGGCGTTTCTTCCGCATGAATCAGGTGCAGGAACCTCCAGCACCTCCATGTCCAGTGATGACCTGCGTCTGGCGGAAAGTGAGGACGCCGAAGGTCCTTTCCAGCTACTCCCCAAAGTGAGGACCAGACCGCTGCTATAGTGTCAGGCCCAGTTTATTAGCAATTCTGTGATTTAAGAAAGATATTTCTTGAGATAGTTATTTTAATATTTCATATTATCTGGATGTTGGTGGTAAATCAGCAAGTTGTAATATCTCTTTAAAGTAAAATAAAATAAAATAAACTTTTTACATATCTGAATATGTAAATAGTTTTTTTTTTTTAATTTGAATCAATTTCGAAGCTTGAAAACGACAAACGAGATCCTTTACAAATTAGTTAGGTATCTAAATAAAATGATAATTTTTACTGATTTAACTCGCTTTTATCATTATAATAATAGCTTATTCTAATAAGTGCAAACATATTTTCTTTCTTTCTTTTCTTTTCTTTCTAATAGAAGAACATTTCCTCGCGCGATGAACCTTCACCCAAACCACATTACATGTTTTTATTTTTATATTACCGACATTAACAAACAAGTTGAAGTTTAACCATGGTGAGCCTGTCGTGGAGCATTTGATTTCTCTTCAGTTTTGCAGCCCTGAGAATGATAAAAGGAGCTAGTGAAACAAGCTCGATAAATGCTGCCTTGTTGCAGGAATTCCCCATAGGTACTGCTACTGTACATAAAGTTTATATAAAAAGAAAATTCTAGCTCCCCTTCTCCAAACTGTTACACAGCTTTCAGCTTTTGACCTTTCATATATATTCTAATTCAATATAGCACGGGTGGCTTTAAATTCACCTATTACAATATTTCATAAACATTTGTCATCGCATATAGTTGCATTCCTTCCAAATGATGCCTGTTTGAGTAGAATAACAACAGTCGGATTATAGAACTAGTTTGTTGTTCAGTTTTGATTGGTCTAACAGTGCACACCGTCACATCACGCATCGTAACTAACAGCCTGCGGTTCTGTCCGTCTCGAGCACACGTCACGACACCTTCGTCACAACACCAGGAAGCAAATGTCACTCTCACCGACCGATTTCACGGTGCAGTGTGCACTACCTACGCAATGTCTCGTCAGATGATGTCTAGGGCGGCAGTATGCTATTGGAGCGGTCGCCGTTGGAATCCTCCTTGTCGATAATGAGTGGCTTGCAGTCGCGCTCTTCGTCCGTGTCAGCCGCGTGGCTGAGGTTGAGTGCGTCCTGCTGCTCCTGGCCATCCTGCGGCTCTTCGTCGTCCAGCAGGCGGTGCAGGAAAGCTAGACACTCGCGCCGGAACAACCGCTGTTTCTTGGCCGGCAGCTCCTGGTAGTCGTTGTGGATGCCGCGGAAGAAGTGGAAGTAGGCAGAGTTCTCGTCGGGCTCGAAGGAGTGCGGGCTGGGCGAGTCCGGCGGGCGCAGCTGCGGGTCCACCGTGAGCTGCAACGGCGCGGCGCGCGGCGGGCTGCTCAGCGCGAACCAAGGGTTGGAGATGAAGGGCTTCAGGTCCACGCGCTCACTTGCCTCGCCCGACTCGCCGTCCGCGCACCGCCCCGCCGTGCCCTCCGCATCCTCCAGGTACAGCGGCGCGTACGAGTAGCGCGATGGCCTCCTATGGGAACAGATGCACGGTCAGTATGCTTTTAATATCTTGTCCAGTCTGGATTTTTCAAACTTGATTCGCACCAAGGATATAATGTGAATTCCACATCCAGGTATTTTCCGTAAGCACTGATTTAAGAAGACCAAAAAACTAAGAAGTAGAGTAGAGTTTGGCGCTCATTGCCTGTACGACGAGCGCGTGTCGTCGACATGGCGTCGTGAGGGCTCGGCAGGATGTCAGCACGTACGTGTCGGTGGCCATGTGCTCGCGCAGGAAGTCCAGCTCGTCGGCCAGGTACCACTTGGATACCATGCGGCCGCGGCCAGTGCGCACGCCGTACATCTCGTTGCGCAGGTGGCGCGAGTACGAGTTGCGCACGTGGGACCAGGGACCATTTTGGTTACCCATTGAAAGGGTTTTCGACAGGGTTTTTCTAAGCAGTTAATGAAAAACCCATAAGACATAGGTAACCCTTTTGAATAGCTTAAAGGACCATTTGGGTTATTTATAGAAAGGGTTTTCGATAGGGTTTTTTTAAGCAGTTAATCTAAAACCCATACGATGTAGGTAACCTTTTAAATGGCTTAATGGACCATTTAGGTTTTTCAATGAAAGGGTATTCGATAGGGTTTTTCTAAACAGGTAAACAAAAACCCATACGATTTGGGTAACACTTTTGATCGGCTTAAATTAAGTCGTTGAAAAGGGTTCCTTACGTTTTCACCTGTTTTGAAAACGATAACAGCGTAACATTCCAATTCGGAGCAATGTAATATGATCTCTCAATGGTAGGCATACGTTGCAAAATGGCATAGCAAGCGTTAAGCGTCAGCGGCGGCGCCTTTGTGGTTACTTTCCGAGAGCCTTGCAAACCGGGATCTATGATCATTATTGCTTGTACTATAAAGTTCTTTTTAGCACTGCTGGCCGCATATCGAAATGACTTATTATTATGATTTTTTCATGTCTGTACTTGTTTACTATTTTATTATCACTTTTGTTGTTTGAGTTTTTGAATCCGGACGGCTTCTGCGATTTTTAACCGACTTCTAAAAAAGGAGGAGGTTATCAATTCGGATGTTTGTATTTTTTTTTTATGTTTGTTCGCGCATAACTTCGTCGCTTGCCAACCGATTTGAAAAATTCTTTTTTTGTTGGAAAGAGTATACTTCCCAAATGGTCCCATAGTCACTAAATCAGGATCTGATGATGGAATCTTGGCGAATTCGAGGGAACTCCTCAAAAATTATAGGCAACTATGTAGTGATTTTGGTATTTTCATCAAGAACTTAAGCATTTACAGTCAAAAAGTAACATTTGATGAAATGGAACTGATGAAGAAGACCAGAAATGGTCACGGAACTTCATACTCACATAGATATCCCAATGAAGATAGTTAAGCGACTATGATAATACAAATAAATGAATGGTTCTGAATAGTTATGCATTGAAGTGATCTGATGATGATGATGGAGCCGGAAGGTAGGCACTGGAACTCCGTAATTAATCAATGTAACCTAGCCGTGTTTGGACTTATTAGAATTGTCATGAGATGCACTTTGGCTATAAGATACTATCGAACTGATCTGATGATGGAGCCGGAAGGTAGGCACAGGAACTCTGTAATTAATTAACGTATCATAGCCGTGTTTGGGCTTATTAGAATTGTCATGAAATGTACTTTGACTATAAAATACTATCGAACTGATCTGATGATGAAGGTGGAAGGTAGACACAGGAACTTCATAATAAAACAATGTAACCTAGCGTTAGGGTCAGACAGGTATATCACCTACCCTGGTCACCAGGGGGAGTGGGAACGTCGAGAGATGTCGTGCGGTGTTCCACAGGGATTGGTACTAGGGCCATCCTTGTGGAACATCGGTTACGACTACGTGCTGCGCGGCGACCTCCCTGGTGGGGTCAGCGTGGTCTGCTATGCGGACGACACGCTGGCCCTGGCGCAGGGAGAGTCGTACCAGGCGGCGGTCGAACTAGCGACACGTGGGGTTGCGACAGTCGTTGGCAGGATCCAGGATCTGGGACTCGAGGTGACTATGCACAAGTCCGTGAGAGGCCATGTGCTTTCACGGCCCTCGGAACGCGCCACCACCGGGTTCCCAGCTAACGGTGGGAGGAGTCCACATCGGCGTCGGGTCAACGATGAAGTACCTGGGACTCGTTCTCGACAGCCGATGGGATTTCGAGGAGCACTTCCGACGTCTGGCTCCCAAACTAAATCGGACTGGGGCTGCCCTCGGGCGGCTCCTGCCCAACCTTGGGGGTCCAGACGCCTCCTGCCGGAGGCTCTACGCGGGGATCGTTCGGTCCATGGCCCTTTATGGCGCACCGGTGTGGGCGCCGGCGCTGCGGAAGCAGCCGGCAGCCCGGCTGAACGCGTGCCAGAGGATCATGGCCATACGGATGGTGCGAGGATGCCGGACGATTTCCCGCGAAGCGGCGAGCCTCCTTGCTGGCCAGTCACCATGGGAGCTGGAGGCAACAGTCCTTGCACTCATGCACGATCTACGCATGGAGATGCAACGCCGGGGCGAAACTTCGCTGCCGCGACAAGTCGCAGCATGGCGGACAGAGCTCCGGCGAGTTCTCATGGAGAAATGGTGACAGCGACTGTCGCGACCCAGTGCTGGGCACGTCACAATTATGGCGGTAAGTCACCTCTTTGAGGCGTGGTCGGAAAGACCTCACGGCGTCCTCACCTTCCGCATGACGCAGGTTCTCACCGGACACGGTAAGTTCGGGAGGTTCCTGCACCGGATTCGTGCGGAAACGACGCCCGGGTGTCGCCACTGTGTGGACCGCCCGGAGGACACGGTAGAGCACACGGTGGAGGTGTGCCCCGCTTGGGCAGAGCAACGCCGTGTCCTCGTGGGGGCAATCGGTGGCGGCGATCTCTCGCGCCAGGCCTTGGTTCAGGCCATGCTCCGGAGCGAGGATGAGTGGCAGGCGGTCGCCTCCTTCTGCGAAGCCGTAATGCTAGCGAAGGAGGCGGCCGATCGCGTGAGGCAACGGTCCTTACGCTCCAACAGCTGTGGCCGGGATTCCGATCCCGATTTCCGGCCACCGTAGGCGCGGGCTTGCGGACGGCGAGCAATGGGTGGCTCGCCGTCCGACCGTCTGGTAATCGGACACTATCTCCCGCTCCGCCCAAGAGCGGGTTTTGACTTCCACCGTGTGCTCTACCGTGTCCTCCGGGCGGTCCACGCAATGGTGACACCCGGGCGTTTTTTCCGCACGAATCCGGTGCAGGAACCTTCCGAACTTACCATGTCCGGTGAGGACCTGCGTCATGCGGAAGGTAAGGATGGCCGTGTTGCCTTTCCAGCCACTCCTCAAAGAGAGGACTTACCGCCATAATTATGGCGTGCCCAGCACCGGGTTGCGATAATCGCTGTCGCCATTCTGCCATGAGATCCCGCCGGAACACTTTCCGCCATGCCGCGACTTGTCGTGGCAACGGAGTTTCGCCCCGGCGTTGCATCTCCACGCGCAAACACTTGAAGACTTTTGCCTCCAGACCCCATTGTGGCTGGCCAGCAAGGAGGTTCGCCGCTTCGCGGGAAATCGTGCGGTATCCCCGTACCATCCGTATGGCCATGACCCTCTGGCAAGCGTTCAGCTGGGCCGCCGTTCGCTTTCGCAGTGTCGGCGCCCACACTGGCGCCCCATAAAGGGCCATGGACCGGACGATGCTTGCGTAGAGCCTCCGGGAGGAGGCGTCTGGACCCCCGAGGTTGGGCAGGAGCCGCTTGAGGGCAGCCCCAGTCCGATTCAGTTTGGGAACCAAAAGTCGGAAGTGCTCCTCGAAATTCCACCGGCTGTCGAGGACGAGTCCCAAGTACTTCAATGTCGATCCGACGCCAATGAGAATTCCTCCTACCGTTAGTTGGAAACGCTGAGGCAGCGCGTTCCGAGGACCGTGAAAACACATGGCCTCGGACTTGTGCAGCGCCACCTCAAGTCCCAACTGCTGGATCCTATCAACGACTATCGCAACCCCGCGTGTCGCTAATTCAACCGCCGCCTGGTACGACTCTCCCTGTGCCAGGACCAGTTTGTCGTCTGCGTAGCAGACCACGCTGACCCCGTCAGGGAGGTCGCCGTGCAGCACTTGGTCGTACCCGATGTTCCACAAGGGCAGTCTTAGTACCGATCCCTGCAGAACACCGCACATCTCTCACCGTTCCCGCTCTCCCTGGTGACCAGGGTAGATGATGTACCTGTCCGACAGGTAGGCCTCGATCACACGACAGAGGTAGTCGGGCACCCGGTGATACCAGGGCAGGGAGTTGAAGGTATTGGCGATGTCCAAAGACACCACCACGACACACCTGTCCTGGGACACCGCCTGCCCTGTCGTGAGGGCTCGCACGCGCATGATGGCGTCCACCGTGGAGCGCCTCCTGCGAATGCCGAACTGGCCGTCCGCAAGGTTCGGCCCCGTTCGTGCTAGGTATGCGACGAAGCGGTCTGCAATTACTCTTTCAAAGAGCTTGCCCACCTCGTCGAGCAGCACAATGGGCCGATATGTGGACGGAGAGTCCACCGGCTTTGCGATAAGGACCAGTTTCCCCGTCTTTCAGCGAAGTGGGAACTGGCCCCTCTCCATACATGCGCTGAAGAGCCCTCTTAATCGAGAACCAAGAGCCTCCATGGCCAGGACCCAGGCTTTCCCAGGCAAGTCGTCGGGTACTGGGTTGGTATTCTTGGCACTCAGCCTTCGTACAGCCACACTCATCTCTCTGCCTCGGTCACCTCTAGAGAATTGTCGTCGCCGTCGCCATCGTGATCCACGTTAGAAACCGCTGGTGGCGGAGCCATGAGCGAGGAGAGTGTTCCCCTCGCGCAGGGAACAGAGTGTTCACCACACCCTCCACAATCTGGTGGGAACCTGGGGAGCCCAGGGGAGTTTTTCCCGCACCACCTTGTAGGGGCGTCCCCACGGGTCTCCGTTCAGAGTCCCCAGCCACACATTGCGAGCCTCCAACTTGGCCCGCTTTATTTCTGCCCGGAGGGTGCGCTTCGCCACTCTGTACCCCTCGTACAGCTCCGCCTCTCTGGCCTCCGCATCCGGCGGGCGGTCGCGGCGACTGCAGTGTCTGGCGTACGCATTGCGCAGTGCCGCAATCTCCGGCGATCACTAGTACACCTGGCGCCGGGCACGTCCTGGCCGGACTTGAGGCATTGCCACGTCGCAGATTTGCGACATGGTCTCCCGGAACCACTCTGCCTCAACGTCGATGTCGACAGGCCCGTCTGGTGCTTGCACCCAGGCCTGTACCATCGCGGCTTCTAGGAGCTCCCGGTCTAGCTGTTTCAGCGCCCAACGCGGACCGCACCGGGTCTGTTGGACCGGCGCGGTCGAGGTCTAGGCGGAGATGTCAAACCGGAATGTCTGAGTACGTCTCCACCCCCTCCATGACGCGCCAGTCGATGACACCCGGTGACGGAGCAGGGCTGGCGAACGATATGTCCACCACTGACTCGCCCTGCATGCGCACGCATGTGGGGACAGAACCCTGGTTTAGGACGACCAGGCCTGTCTCCAGAGCCCAGTCCTCCACCATCCGACCCCGTTGGTTCGTGTACCGGGAACCCCAAGCCAAGTTCTTGGCATTGAAGTCCCCACAAACGACCATGGTGAGGGAACCAAACCCAGCGATGACGTCATTCAGCTCCATAAGGGAGACGTAGAGATCGGCGAGAGTTCTGTTCGGGGACAGGTAGACGCCTACCACTGCAATGTCCCCGAACCGTGCTGCCACGCAATCCCGTCCTCTCGTGCCGGCATCGAAGGACGGACTACCGGCGGCAGCTGAGGAAATTTGGATCACTGAGCTGTTCAGGTCCTGCACCCAGTCTCCTCTGGGCAGGACATAGTTCCTGGCTAGTGCTATTGTGTGGCTGGTTCCATGACTCGGAGACCACGGCGATGTTGATCGACCACTGCGCCATGCTCTGGAGCAATAGATCCTGAGCGGGGGCGCAGTGGTTGATATTCGCCTGGAGGAGACGTAATGGAGCCGTTATTGACAGTCCATTACAGTCTCCTCCCGAACCCCACGTGAGGGCCCTGCCGCGGGGGTTGCAGCGGCGATAGCGGCGGCAGCTAAAGACGAGGCTGCGGCGGTGAGGACATCAGGGTGGATGGGCCTCCGGACCTTGCTCTTGGCCTTGGCGGGGGGTCGCAGGACCTTCTCCCAGCCCGATGGTCGGCCGAATTGCCTGCCGCCGCACATGCGTAACAGTGTGGCGTTGCACGGCACTCAACCGCTTTGTGACCGGGCTGACCGCACTGGAAGCAGCGGTCACTGCGGTTCCCCTCCGCGGCGCAACAGGCCCCCACGTGGCAGCGATAGCACCGCAGAGGTCTGGGCTCCAGTAGTTTTATCTGCGCGGAAACCCAGCCTACTAGTAGCCGTCAGCCTTCCCCAGTAATGGTTTTGGCCACCGACACGGGACAGCTTACCGTCACGGCTCGCATGCCTGTGCTGTCAGCTCGGATGGTGCCCACCCGAAGCTGTTCGGCAGTGCAGCCTCCCGCCTTTACGATTGCGGCCACCACCTCGTCCACCTTGACGGAGTCATCCAAGCCCATGATGCGCATATCAATGCACTTGGTGGGCCTGGACACTCGGGCCTCTTCCGCGTCCAGGGACGCCCTGATCCTTGCGGCCAAGGTATCCGCGGCAGGACCACTGGACGCACCAGGAACCTCCAGCATTCGGGCCCTGCTTACGGTGCCCCTCATGCGGAAACCCCCAGAGGCTCCGAGCTCGCCAAGGTAGGTAGGTATATGATAGACTTATAAATAATATAATGTAGCTATGAATTCGAAACGAACATTCAGATAATGGTTTTTAGTACGTAAGTAGTAGTAATTTAGTTAAGGGGTGGCCAGACGGTTGCAAACCAACGTTCCAACCGAGGTGACCGTATTAGTTTCAATCCGTGTAGACAGCAGTTTTGTAATCCATGACTTTCAACACCCTTGGTTGGAAGACGCGTTTTCCCAACCACCAAACGTTTTGGCGCGTGCTTTATATCCATGTAGCGGCAACACAAACCAAACACATAAACCAAGGTCACCTTGGTCGGAACGCTAGTTTGCAACCGTCTGGTCATCCCTTAAATTGGCAAGTAGGTAGGTTATAGATACACCGTACAATGCACAACAATGTACGTAGGTATAATAATATACCTTCACTTGATTATTGACTGATTGATCATTTGTGAGTTGTGACACAGATAGAATATTGGTCACTAAACGTAAAAATTGTTCATTCAATTGACTACAGAAAAACTGCGAACACGGGTCACACTAGGCAACAATTGTCGCAAATACGGGAGTTCAAGACACACACCTTAATATGAGAGTATCTAAATATTATAGGCAACACGTGTTTCGTCTACAAATCTGCAATGTCTAGTGAAATAAAGCCAGTACGCCAGCGATGGTTTGTGTGTTCATCCAGCACCTACTTAGCACAACCTTATCGAAAAACCATAATAATATGATAACCTAAAGAAAACCCTATTAATATAACCTATATTAATAGGGTTTTCTTCTAGGGTTATCTTGACGTAAGGATAACCCTTTCAATGGGTTTCAAGTAAAGAACCCATCCAATGGGTTATCATAACGTTGATGTAACCCTTTCACTGGGGTTCCAGTATAGAACCCAATCAATGGGTTATCCATATTGAAGAGATAACCCTTTTAATGGGTTCAAGCCTAAAACCCATTCATGGTGTTACATCATGATAAAGGTAACCTCACAAAAGGGTTACCCTTTCAAAGACTTAACTTTTAATCGGGGTTGTACGGTCCCTGCGTGGGACCACTTGCGCCGCACGTCCGCCACTGGAACACAACCACAGTACGACGTCATTATCTTATCACGGTTAAATTAAACTCACAATTACAAGTAAGTACTAGAGATTATGTTCGCCCAAGAGAATGTCCTCCACTATTTTTAGTCTTCTAGAAGAGTTTAGTCACAAAAGCATAGTAACATTATGCATAGAATAAAGCGTAGATTCTGATGCTTTATCTACACCTACATTTTGTAATGGTATAGGTATATAGGTAATGATCATGATTGAGATCACAGTTAAACATCGACGCTATTGTTAGCATTTTTTAAAGTGCTCTTTAAGTTTGGACGTTTAGGGCTAATATGCGATTGCGTCGTACCCGTCCAGCCCATGTTGTCGGCCACCTGCTGCCACAACTTCTTGACCTGCGAGTAGTAGCTGGCGACGGGCATGTTGTTGCGTGCGTAGAGCAGCGGGCGCGCGCGCACCAGGCGGATCATGCGGCGGTCGTCGGCCTGGCTGCAGTCCACCAGCCGCCCCACCTCGCCGGGCGCGGGCCCCGCGCCGCCGCCCGCTGCCGCGCCTGCCTCCGCCTCCGTACCCGATCCGCTCGCGCTCATCACACTCACCGACAGCGCTAAGCCTTTCCTATACTTTGATTTACCGGTCGACATTAATAACGGATCCTTCAAACTGCTAAAACTAAGAAGAATACTACCAGCTGTTTACGTCACAAAACATTATAAGGAAACACTAGTCCTTCAAAAATGTTTTTCACTAGTGTCTAAACTTCGAATGTTTTAAATTTTATAAATATCTCGATCGCGTACACGTCACACCACAACGAGGGCAGCGAGCAGACACGCCGACGTGCACAGCGGCAGACAGACACGCGCAGAGCGAAGCAAGCCCGCGAGAGCGTCGGTCTCACTCGCTCGCGCTGCGGCGGCGTGGGTGCGAGCGGCGCAAACTACGAAACACGTGAAAAAGCAAGAGCGCAGACGCTCTCGCCTGTGAGCCGCCGCCCGCCGCGCGCCGGACACTTTTATAAATTCCACATGGTTGCCTCGTTGTTATCGATTCACGTCGCCGGCCGAGCTCGCACTCGGACCGTCGTGCGTCCGACGCCTCACGCCACGCGCTACTTCTTTTCGATTCAGATCAATTTTAGGTAGGTTACATATCGAGTTCAATACATATTAACATAGTTACCGAGCGGTCTATTGGGTTGCTTAAACATCACAAGTGGTGACATATATGTACCTAGCTAATGATTTTAAATAAAGATGGTCCAATTCCAGCTCTTTTTCATTTAGGGTAAAAACATACAAAACGCTACATTGCCTAAGCTATTTTTGTATTTACTACACTACTATGTTAAAAAATAATAACAATAAACCGAATAGAAAAGTTTTTACAAAAAAAATACACAACCGACTTTAAAAACTACGTTTTTATTTTCTTTTTTAAACTCCGTACCTGAACGATGCCAACGGGACCCTATTACTAAGTCTCCTCGCGTTCCGCTGTCTGTCCGTCCTTCCGTCAGCGGGCTGTATTATATCTCATAAACCGTAAAAAGTAGAGAGTTGAAATTTTTACAGAACGTGTATATTTCCATTGCCGCTACAACAACAAATCATCATCTTCCTGCCCTTGTCCCCTGTTATTTGGGGTCGGCGCAACACGGTTTTTCTTCCACTCTGCCCTGTCATTCGTCATGCTATCATTAACTTCCTTTTCTTTCATATCACTCTTCACACAATCCATCCATCTTTTTTTAGCCTCGCTCTCCCTCTCCATCCATCCACACGTATGCTCATAACTCTTTTAGTAATATGCGTTTCATCCCTCCTCTTTACATGATATACCAAGACAAACGATTCCCCTTCAACTTTTCAGTTACTGGCGCCACTTTCTAACTTTTTTTAATATACTCATTTCTCACTTTATCTATTCTCGTCACACCGCACATCCATCTCAACATTCTCATCTCCGCTACGTGCAATTTTTTTTCATCAGTCTTTTAAACAGCCCAACATTCTGATCCATCCTACAGTATGACAGGTTTCATCACGGATTTGTAGATTTTACCCTTCAACTTGAGGAGCATCCGTGGGTCACAAGTCGTTCCAGTGACCTGTCGCCATTTCATCCATCCTGAAATGATTCGACGTTTTACGTCTCGGTCTACCTCGCCATGTCCTTGGATAAGCGATCCGAGGTACCAAAAGTCGGAGCAAATCGGTATGGGCGTTCCAGCGAGAGCTAAGGGCACAAGACCGGAGAGACCGCCGAAATCGCAGAACAAGTATTCGGTTTTCGTTCTGCTTCAGTCTGCGCCACCACACCTCCAATCTACTCTGGACCTCTAGGCCACTCTCGGCCAACAGCACAATGTCATCGGCAAACAGCATACACCAGGGAGCCTCTTCCTGAATGTCCGACGTCAGAGCGTCCATTATCATCAGGAAGAGGTAAGGGCTGAGAGCCGACTCTTGATGTAAGCCGACAGCCACATTGAAGCTACCACAACAAATGTAAAATTAAAATAAACGTTTATTTTAATTCTAATACAAGAAACGTTATTTTTTCGGCGTTTTTGCTCGATTTTAATATTGATTATAATTTGTAACCATTCGTGTGAACACGAAATTTGAATATAATTGGTGAATTAAAGGTATGTCAGTGTTTTTATGGTTCCGTACCCTTATGGATTCATCTTGTCTGCACCGCGTAGCTAAGTTAGCGGCAGAAGATGGCAAATCCATTAGTTACATACCGGATCACTGGGAATTCATTCCAAAATTTAAAATGATATGCTTTAATAACTGGAAAAAACATTTCGATAGTAAATCAATAGTTAAGGGTATATGGTATAAAACCATACAGGGTGAGCTTCCTCGTGTACCCTGGTTTGATGACACCAAATTAAGCAGACATTATGTTAAATTAGCTCTAAGACTTAGATCTGGACACTATCCATCAGCAAAGTTTGCATATTTAATGAAAAAGACTGATTCACCTAATTGTGTAACTTGCAACCAAATTGAAGATGTACAACATTTGCTGATGGAATGTGCCCGAAATAAAGATGAACGCGACGCATTGCTGAGCGAACTAAAGTTAAATAGATTCGATGTAGGTATAATCCAAAGCATTCTATCAAAACCGAAATCGGAGGCGGCCAGAAAACTAAGTGGTTTAATAGCGGTCTTGCAACAGTGATTCGCCCTATTTAATATCTATTTAATATCTGTAATGTATTTTAGGTAAATATGTATTAGTTAATAAAGGTATGTGTGTGTAGTAATTGTTATAAGGTACGATGGGGCTGACATATCCTTTTTGGACAAAAGCCCCTAAATAAAATCTTGATTAAAAAAAAAAAAAAATCTTGTCTGCCTGTTTGTCCGTCCGTATGACACAGTCACTTTTTTCCGAAACTATAAGAAATATATGCTGTTGAAACTTGCTAAGTAGATGTCTTCTAAGGAAAAAAAAAACAATAAATTTTGGAGGTTCCCCATACTTAGAAGGAACTGAAAATCAAACCCATACGTGTGGGGTATCTATGCAAATTTCCACGGAAAATTGGTTTGAACGAGATCTAGTAAGTGATTTATTTTAATACGTCATTAATAGTAAACCGCAATTTACCTTTCAAGTTTTTACGGAACCGTCAGTGCGCGAGTCCGACTCGCACTTGCCCAGTTTTTTTTAAATGTTGGAAATCATCTTATTACTTCTCTAGGTCTAACGGAGGGCGTGTCGGATGGGCAGAGCACCGCCTTGTCTTCGTGGAGGCCAGCGGCGGCGGCGACCACTCAACACCGAACGGAACAAAGGTGACTTATTTCTAAAGAAATCTCTTCCAACATACCTGCGAAAGGAGAGTAAAAAAAACGGCCAAGATGGAGTCGGGCTCACGCACGAAGCGTTCCGTACCGTCGTCCGTAGCAAAAAACGATAAAAAAAATCATGTTTGTTGCATGGGAGCCCCATTTCAATATTTATTTTATTCTGTTTTTAGTAGCGGCAACAGAAATACCAACATCATCTGTGAACATTTCAACTGTTTATCTATCACGGTTCATGAGATGTCAACCTGGTAACAGACCGGACCGCGAAGTGATAGCAATAAGGTCCCGTAATCCCGACTTTAGCCTTGGGTGCGGAACCCTAAAAAATAGATGTAAATGTTATGTATGTAGTAGGTGTAACATTAGAGGTCAACGGTAGGTATAACATTTAGTAAGTATTATTAATTTATTATGATTTATGAAAGATATCGGTCCAATTACGGACTCTACATTAAACTTCCAATTCGTTCAATTGTGTTTTCAACCACTTTTTCATCGATTTTGTGTGATATGTCGGGAATTACCTACTTGAGTTTTATATATAAAGCCGGTAACCCGCGATATCATTTGCGTAGTTTTTTTTAAGTGCCGAATTAGTGTTTCCTGCCATGCTGACTGCGATCCCACCTGACGGTAAGCAGCAGCACTGCTTACTACTTAACACCAGACAAACACGTGTTATTTTATTCCATTCGTCCGCAAACAGATCACATTCGGGGTCGGCATTCACGAGGGTACGACACACTGGAGTTTCAGCTCTAACGACCGTTCAAGATGTCTATGGTGCAAATAGATTTTGACGGCGGCTGTGTCGCTGTCCAATGTATTTATTTATTTATTTAAAACTTTATGCACTAATGAAACATTGTACAAAGGTGGACTTAATGCCTTAGGCATTTTCTACCAGTCGACCTTAGCGTAGTGCAGAGATATAAAATGGCAGGTGCAGCTCAAATGAAGACTGACAGAGAGGAAATAAGAACAATAATAAATATATAATTAGATGCATACATACAAATAAAGAATGATATTGAGAGAAAAATGAATACAACAAATCAAGAGTGTGATGAATCTACCAATTTCTTGTGAAAGTGTTTTCGTGCTTTCACTTTAAAGGACAACCGACTGGTTGCCGTCCTGATGCTCAGAGGGAGCGCATTCCAAAGGCAGATCGCCTGAACAAAGAAAGAGGAATGGACAAACCAGAGCGGTGCGTCGGACATCGTAGAAGACGATTATTTGTAGATCGAAGATTTTTATTGTGCGCAGAGCAAAAGAATTGAATTTCTGAAGTCAGATAAGAAGGAGAAGAAGGGTTATCTAGAAAATAAAACAGGTTTGTCAACGCTCTACGCTGGCGAATGTGTAACCATTTATTTAATTATTTTTTGAGTTTTCTCCATTTATCGGGTAAGAACAACCAACAGAAGAGGTCGTGGAGCTCAGGGCAGTCAATGCGTAGCAGGTAGAGATCGTGGGTTGTAATTGACCGGTCTGCACCACGCCATCGCCCGGCATGCCTAGATGAGTCAACATCGAGCTCAGCACCAGCCTCCATCTCTCCTGGACCCTGGTACAAGCCATGGTCCGGAGCGTGAGGAATGACAGGCGGTCGACTCCTTCTCCGAAGCAGTAATGCAAGCAAAAGAGAAAACCGCACGCATGAGGGAATGGACTTCCTAGCCGCCGGGAGCCCGACCGACCCTGATTTCCAGCTACCGTATAAGTGGGCTTGCGGAGGATGAGTAAAAACAGGAAACCCCGGGGTCCTGGAACGCAAGGCAAAGGAGGGACATAGGTGTGGTTTTAGTCAGTAAAAGTCTAACGTAACTAAGTTGTTCTCACCTAAGCCTCCATCTCCCGTCATCGCACCACGTACTCTCAGGAAATATTCAGAACTACATATTTTTGTTCTGTAAACTTTTGCTTGGTCAGTTTTGAATTTAGAATAAATGATTAAGCTATGTTACGAACGCTCATGCTGGTTGGTACGTTTTATTATAATTATGGACTCGAAAATTAATTACACCCAAAATAATTGGCTAACTGCACTATTTTTTTTCCTGTAGGTGTTTCAACGAACTTTTTCTTCTTCTTCCTGCCCTTGTCCCGTTTTATTTGGAGTCGACGCAACACGGTTTTTTTTCACAGGTATTTCAAATAGCAAAAAGTATATATTTACATATATATAGCTGAAGAAGTAAAAAAAGAAACACAAATTAAGTACCTAATCGAATTAAAAATGTGCTTTTTCTGAAATCGGTTCATAAAGAAATATTAACTTTTCACAGTAACATATCTCAGCAAAATGATAAATATGTACCTAACCTACTTCCCTCCACTGTATGTAAAGGTGAGCGCCCATTAGATCGCTCCACACCGCATCGCATTTTTCTCACTGTACTTTAATGTGCGTTGCATATTTAAAACCACAAGATAGTGAAGTAGAATTCAATTATTATTATTGAATAGAATTGTTTTTGCAATGTGCTATAGTCCGCCCAAAAAAAAAGAACTAATTTAAATCCTTATTCGTTAATGTTTCCGTTACACTAGAATGTTAATTTTTTCCCAAATAAAAATACCCAGAAAGAGATGAGTCGTTCAACTACTCAATTCTCAGGTAGGTTCGCCCGTGGCACAGTCCCGGCTCGTTGCGACCCTCGCTTCGTGCCGCTATCGCGCTAGCTACCAACCGCGCGCGGCGTACCCTTGCTCGTTGTTCAACCCTCTTGTCATTATTTTATGACGCAGCTTTTCAACTGTTCACTATGTTCAAAGGAAGAGAATAATATAATAGAAGTAGGTAGAGTAGAAATTACTGTTTATTTCATACGACCAATAGCTTAGTTTACAAAATCTTAAATGCATACAAATCTGAAACATACAGCGGTGACGTGAACTTAGACATTTGCCAAGTCTTCATAATTACTTTAATAAGTTGTATAACTTATAATAATAGATCTAGTTAACCACACAATGGCGACATGTAAAACTATACACAACGTGAAACAGCATTCTGCTACAAGATGTACAACTCACATTAGTGTGGAATTTCAATAAATTTAGCAAGTATTTAATAAAAAATATTCAGTCAAAAATGTAGGATAAGAGATCGTATTCGTATTCGCAGTTGCACCAAAGCCAACACGAAACTGCCGAATTCTTTTGTCATTCACATTCTTTGTCTGTGTGACTTCAGGTAGTAATTTTGTTAACATTTAAAAATAAATCTCGAACGTGAGAATGAGAACGCGCACTGCAATAAACGTCAGTCAGTAATACATGAAACAGTCGGTAAGTTCTGTACATACTCTATCCGCATCGTATCCTGACTGCTACTAACACTCACTAAACGTAATAATGTTTTGATACGCACTGCGCGGGACACGGGCGCGGGCGCGGGGCGCGCTCACTCGCTGTCGTCGTGCTCGTCGTCCTCGGCGTCGTCTTCGTCGTCCGACGCCTCCTTCTTCGCCTTGCTGCGGCTCACCTTCACGGGCTTAGCCTTGGCCGCGCCTCTCTTCTGCGCCTTCTTGGGTGGAGGCGCACCACCGTTAGCGTTAAAGCATTCCAAGTCTCGCGCGTACTGCTCTTTGGCCACGGCAGCCTTCTCCTCCCATGTAGTCTTGTCGTCCATGGAGCGCCAGATCTCGCCCGCCTTTTTGGCCACCTCAGTCACCTTCAGGCCGGGGTGATCCGCCTTTATCTTCCCGCGCTCGCTGTTTAGCCACAGCAGGTATGCTGACATCGGTCTTTTCGGTTTTTCCATCATTTCCTGGAAACCATGAAATAATTAATTATTTACCGTATTTATCACATAACAAAACGACCGCAGTAGCATATTAACGTAGATACATTATCCTAAACTACATTTCGCAATTTTAAACACAAAACGACGCTAATGCGAAAATGTAAACATACATATAAAGCTAAGTAATATTATAGCAAATAATATCGAGTGCGACGAGCGGCGCGCGGCGATCCACCGACGCGACGCCAGTGACGCCACGCGAGACGCTACGATGATGAGTGGTGAATATTCAGTACCGGTATTAGACAAACGAATCCCTATAAACAAACGGTACAAACACACAATAGTAAATAGAAAATTATACTTACGATAAGAATATGTGGCTTAACAGCAACAAAAACAAAAGTAACAACGCGTTTTGATTTGTGTAGCGCGTCGTACGGGCCTTGCTCGTCCGAGTCACTGCGAGGCACTGCGCGGCGGCGCGCGCGGGCCAGGCCAGGGGCGGCCGGGCCACACGCACCGCTCCGCACACTTCGCACCGCGCCGCATCGCCGCATCGCCGCACCGCGCCTCGCGCCTCGCCGCGCAACCCGCACCCCACACGTATGCCAACAACTTCACCCGCTATATTGTAAACAAGTTTTTAAGCTTCCTATTCATTCGAATTATACGTTAAAACGAACCGACTTGTTTCTTTTCGGTAAAAATATATGGGAGATATAAGTAAGCGTAGCGAGAGTGCAACTGATAAAAGTTGGCACAACTTTTTTTTATACTTTATATTTTTGTTCGTTATATTTCTAAGTATGTAGTAGACGTAAGGCGTATGTTTTTTACGGCAGTTTTAAAAAGCTCTTATCTTAAGAAAGAGTTGCATAATCAGTTCGCACTTCCGTTAGAAAGAAAATCGAAAAGGCCGAGAGGCGGAGTACAGGGTGTGGCTGCAGAGACTGCAGCGGCGCCCTGACATCAAGTGGTGTTGTAGGACAACTGTTGAAATCAGCGTTTTGCGCAATGGCAATGTCCCATAGCAAGTGTCATTCAAACAACTATTGTTTTTGTTTCCGCAGTTTTTTGAATATAAAATAGTTTAAAGTTAATAGTTTTACCAAGTCAGTTACACTGGCGTAAAGCTGAAGAAAAGGACTTGTAAACTCAAGCTGTGCCATTTCAAAATTCCTCGTAGATCGCTTACTGTGCGTTGAAAAAACTGGCATAATGATTTGCTCTGCATGCAATACTGAATTAGTATTGGGTGATGTTTTCTTGAATATACAGTGGCATATAGGTATACGTTTTTTAGAATCGGCAGCTTACGCTCGAGAAAAGAGTCACTTGGGTATGCCCGGAATGCTGCTGTGCGGGCAAAAAAGGTATTCGGAACTATGAGCTACCAGTCTGAGTAAGTACGCCAATCACACTAAAGAATGTATCTGCTCGAAATAAAAGCCACCACCTCCGTTTTCTTCGGAAGTCTCGCATTTTTCTATGAGTTTAGAAATGCAACAATTCCGCGAACAAATAAATGTTCTAACAGAACAGCTAACTGATGCCGTCTCTACTATTGCGCAGTATCATATCGCGCTCACCGAATGCACGAAAACGATTGAAATTTGTAACGAAAAACTGACTAAATTAGAGCAAATACTAGAATGTACCCGCTGCCATATCACTAACCCAGATATACCTATACCTACCCCACTGAAGTCTGTGGATGTAAACGACAAACAGTCGTATAGTGACGTAATAAAACTTAAGCCTGAGATAAAGCACCACAGCTCACAGGTAAATAAGCAAAGTTTATCACCGCCAGCTAATACCATCTCTGTGCAAATAGAAAGTGATTTGTTAGATATACGTTCACATTCAGTTATCTCTATCCAATCTATCGAACCTATTCAGGGGACCGTACAACAAGATGAACACATCGTAATTTCGACACCAATATCAGATGATAATGTTCCCAATAAGAAGTGGGTTGAGGTACGTAGTCGTAAGTCTAAGCGTTATGTTTCTGTTCGTGGTACTACGGGACCTGAAATTACGTCCCTTAAAGCTCTCGAGTTTCGTAGATTTATACATTTGTAGAATATGATGTCAGGAGCTAACAACATTGAATCTTATCTACTAAAGCTATGTCCAGCAGATAACTGCACTGTGAAAGAACTGAAACCAAAAGCGTACTATAAGTCATATAAGATTGAGAAGTGTATCAGCAGAATTCTTCAAAAAAGCAACGGCGGCAGATACTTGGCCTACTAACGCTTGTGTTAAAAAATGTCGAAGAAACAAACTCCAACAAATGCGGTCATCCAGTGGTCAACCGAAAACATTGTCAGCTAATTAGGTTAGATTATCAAAACGTTAGAGGCTTGAATACCAAGCTCAGTTACTTTAGACGTAATCTCTAACATCTGCCAATGACGTCATATCTGTGACTGAATCATTTCTTACAACTTCCGTACTTGATTCAGAGGTAACGAGCCACGAATGGAGTGTTTTACGTCGGGACCGCACTACTGGTGTCGGTGGTGGTGTACTGCTGGCGGTGCGACCCGGTATAACTATGACGCGCTGTTCTGATTTGGAGACCCCTACCGGTGAGGACTTATGGGCTCGTTTTACAAGAGATTGCGTGGGTGATTTAAACATAAATAATAATCACACACCGAAGGATATCTTAAATTATTACCGTTATTTGCGTACTGTTTGTCGCCTGACTGAAAGGAATGAGGTGATGAATGCGTATGATAGTAAGTTGGATTTGGTATTGGTATCAGATAGCATTAGCAATGTTGATGTGACAGAGATTGATGATGAGGGTCTAGTACCACGACGAGACGTCTATCATTTGCCTCTAGAGGTATGCTTTACACCTGCTGACACTATGTGCCGATTTAGCTCAGAAAAAGGAGATCCTAGTAACTTGGATGCAGTGAATTTGATTGGAATTTTTCCAAGGGCCATATTGAAGCCATAATATATAAACCAATTTCGGAAGCATCATGCATGGCAAAAGGCATTATTGGCGCCTGATGTTGATTCTGCTGTTGAATATTTTTACAATATTATATACGACATTTTTGATGTAAGGCTGAACTACACAGAAAGGGGTAAATAACTCATAATAGTGACTTTTATGAAAAGTTTTCTCTTCTTAGGTCTAGTATTAAAAAGAGAGCATCTCATGTGTACGACGTACAGTATACATTAAATGCATTCAAATCAAAATTTGTCGTGACCCCCGTATCTTTTGGCAGCTTATAAATAGTTTTAAAATTAGGGGAGGCTTTGAACCCAACATTAAATATGGGGTGGGGTGGGGGATACGGCAAAAGCTTTTTCCAACTTTTTTGCAAGCGTATTTTTGCCCAATATTCCCCTTCTTGATTACAAAAATCAAAACAATACCCTTCACAACAAAGATTCAAACCTTGTGCATATTAATAAAATAAAAGATTTAAAATCAGTTATCAATAAACTAAAACCAAATACTGCTGTAGGTCCAAACAACATTCCTGCATATATTTTGAAGGGATGTAAAGAATACATTATTACACCCGTACTTCACACATCCATAACGCTGGAAGTTCTCACGAGATCACCCTATGCCTAAAACTAAAGACACTTCAAATGTAGAAAACTATCAGCTATACTGTCATCATTTCCAAAATTGTTTGAATCTATCTGTATTACATAAATTAATTGGTTACCAGATCCAACCATTTCTTTGCGACTCTAAACACGGATTTCGGTTGAACCGTTCTGTCAGTACAAATCTCTTGACGCTTGTAGACTGAATATCGCAGCACTTAGATAAAGGCAGACAGATTGATGTGGTATATTTTAACTTAAAAAAAAGCCTTTGATTGCGTAAATAATGACCTGTTTTTGGTCAAGCTTAATAACATAGGCTTTTCACCAAAATTACAAAAAAAAATCGCAAGTTATATGCGGGACTGCCTACAATATGTTAGTCATGGTTGTTTCGTTTCAGAGCCATATCACACTCGGTCTGGTGTTAGTCAAGGGTCTATTTTGGGACCATTGGTTTTTTGAAATATAGGTTAATGATCTCGAGATGGGGTGCTTACTTTACGCTGATGATCTCAAGCTGATATATGGAGTTGAGGAAATGGCTGATACCTTAACTCTTCAGGTGGACTTTAATTCATTCGGTCTTTCAATGGAGCATTGCAAGCAATCTGTTTTTCAATACGGATAAATGTAGTATTATGTCCTTTCTTATAAGCATCTACAATATTTTTAGGAGCGGAACTGATTTCTCGAGTTTTTTCTGTTAAAGATCTAGGTATTTTATTCGACCATAGACTAATCTTCCATGAACATCAGGAACCGATTCACGATTAACGATTCGAAATATGCGTGAATTTAATAATCCTTTGGTAATTAAACTGGTCTATATGGCTTTAGTAAATTAGAGTCAGCTTCCATTATTTGGAACCCCTATGAGACTGACTTCTTACGTCTTGCTTCTAAAGAAAGTTCAAAAGACATTCCTTAGATTTATGTTTAAGAAATTATTTAGATACTATCCATATTTATATCCGACAAAATTTTTGCTCGGAATGCTGTAATTTAACTCTTTAGAAGTCGTAATTACTTTATGCTTATCTTCGCTTGTCGAGTTCTTCGGGATGAATCTGATTGTCCTGAATTAGTTGCTCAGTTGGTGAGATTGTTTGTTGCTCTCGTGACTAAACAACACCTGGTGGCTTTACCACGAACACACCGATTGTTAGCTGATCCTTTATCGCAGACAGTGTCACGAGCTAACTCGCCGCTCGTTCGTGCGCTTTCAATGCTTAATGCTGTTCTGACTCTAACACCAGAGTGTGACTTGTTTGCTGGGAGATGGATAGATGGGTGTCGTGAATTTATAAGGATTTGTGAGAAGATAAATGAAAAATAAGTAAACATTGTTTCACTTGTTTTGTGGGATATTTGTTTTTAGTGGTAATGTATATGTAGTTTCTTTTAATTTCTAAATTGAATGTTAGTTTTTATTTCTTTATTCTATGTGTATAGATTTGTTATTAAGTTATTATTGTTTTATTACATGTATTTTTTTTTAGTTAGTAAGTTTCTACTATACAATGCCTTGGAAATCCTTCGGAACATTGTACAAGATAGTGCTTGTAAATAATTAAATAAATGGCATGCAATGTGGTATGACTTTTATAAGCAGCAAATCAGCGGTGTTCTCTATGCGGCGACGTCATCTCCTGTAACCAGCCACCCTGCGAGTACATCTTCATGGATGATGTCCACCCTAAACTGGCACCTGCTACTTAAAATCTTATTGACTAAATCTCACTCACGGTTTTCTTCAAGTATCTTTGACCGGAGCTGACAAGATACCGAGTATATCGGAATATTGGTGGTCCAGTAGTCACGGGTACAAACCCAGCCAGTATTACTTTATTTATTAAAACTTCATACAACACAAAAGTATAAATCAATGATAAATGATATTTATTTTGTAAGTAGGTTTAAAAAAACACTTTTACACGTCAATTTTTTTTGTCATTTTAAACTAGATGAGGCCGGTGTTTCCTAGCTGACTACCCTGAGAAGAAACACCGAAACAAACTCAGGGGTCAAAGTCTCTTAAAGTCCATACAGGTAATGTCTTAGACATTATCTAATAAACAACCACATACATACCCACGTAAATTTATTGCATCACTACTGTTCTCAAAACGGTAAAGGAAAACATCGTGAAGAAATCGGAATGTTCTAGAACCAAAAATTCAAAGATGTGACATCCACCAATCCACACTGGGCTCGCTAGGTAAATTACGGCTCATTATCTCTCATGAAGAGCCACGCTGCTCTAAGGAGTCCAAGCAGTAGGAACTTTATAAGGCGGATAAAGCTAATTTATTTATTTATTTAAACTTCATGTACAGTGGTGGTACACAGGCGGACTTAATGCCACAAAGCATTCTCTACCAGTCAACCATAAAAGTTAAAGGGTAAAAAGACAACACTGTGGTAGGTGTGCACAATAAATAAATAACATATATTTTGATAATGATGCTAATGACAAGATACCTGTCTACTCGCACAACTATCAAGCGAACCCCGTAACACGCACCGACTTCCAAGACTGTCATCTTTTTTGTGACCCTCTTCGCAAAATGATGCGGAGCAGTCCCACACATTCTCGCTTTTGACTGTTGACGGCTTGACGGATCACCTTACGGTGTATCCTGTTGGCGCCACTCAAAAATCTTTTCTGATAAATTACTACTTACGTGACAACTGCATCGTGCAGACTAACGACATACCATGCGTCGAGTGATAAAGACGATGCAGGTCTGATGCATCGCGCAACAGGCGGTAAGCCAGCAACGACTTCGCATAAAGAAGATGATATTATGCATTAGAAGTGTTGTTTTTTAGTGTTAACCGAGCCCATTTCTGTGATGAATGAAAGCTCACATTAAGTAATAGGAGCTAGCGCTGGTCCCGTATCAATTTTAGTTTGTGTGGTGTTTGAGTTATCTTCAACAATAAGTTTTGCTTTGCTGATAACGTTGTTATCTTCATATACACTTACTGTACCTAGTGTATATATTATGTCGCTATGGTACATTTTTTTCACTAAACAAAAAATAAACGAAAAGGACTTAAAAACACCAAACTATGACTGCATAAAGCGACTTCGGTGTGAAAAGTAATTTTAACTTGAGAAGTTGGTCAGTTTAGCGATGTTCCTCTGTATCTGCAAAACCAAAGCCAGCGACATCTGAATAAAAGGTTTTTGTATTTAAATGCAAAAAACGATGTGTGATGTGTTGCGGCTGCAGCACGAGTTTCACCTCCCGATGCAGCCGCAGTGTGTGCTTACCTTTATACGAGTACACAGAATGGAAAACCCCCTGTGGTTTTGTTAGTAGGCCACTATGTACTAATACTACTCTCTGAAAGCCTTTTAAGTTTGACTGAATGGTACCTACTGATAGCCCTCGCTAGGGCGCGGCCTTCTCAGTGCGTACTTTTATAAGTTCAGAACTTCTGACAGTGACTTTTAAATCTGGCTGACTACCTATCGATAACTTCACCTAATACAACATAAATTATCTTTAGAAACCTGCCTCAGTAAGATTTGACAAAACAGAGATTTACAATTGTGAAGATACTTTATTTCCCCATTGATCCTGTTTACATTTGAGAGGAAATGACGCAAGGAGATATTATTACACCAGTAGATATTATTATGTAATCAATGTCTTTAAATATAATTATATTTATGTTTTTTATTTGTCTGTTTGTTGTTATATTTTTTTTTGTATTTGTTCTTTTCAATTTTAAGTGTTTGTGTACCTATATAAATAAATATAATTGAAGTGTCTGTTTGTAATGTCAAAATCATTTTTCTAACTAAATAAATGCATACGAAAGTATATTCGATACGATACCAATAACATTCGATTTAAAAAATATTTGTCTGTCTGTTTGTTCCGAAAATCTCCGAAACGGCTGGACCTCTGGAGATCTTATCGCGAATGTCGCTGATGGATAGCTAACGTTACAAGGAGTAAAGAATAAAAAAAAGATATAGCTAATGTTGTATATTGAGTAACTTAAGCTACTGTTTATTTTTCCGCGGGAACGGGACGTTTTAATTCCCGAGAAGGAGATCCACTTTCTCTTTTCTTTTTCACGGTGTTACTTACCCTAAAATAGAGTAAAGTTTTTAAACTCCACGAACGAAGTCGCAGGTAACACTAGTCTAGAATAAAGTAAAAAAAAGTCCTCTGAAGCCCTTCAAAGGACTTTATACAATACGGTAAGATTTGGGACTATCCCCAAATCTCACTTTTGTGATTAGGCTTAATACATTAAAACTAAATTATATTCTCAAAAGTTTAATTTTGTCCGAGATCTTTTTATTTACAATTGTAAATTAATAAGGTATCTAACAATTTAAATATAAGGTAGGTACATAATGTAGGTACTAACTTACATAATATATAATACAAACCTACGCCTCATCATTATTATAATAATTTCAGTCATTTTCTTAAATTTCTTATCTTACTACATCGATTAGTAACCTAAGTGTGAAGGCCGTAGCACATTACGAAGATACTACTTCAACTCGTTTTTATTTATCGTAGACCACATCAACCCTTTCCGCTACAATGGGCGTCACTCCAAATCACATATTTATGAAGATAGTTACAATTGGTGTTTTACAGAAGAAGAAAACGTGTTGCACCAAAGCCCATGAAAGATGGGACGAGTGCAGGACGATATCCGTGGAAAAATATAATAATAACCGTGGCGTAAAGGGCTGACTCTCTTATTAAACGCATCACAATAACTCTCACGACATCGGTGCTACACTTTATTTTAAGGTGCCATTCGAACCTCAGCTGCAGGCGCAGGCAGCACATGCGGCGGCTGCACGAACCTGGCTGCAGCTGCACGACTGGTTTTCTATTTAGTAGTATGGATTTTTGTGAAAATGATTCCGTGCTGCCAGTCGCAAATCTACGAATTAATCCAATATGAGCGCTATCGGCATCAAGTAGCGATTATTTCGGACTTTTCTAAACAGGTTGGAGTGACGTGACTACGTGCGCAGCGACTTGCGGCCGCAGCAGTACTGGTCTGCGGTCGGCTGCGGCTGCAGGTCGTGGCAGCACTCGCAGCCGAAGCACAATTGGCACCTTTAGTCGTGATTTTGACGAACGTATTGGTAAACTGATAATTACAGCGTCTTCATCATGTATGGCGGCCTTTGATGGTACATATTCTAATCTGCGTGGTTTGGACTAGGGCTTTCAATTCCGGGATCCCGTAGTAACGTGATCACGGATATAATTATTTATTTATTTATTTAATCATAGAAGAACCAACAGCTATAACAAAAGAATAACATTAGTATAAGAGACATTGAGCCAATTACAGGTTCTCTCGGGTAGAAACAGGTAAAGTAATAGAAAACCTACGATTACTAATAAGCATGACAAAAAAATACCTTTTTATATTGGCCTTTTTGTAATCACGGAATTGACGAGCCGATACTACCGTGGTTACGGTATTACAAACATGAGTGTATATTATTGCGGTTGGTTGTAATAAGTAGTAAGAAATTGTATTACTTATGTGTTTATAGTTTACGATGTGATGTTACTCTCACACTTATTTGTGCAAGCGTAATCTCATATGTCTGGCTCTTCTTCTCGCGCCGGCCACGCCACAATCGCGGCTCTTTGAAAAGTGACTGGAGAGGCACCACGGCTTCCTCCCTTTCTACATTACGCAGGTCCTCACCGGATAAGCCAAGTTCGGGAAGTTCCTGTTTCGAATTCAGGCGAAAGAAACACCCAGCTGTCATCATTGTGGTTATCGCCATTAGTCATTAATTTTTTAAGTATATAAGTTTGTATGCTTCGGGTAGGGTATGATATGAACGCTATACCGTATAGCTATACTGTAGTAGGTATAGCGCTAAAGGCACGTATAGCCTTAGATACGTACCAACTAAACCAAAGGGCGCTGCTATTGTTTCATTTTATTCATTATCACTAGCCGTTGTTTCATCTAAGTCAACACGAACAAACGTTTAGAAACTTTTTTTTTTAATTACTGATAGTAATTAAAAAAAAGAATACTACCAGTATTTTTTTAATATAAATTATATACATAGTTTAATGTGAAATCAAACGCAAAGCTACACACGCGGACGCAAACTCCGACGAGTCACACCATTCTCCTTCCTCACCACACAGTTCTATTGTCCAATAGCTTAGTATCTTACACATTGCACTAGGGTGTAATTTATCAATAATATGTATGTATTTAGAAATATATAAGTATGTTTATCAGTTGTCTAGTACTCATAACACAAGCTCTGCTTAGCTTGGGACTAGACGGCGTTGTGTGATAGTTGTGGAATATTATTATTATAGTCCAATATTTCCTGGATTTTGTATTGGTGCATTTTTCGAAAAAAGAAGTATTAGATACTCGTGCTACGAAGTTTCCAAAATTTTACTATCGAAATGAGCATCGCAAAAAAAGATATTCTATTTTGTTTCTGTACTAATTCTACTTATTCAGTTGCTGTTATTCAGACCCTATCTGGATGTCAGGTCCATCTTCAGCCATCAGAGCTACTCGCACAAGTTGCTAGGATCTGGCAGAGCTAAAAGTTTTGGTAAAAAACTAAAACGGTGCTTATACGCCGTTTTGAGGTGGTGAGTTGCGTTTTGAAACGACTAACGACGGAGACGCGGCTAGCAGTGTGAGGGTTGTGCCGTGAGCTGTGTATATGTAGGCGGTGCTAACTAGAGCGATCCACAGCTGCTAGAACGACAGCTGAGTGCTGCGCCACGCTCAGGCGCTGTGCGCGGCGGCCGCGGCGACGTAGTGCGCGTACTGCGCGTACTGCGCGTACTGCGCGTACCGCTCGTAGAGCCGCGCCAAGCGGCGGCGGCGCGCTCAGGACGGCTTGCGCTCGTCGTCGCTGGGCTCGCTGGACGATGACGAGCCCGCCTCGGCCGCCCACAGGCTGGCGTAGCTGGCCTGCTCCGCCAGAAGTGCCTCCTCCGCTTCGATCACCGCGTTGAATAGGCTCTTCTTTATCTGCACACAAACGACTCTTCTTAGTATTCTACACAAGATCAAAGGAGACAACTGAAAAACTTCACATGAACCGTCTTCTCGATAGGGCTAATCGATATTTAAACAGTTGTTTAAAGTCATGAAGTGAGGAGGTACCTTGATCTGTGTCGGGAAGGGGAAGCGTTTGGTGGACTGGCACATGCTGTTGAAGAAGATGTCGAGCGGGTCGGGAAGCGCGGGGGGCGCAGCATGCGCGGCCGGCGCGGCCGTCGCGGCGGGCTCGGCGCATGCGCGCTTGGCGGCCTGCGCCTTGCACAGGTAGTCCAGCTTGCGCTCGATGACGCTCATCTGCGAACAGCTTTTGCGCTTGGGCGCCGACTCGGCGTCCGACTCCGACTCGGAGGAGGACTGCTCGGCGTGGCCGTTCTCGGCAGTGGGCGGTGGAGCGGGGTAGCTGGGAGAGCCCGTCGGCTTCTTGCGGTTGCTCATGTAGGGCTGCAGGAACTGCATCAACCCCATATACTTCCACGGATAGTTCTTCTTGACGGGGTTCGCGGGGTCCTTCGCCAACATCTCGCTCTGTCGCTTGAGCGCATCCCGGTAGCTGTCGCGCAACTTTTTCCACTTCAGCTTCACTTCTTTCACTGCAAGAGTTAAAAAAAAAATCTTTAGTTTATTATATTTCTAACTATTTCTTATGCTACCGTGTCATCACATCACTCTCTGATTGCCAAACACCTGATCAATCAATTAGGATAACAAACTAAAGTAGGTAATTTATCGAAGGCAGGGAGCAGCACCAACATCTCAAAATGTATATTATGCTGTGGTGCTGAATGAAGACTATGCGAAAACTGACAAAGCAACACTGCACAAACGAATGTCCACGCTCGCACGACGTGTGACGAGCATATGAGGCACACGAGGCGCATGCATGAGCTGCACGGGGCCCCAGTATACTGACGTTAAAGTCATTATATTTGCCACTTCATAATACCGTTGCTGTGGAAAAACACGAAAAAAAAAAAACAAAGTACGAAATTTTAATTACACTGTTTTTCTGTTTACTATCTGCTTCTAATAGTAGATTATTTCAGTTGTAACATAAATTAAAACGACGAAGTATGAGGGTGCTATGGTAGGTAGGTACTTCCCAACTGTTCTCGGATTAATGCAAACACTGATTTATTTATTTATTTATTACAGCTTGGAGGACTTACAGCTTATAAAAAAAAAAATCGGCCAAGAGCGTGTCGGGCCCCGCTCAGTGTAGGATTCCGTAGTTTTACTTAAGAGTTAATGAACGAAAGACAATGAGCAAGAACAAATACCATCAATGTCAACGAGAGACCATCCGAACAATTCGACAATATATCTTAAACCCGTCCAGACGCCATCAACTCAGGAAAAATCTTAACAGCGCGAAGTAGCCCAAAGTACAGCGCCATCTCTCGGGAAATTGGGTCACTAATTTATACAAACTAAACGGGTTATGTATGTTGGGTTTTACGAAAAATTACGGTTACATGGACAAAATTAATTGCAATGTTTAAATGAGTAAAGAAGAAAGAAAGAAAAAAGAAATAACCTAATATCACACACACACAACACACAACCTAATATCACTATATTTTATCCACTCTATTTTAAGCGTACATTTATCTCTTTAAAGTTCACAAACCTAACTAGTGATCCGCCTGGCTTATTTTGTATCTTAAGTTTTTCCTACCTTTTTCACTTGTCTATCGTCAACATCGAGCATGGTTTAAAGCTTGTTGATTTACTCAAATATTTCACAAAACTTGTTCCAGGAAATATTTTTAAAACCCTTAAAACTTATTCAAAAAATTGTCGTCATTCAGAATCACGATTAAATGTGCAATGCGTCTATTGATGTACTTTTTTATAATTTTAATACATGAGTGCATTATGGAGGGCCAAAGTTCACTTAAAATAGCCAATTTTCAGAGGCCTTTACTAGATTAGTTTTACACAAAGAAGGACGGTGAGGAAATTGTTGATGAAATAATTAAATGTCTAGGTATATTTTTTTTTTTTTTTAATTGATATAAACCAGTGCTTGACTGCGATCCCACCTGATGGTAAGTGGAGATGCAATCATTGATGGTCAGGCGCACTAGTTTATTAAGAGCCTATTCACTCTAGCCTTGAAGACACCTATATTATAGTTAGACGGAAAGACCGCAGCAGGCAGATTGTTCCAGTCCTTCGATGTACGCGGTATAAACGACGAAGCGAAACGCTTAGTCCGGACCGTTGAAGTTTCAACAACGTAAAGGTGGATACTCGCCGTTCGTCGGCTTGTCCGATGGTAGAAAGGAGATGGCGGAATCAAGTCATGCAGTTCCCGCGCACACTCTCCAAAATGTAACCTGTAAAATACCGATAGGCTGGCTACTCTGCACCTGTGCTCGAGGCTTTGTAGATTGGACTTAACCAAATCTGGATCCCCAATTAGCCTCTTCGCACGCCTTTCCACTGAGTCCAAAGCTGCTAGATGGCATTTTGCAGCACCAGCCCATATGTGACTGCAGTACTCCACACACGATCGAACTTGTGCTTTGTATAACATTAGAAGCTGTCCCGGTGTGAAGTACCGTCGGACCTTTGCAAGAACGCCTAGTTTTCTAGCAGCTACCTTGGCTTTGGACTCAATGAACCGCCCGAAAATGAGATCTGAGGAAATTTCAACTCCTAAGAGTTGAAGGCGGTCGGTGCACTCCAGGGATACATTCTGAAAAACGGGAGCCAAGGTGAACGGGCTCCTCTTAGCGGTGAACAGACACTTCTGTGTTTTGGCGGCGTTGAATTTAACCAGATTGGTTTCGCCCCACTTGGAGACTGCCTGAAGTGAGACATTCGAACGCTCTACCATAGCCTCTCGTTCGGACCGAATTTGCTCCTTACTGGCCCGAGGACCTGGCAGGTACCTCTCTACAACTGTGCTATCGTCTGCATACCCATAGATACCGGGCATCAGCAGATCGTTAATATGCAGCAGGAAAAGAGTTGCAGAGAGAACTGACCCCTGAGGAACTCCGGCATTAGTCGTCATGGGCTCTGATGAGCATCCATCGACAACAACTCGGAGAGACCGTTCACTCAGAAAGTCTTTTACCCAGTTAATCAGGCCAGGGGAAATGCCGTACGCTGGAAGCTTACTCAAAAGGCTAGCGTGCCATACCCTGTCGAAGGCCTTCGAGACGTCCAAGGAGACAGCAATCGCTTCTCCATTCTTCTCGAGGGCCTCGCCCCACATGTGAGTGGTATACACTAGTAGGTCCCCAGTAGACCGATTTTGGCGAAACCCGTATTGTCGGTCACTGAGGAGATCGTTACCTTCCAGGTATGCCAGGAGGCGCGAGTTCAATACACGCTCCATAATCTTGCAGAGTATGGAGGTTATTGAAATCGGCCGATAGTTGGCAGGATCGGCACGACTGCCCTTTTTGGGCACGGGTTGCACGTTGGCAAGCTTCCAGGACTTGGGCACTATACCAGTCCTAAATGAGAGGCGATACAAGCGCGTCAATACAGGAGACAACTCGGGCGCACATGCCTTGAGAACTATTGCTGGTATACCATCTGGTCCACTAGCTTTATTCACGTCTAGACGACACAGTGCTCTCAAAACTTCTCTGTTCCTTATGCGAATATCGGGCATTGAGGTGTTGCAGTGAGGTGGAGTTGGTGGAGTAGCACTGCTAGGGTCAAGACGAGAATTGTGGGCGAAGAGAGCTGCAAAGAGACCTGCTTTCTCTCTCGCTGTATGAGCCAGTGTTCCATCAGGTTTAACCAGCGGAGGCAATGTGGGCCTACAGAAGTTCGTTTCGACCGATTTGGCAAGGGACCAGAATGCTCTGCTACCGGACGGCTGTGCAGAGAGCTTTGCGCCAATATGTGTAATGCGGTCGAACCGAGCCTTCTTCAGTGCCTTTTTGTAGGACTTGGCAGCATGGTTGAAAGCTCTCTTCTTTGAGCTCAGATCCGGAGCTTTGCGATCACGAGCGTCAACCCATGCGAGAAACGCCGAATGCTTATGCTCTTCAGCTTGAGCGCAGTCGGCGTTGAACCATGGTTGAGCTGAGCCTCCGATGGGTACGTCTCTATAAGGGATGAAAAACTCCATAGCTTGACGTATCACATCGGATATAGCATCTGCACAGCTCGACGGACTTTCAGAAGAGAAGCAGACCTGCTGCCAAGGATAAGACGCAAAAAAGTGCCGCATCTCATCCCAATCTGCTGACCTGTAACGCCATATTCTCCGTTGACCACGTGAGTCGCAGTCAGGTGGGGAGAAGCACGAAACAGACTTCACCAGACAGTGATCTGAAGTTCCCAGTGGTGAGGAAACCGTTACAATACATCTGTCCGGATCTGTGGTCAGCAGAAGGTCCAAACAATTGGCAGTATGACCAACTACATCAGGCACCCTAGTCGCTTGCTTAACGAGCTGGGAAAGGCCCATCGACACTGCAAAGTTTCGCGCTTCTCTCCCAGCATGGTCGGTCTTCTGGTATGGGAAAAGCCAGTCTTGGTGGCAGGCGTTAAAGTCCCCCAGAGCGACGAGCTGCGCATCAGGGTGCCGATGCAGAGCCTTATCGGCGGCCTCACTGAGGTGGTCGAACAACCGAGTTGTCTCCTGATCACCGCTGTGCGATCGGTAGACACAGGCATAAACAATTTTGTCCATAACAGTGTCCACCAACAGCCATAGCGTGGATAAATTTGGGTCTTCAAGGTGACGGAGACGCAGACAGCAGATGTCATTACGGACGTACACACAGACCCCGGCACGCTGCAGGAAATGATGCTCCAGTGAGTATCCCGGGTAGTTTAGGTACGCCGTATCTGACGGACATCTAATTTGGGTCTCCGTCAAGAAAAGCAAGTGTGGCTTCTCAGTCTCAAGATGGTGGTGGACCGCATCGAGATTAGAGTGCAACCCTCTAATATTTGAGAGGTGCACTAGAAATGAGAGGACGTGCATCCGCTGTAGACACTTGCCTTTCTTTTTACCTTTCATTTTTAATTTTTTTTTGGAGTGAATAGGAGAGATGGAAGATGGCAGTTGAGCGAGGTGATGCGATTTTAAACCCTACAACACGACCAGAGTTGCTGCGTCAAAGGAGGGTTGATCTGGAGACTGCGGGGACGCCCGAACCCCCCCAGGGATCGCCATCGGGTCCTCACGCCCGGTCGCCAACCGGCACGATGGGGCCACCCTGGGATTTTTCGCAGTTGGCGGGGCAGCCTTTCGTGTGTGGCTGGCACACTACTTGGGCCCCCAACTACCTGCGGTCGGCCAGCGGAGCACCGTGCTTCGGATCCCGCTACCCTCCACGATCAAACGTCCGACACAACAACAGCTGGCGCATCGGACCCAGTATACGTCACAACACAACTGCTCAGACCCATCTTCCACCATACGGCTTCACCAGACATCACGCCGGAACACGACGGATCGCTTGGCGGCATGGCTTTGTCTGGTGGGTGGTAACTTTAAGCCGGCAGCCGATGCTATGGCCTACCACCGCATTTACTGCTCGTTTAGCACTACCCAGGGGACACGTGTAGGGTGGTCAGAACTAAGTAAATCCTACGGACGCAAGCAGTTCATCCCCCAAAATATATAAAGAACACCGTGATATATATACCACCCGTGATATATATGCCAAAGACACCCTGTGTGTCTTTGACATCGACGCACAAATGAATAAGAGGATCGGTACGTGATTCTGGACCCCCCAGTGTTGGAAAATTTCGTCGATTCTCTAGTGAGATTCGAGTAGTGGTGGGACGTTGTTGAATTTTTTGGAGATTAAAAACGTAACTCTTTTCTTTGTTTTCGTAGGTGTTTTCAAAAATATTGAATGTTAAATTCGACACGTAGACAACACGAATTTTTTTTTTTGTTTATATTAACTTCATGTACAGTGGTGATAGGCGGACTTAATGCCTCAAGGCATTCTCCACCAGTCAACCATAGGGTTAAAAAAGACAATACTGTGGTAGGTGTGCACAATTAATAAATAACAGATATTTGAAATAGAATGTAGTATCGTTAAATTAAGTTGCATAAAATAATAAAATACTATATTTGCTAATATAATAAACTAATAAATACTATGATAAATATGAAATCATTATAATTAAGAAAACTTACTTCAGAACAATGAAGAAAAGTGTTGAGAGAATGACAAAACTACTTCTATTTTTAAGTAATTATAATTCGAAAGAAAAGGCTGTGAGACCATGCTTAAACACGACGGATAAAAAGTCGGAAATTGATGAGCCAATTTCTACCAGCACTAGCCAACTTCCACCAAAACCTAACATAGAAAATTTAGATCAAATTAAACAGAAAGCTATTTAAACCCAGATTTTAAAAACTCGGCAGGTTTTAAAATTCAACGTAACTTGCAAAGGAGCAGAAATCCCTTCATGAAACCGTATAATAGAGCAGATGTTCTTAAAACAAGCAGAAAAACTAGATATCATCCTTCAACAAATGAGCACTAATCAATCTCTGAACAACATTAGTGTCCAGAGATTCAAAATTACTTCCCTCAAGATTGTAGCCTGGAACCTTGATGGCTTATCTCCAAACAAGGGGGAGTTCAAATTTTATTACAATCTTATAACATAGACATACTAGTGTTCGAAACTCATTTTACCGAAAACAGTAGTATTTGAATACAAAAAAACATCTAAGCTACTAATCACTCAGATGTCACTCACTGCACATGCTGGATCGCCATTATTGTTAGATCTAACATTAAACATTATTAACTACCACGATTTAAAAAAGGTCCACATGCAAGAAACAACTATTGCAATAGAAGACCGGAATGGTCTTCTTTGTCTTGAAATGAACTTTCAATGTCTCAGCTATATACAGCCCTCCGAAACAAAAAGTAACAGAGGAGCAATACAACGAGTTCTTCAATACGCTAGGCCCGTGCTTTATAGTCGGAGGAGATTGAAATGCAAAACATGTGCATTGGGCCTCTCGACTAACAAACATAAGGGGTAGAGAACTGAAGAAAAGCCTAGATAGAAAGAAACTTGTTACAATCTCAACGGCATTAAAACATGCCTAGACATTGACACAAACCATGTTCCAGTAATACTAACTATTGGTACTACAGTTCTTAATATTGAAATGAATCTAAAATTATACAACAAACGCACGGATTGGAATAACATTCACGAGTTAATTGACGAGAGACTAGAACTTAAACTTGACGATGTTTAGCCAACGTTCCAACATGAATATGAGTGTTTACTATAATAATAGCGAACCCATAACACAAGTAAACACATCAAAATTCCTAGGTTTAACAATTGATAATAAATTACATTGGAAAACACACGGAGGAGTTAGCCAAACGAATCAGTAAGCCTACCTATGCCTTATATAAACTTACTTCAGTGATGAGTGTGGACGCTTTAGTTACAGCTTATCATGGCTTAGTGGGTTCAGTTCTGAGATATGGTGTTATTTTTTGGGGGAACTCCACCAATAAAGAAATAATCTTTAAAGCACAGAAAAAGTGCATCAGGACAATGTTTGGACTACAGATCATAGAGCCATTATTTATTCAATTTAAAATATTGACTCTTCCATCCTTATATATTTTTGAAGTTGCTGTATTTGTAAAGACCAATTCTAAGTTGTTTAAAAAAATTACAGACATTAAAAACCGAAGTCAAAGGGATAATATTAGCCTGCGCGTTAGAAGGTCCCATACGAAATTAATGTGTGTTACATAATTCAGAAAAGTGTAACCTCGAATGACACGTTCCCGTAAGTTTACTAATCCGAAACACTTAACAACGAATGCACGTTACCACGAAAAACTTAACGCCGTAGCCATGCCATCTCGAATTACATGATTCAGAAAACTGTAATATCGAATAACACGACCTCGTATGTTTACTAATAGGAAACTCTTCACAACGAATGCACGCTGCTACAATAGACCTTACGCCTTAGTCATGGTCATGTCCTCTCCTAGAGAGGAGGCCTGAGTCCCAACAGTGGGAACATTATAAGGCCGACTACGCTATGCTATGAAATACATATTAAAAAAGTTTTTTTTTAATTTCTAGTAAAACCCACGAAAAGAGAGATATAAGACAGATTTTACCTTATAAGAGTGAGATAACATTTTTAATCCCCTTTTCATGCACCATTTAAGTAAAACAAATTTTTTAAATCATATTTTTGAATATTGGTCCTAAGTGCGAGTCACATAAGACCAATATTCAAAATTATGATTTAATAAATTTAAGTTATAAAAAGATTTTTATGACATGTGGTACATCACTAGCAAGAGGATAAACTAAAGAATTTTTGAGGGAGAGATTGCGGTCGCTTTTAGTTTTTTTTTTATTGACATGTAAATAGCTGTAACATGAAGTGAATTAAAGAAAAACTAGATAGCTAAGGTCACTAATTTTAAATTTAAAAGTACTCTAATACAATAAACAACTAAACAAAATTAAAAATTCAGCGTCTTCGCCTTGTAAATTTTTTTTAAATTGGTATTCGAATTAAAGATTTGGGTCTTATTTTCATAACACAATAAAAAGTCGATGAAAAAAAATCCACAGGGCATAAGAAGTGTTTAGGGGTCTGAAAGTATAGCAGAGGACGCCTTCAGTCGATCATTTCAATTTGGCACACGATACACCAAACAGCCTGTATACCTATGTTGGCAATTTAATAAATGATTAAAAAAAAAGGAATAATTAAATTTGTTATTAATAATAAAAAAATATTATGTCAATGCCTACGTACCTTAACATAATAAACGAAATCTCACCAACTTTAAACTGGAATATCTTTCATAATAGATTTCTATTAATACTAAGGTCTAAGACAAAGTTGTTTGGAAATTTAATCTATATATATACTATACCTACATATATATACTTTTGTATGTTTTTCATTACTATTCACTAAAAATATACGCCGGAAAAATTTTGTTCGGGACTTCGCCACGATCCTTTATGTTTTGATTTCTATAGAGGCCTAGATAATATCCACAAGATAGCTGTGTATCCAAAATATCTAGAGAAAGATGTGTTATAACATCATAATCACGTAAGAGCGGTTGTATGAAAATGTACCTAGGAATGAACGTCTGTTTTTTTAATTGATATAAACTAGTGCTTGACTTCGATCTCACCTGACGGTAAGTAGTGATGGAATCGGTAAGGCGCACTAGTTTATTAAAGCCTCTTTCTTATGTGGGAAAACATCTAATAACATTTCCCGCCCTTGGGCGAGGCGGGAGGGCGTGTCAGACTTTTTCTGACTAAAACGCACTCCTGTTCCTTCTTTGCCTTCGTTCCGGGGCCCCGTGGTTCTTTCACTAACGGAAAGTTTTTTTTTTTTACGGGGGTAGTCATCTAATGACTTTTCGCGCTCTAGGGCGAAAATTGTCGCCTTTTACCGAGTAAAACCACACCTAGGTTCTTTCTGAGACCACGGCTTACCTTTTCAGAAGTCCTCCCATAGACCTACCCTACGGTTTTGGTGACATGAGTTTCGCCGCAAGTGATTTATTCGTTTACGACCTTGTAGAGAAGTGTCAGTTTATTATTCAGTGTGTGTAGATTCTTCATAATTACCAATCTTTGGTTGTGTAAAAAGAAAATGGAAAGTTCGGTTCAAGTTATTTGGGTCGACATCGTTGTACCTACCTACTATATGAGTTGGAGGAAGCGCATTCAATTACTAATCACTTGTACTGAATGAGTACACAGAGTTTATTTTGCTAAAACTTATAACTAGGGACCGGGTGGTGATAATGATTGTGTGCCAGACACGGGCGCGCGGCGGCGTCGCCGCTCGTGGCGTCCACTCGTCCGCCAGTGAGCAGAGAGCAGCGCGCCAGGCGGTGTTCAGCGCCCGGCGAGTTAGGTAATGTTTCCTTGTATGTATGTGCCTCTATATAATAACAATAGCGTGCGCGCGGCGCAGCGGGCTTGCGGGGCAGGGAGGGGGAGCTCACCTGACGACAGGTCCGTCTCCTTCATGACCTCAGCCCAGGCAGCGTCCTTCAGCTCCTGATCGCGGTACTCGATGGCCGTGGTATTCCACAGGCACGGGTACTTGCGCACGGTCTCGATGAAGTGCTCCATGGCGGGCTGGCACAGGCTGGCGCGGGCGGTGCGGCGGCGGCGGCGGGCTCGCGCGCGGTACTGAGCGAGCAGCGTCGGGCGCGAGGAGCGCCGCGCCGGGGGGCAGCTGAGCCGCCCGGCGCCCGTGCCCGCACGCCGCACGGCCCCGCGCGCCCGCCCGCACGCCGCACGGCGCCGCCACCGGCACCCGGCCGCGCCCGACACGCCGGCACACACACACTGATCATCGTAACCATGACGTGCAGTCAAGAATACTTATCAATTAAATTAAGTTCGATTACATATCGACTTCGGTCTTATAGTCCAAAAAAAAGCACTTTCACTAAATTGACTAATTTATGTTTTGTGATGAAAATAATCCATAAATATTTAAAGAGTGCCTTTTAATGATTTTAAGTAGATAGGTATGTATCTACCTACTCGAGCGCCGATTGTACTACTTATGTACATCTGTACAATTTGAGTGACCTTGAAAAACGCTTAATTTCGTACTGTATCTACATACGAAATTTATTAGGCCAAAAAGTTTTGGTCGAATAAATTTCGTATTTCGTATTCGTTAAACTATCTTCGCTTTTCATATTTGATATTTTTATTTCTCTTTTTTTTTTGGTGATTTAAGGGTCCTTAAGAAACACCAAAAAGGCAATAACAATTTTCAAAATTTCTAAAATTATACCGCACTTAATTACACAAAAAAATAAAATAATTAAGAACCTAAATATTGCCAACAGTTTCACCGCGAGTTTTTTGCAAACCATACCTATCCGATAGGTACCTATTTTGAGAACAATAAAAAAAACTTAAAAATTTAATAGGTAAATCCTGCAAATAGAAAAGTTCGATTTAGTTGTCTTAATTAAAAAAAAAATGGTTCTTAACTGAGAGATACGAACCTTTTTTTTTTCGAAATTAAGGGTAGGTTTGCAAATTTCTCTCTCTTCTTTCTTTAAAAGTTTCTTATGGACTCTCCCCTTAACCCTTAAGAACTATAATCGTAGGTCCATTGGACCTATGTTGATTCTGTAATTCATCATTTATCATACCCCATTACCATTAGGCGAACGCGCCGCGTTCGCTCTTTCTATTGTGGCTCTAAATACGGTATTCGAAAGGTACAATTCGATTCGAGCAACGCAGTTTCCCGCGCTTCTCAGTACCTTTCTGCTGTACGCTGAAGAACCCTGTGAGACGGGCACACGGTGCCTGTCTAGATACGTTTCGGTCACAAAGTCACAAGTCCAAAGGTAACTAATCGCGTTTAGATCAGGGACCGTACAACCCCGATTAAAAGTTAAGTCTTTGAAAGGGTAACCCTTTTGTGAGGTTACCTTTATCATGATGTAACACCATGAATGGGTTTTAGGCTTGAACCCATTAAAAGGGTTATCTCTTCAATATGGATAACCCATTGATTGGGTTCTATACTGGAACCCCAGTGAAAGGGTTACATCAACGTTATGATAACCCATTGGATGGGTTCTTTACTTGAAACCCATTGAAAGGGTTATCCTTACGTCAAGATAACCCTAGAAGAAAACCCTATTAATATAGGTTATATTAATAGGGTTTTCTTTAGGTTATCATATTATTATGGTTTTTCGATAAGGTTGTGCTAAGTAGGTGCTGGATGAACACACAAACCATCGCTGGCGTACTGGCTTTATTTCACTAGACATTGCAGATTTGTAGACGAAACACGTGTTGCCTATAATATTTAGATACTCTCATATTAAGGTGTGTGTCTTGAACTCCCGTATTTGCGACAATTGTTGCCTAGTGTGACCCGTGTTCGCAGTTTTTCTGTAGTCAATTGAATGAACAATTTTTACGTTTAGTGACCAATATTCTATCTGTGTCACAACTCACAAATGATCAATCAGTCAATAATCAAGTGAAGGTATATTATTATACCTACGTACATTGTTGTGCATTGTACGGTGTATCTATAACCTACCTACTTGCCAATTTAAGGGATGACCAGACGGTTGCAAACTAGCGTTCCGACCAAGGTGACCTTGGTTTATGTGTTTGGTTTGTGTTGCCGCTACATGGATATAAAGCACGCGCCAAAACGTTTGGTGGTTGGGAAAACGCGTCTTCCAACCAAGGGTGTTGAAAGTCATGGATTACAAAACTGCTGTCTACACGGATTGAAACTAATACGGTCACCTCGGTTGGAACGTTGGTTTGCAACCGTCTGGCCACCCCTTAACTAAATTACTACTACTTACGTACTAAAAACCATTATCTGAATGTTCGTTTCGAATTCATAGCTACATTATATTATTTATAAGTCTATCATATACCTACCTACCTTGGCGAGCTCGGAGCCTCTGGGGGTTTCCGCATGAGGGGCACCGTAAGCAGGGCCCGAATGCTGGAGGTTCCTGGTGCGTCCAGTGGTCCTGCCGCGGATACCTTGGCCGCAAGGATCAGGGCGTCCCTGGACGCGGAAGAGGCCCGAGTGTCCAGGCCCACCAAGTGCATTGATATGCGCATCATGGGCTTGGATGACTCCGTCAAGGTGGACGAGGTGGTGGCCGCAATCGTAAAGGCGGGAGGCTGCACTGCCGAACAGCTTCGGGTGGGCACCATCCGAGCTGACAGCACAGGCATGCGAGCCGTGACGGTAAGCTGTCCCGTGTCGGTGGCCAAAACCATTACTGGGGAAGGCTGACGGCTACTAGTAGGCTGGGTTTCCGCGCAGATAAAACTACTGGAGCCCAGACCTCTGCGGTGCTATCGCTGCCACGTGGGGGCCTGTTGCGCCGCGGAGGGGAACCGCAGTGACCGCTGCTTCCAGTGCGGTCAGCCCGGTCACAAAGCGGTTGAGTGCCGTGCAACGCCACACTGTTACGCATGTGCGGCGGCAGGCAATTCGGCCGACCATCGGGCTGGGAGAAGGTCCTGCGACCCCCCGCCAAGGCCAAGAGCAAGGTCCGGAGGCCCATCCACCCTGATGTCCTCACCGCCGCAGCCTCGTCTTTAGCTGCCGCCGCTATCGCCGCTGCAACCCCCGCGGCAGGGCCCTCACGTGGGGTTCGGGAGGAGACTGTAATGGACTGTCAATAACGGCTCCATTACGTCTCCTCCAGGCGAATATCAACCACTGCGCCCCCGCTCAGGATCTATTGCTCCAGAGCATGGCGCAGTGGTCGATCAACATCGCCGTGGTCTCCGAGTCATGGAACCAGCCACACAATAGCACTAGCCAGGAACTATGTCCTGCCCAGAGGAGACTGGGTGCAGGACCTGAACAGCTCAGTGATCCAAATTTCCTCAGCTGCCGCCGGTAGTCCGTCCTTCGATGCCGGCACGAGAGGACGGGATTGCGTGGCAGCACGGTTCGGGGACATTGCAGTGGTAGGCGTCTACCTGTCCCCGAACAGAACTCTCGCCGATCTCTACGTCTCCCTTATGGAGCTGAATGACGTCATCGCTGGGTTTGGTTCCCTCACCATGGTCGTTTGTGGGGACTTCAATGCCAAGAACTTGGCTTGGGGTTCCCGGTACACGAACCAACGGGGTCGGATGGTGGAGGACTGGGCTCTGGAGACAGGCCTGGTCGTCCTAAACCAGGGTTCTGTCCCCACATGCGTGCGCATGCAGGGCGAGTCAGTGGTGGACATATCGTTCGCCAGCCCTGCTCCGTCACCGGGTGTCATCGACTGGCGCGTCATGGAGGGGGTGGAGACGTACTCAGACATTCCGGTTTGACATCTCCGCCTAGACCTCGACCGCGCCGGTCCAACAGACCCGGTGCGGTCCGCGTTGGGCGCTGAAACAGCTAGACCGGGAGCTCCTAGAAGCCGCGATGGTACAGGCCTGGGTGCAAGCACCAGACGGGCCTGTCGACATCGACGTTGAGGCAGAGTGGTTCCGGGAGACCATGTCGCAAATCTGCGACGTGGCAATGCCTCAAGTCCGGCCAGGACGTGCCCGGCGCCAGGTGTACTAGTGATCGCCGGAGATTGCGGCACTGCGCAATGCGTACGCCAGACACTGCAGTCGCCGCGACCGCCCGCCGGATGCGGAGGCCAGAGAGGCGGAGCTGTACGAGGGGTACAGAGTGGCGAAGCGCACCCTCCGGGCAGAAATAAAGCGGGCCAAGTTGGAGGCTCGCAATGTGTGGCTGGGGACTCTGAACGGAGACCCGTGGGGACGCCCCTACAAGGTGGTGCGGGAAAAACTCCCCTGGGCTCCCCAGGTTCCCACCAGATTGTGGAGGGTGTGGTGAACACTCTGTTCCCTGCGCGAGGGGAACACTCTCCTCGCTCATGGCTCCGCCACCAGCGGTTTCTAACGTGGATCACGATGGCGACGGCGACGACAATTCTCTAGAGGTGACCGAGGCAGAGAGATGAGTGTGGCTGTACGAAGGCTGAGTGCCAAGAATACCAACCCAGTACCCGACGACTTGCCTGGGAAAGCCTGGGTCCTGGCCATGGAGGCTCTTGGTTCTCGATTAAGAGGGCTCTTCAGCGCATGTATGGAGAGGGGCCAGTTCCCACTTCGCTGAAAGACGGGGAAACTGGTCCTTATCGCAAAGCCGGTGGACTCTCCGTCCACATATCGGCCCATTGTGCTGCTCGACGAGGTGGGCAAGCTCTTTGAAAGAGTAATTGCAGACCGCTTCGTCGCATACCTAGCACGAACGGGGCCGAACCTTGCGGACGGCCAGTTCGGCATTCGCAGGAGGCGCTCCACGGTGGACGCCATCATGCGCGTGCGAGCCCTCACGACAGGGCAGGCGGTGTCCCAGGACAGGTGTGTCGTGGTGGTGTCTTTGGACATCGCCAATACCTTCAACTCCCTGCCCTGGTATCACCGGGTGCCCGACTACCTCTGTCGTGTGATCGAGGCCTACCTGTCGGACAGGTACATCATCTACCCTGGTCACCAGGGAGAGCGGGAACGGTGAGAGATGTGCGGTGTTCTGCAGGGATCGGTACTAAGACTGCCCTTGTGGAACATCGGGTACGACCAAGTGCTGCACGGCGACCTCCCTGACGGGGTCAGCGTGGTCTGCTACGCAGACGACAAACTGGTCCTGGCACAGGGAGAGTCGTACCAGGCGGCGGTTGAATTAGCGACACGCGGGGTTGCGATAGTCGTTGATAGGATCCAGCAGTTGGGACTTGAGGTGGCGCTGCACAAGTCCGAGGCCATGTGTTTTCACGGTCCTCGGAACGCGCTGCCTCAGCGTTTCCAACTAACGGTAGGAGGAATTCTCATTGGCGTCGGATCGACATTGAAGTACTTGGGACTCGTCCTCGACAGCCGGTGGAATTTCGAGGAGCACTTCCGACTTTTGGTTCCCAAACTGAATCGGACTGGGGCTGCCCTCAAGCGGCTCCTGCCCAACCTCGGGGGTCCAGACGCCTCCTCCCGGAGGCTCTACGCAAGCATCGTCCGGTCCATGGCCCTTTATGGGGCGCCAGTGTGGGCGCCGACACTGCGAAAGCGAACGGCGGCCCAGCTGAACGCTTGCCAGAGGGTCATGGCCATACGGATGGTACGGGGATACCGCACGATTTCCCGCGAAGCGGCGAACCTCCTTGCTGGCCAGCCACAATGGGGTCTGGAGGCAAAAGTCTTCAAGTGTTTGCGCGTGGAGATGCAACGCCGGGGCGAAACTCCGTTGCCACGACAAGTCGCGGCATGGCGGAAAGTGTTCCGGCGGGATCTCATGGCAGAATGGCGACAGCGATTATCGCAACCCGGTGCTGGGCACGCCATAATTATGGCGGTAAGTCCTCTCTTTGAGGAGTGGCTGGAAAGGCAACACGGCCATCCTTACCTTCCGCATGACGCAGGTCCTCACCGGACATGGTAAGTTCGGAAGGTTCCTGCACCGGATTCGTGCGGAAAAAACGCCCGGGTGTCACCATTGCGTGGACCGCCCGGAGGACACGGTAGAGCACACGGTGGAAGTCAAAACCCGCTCTTGGGCGGAGCGGGAGATAGTGTCCGATTACCAGACGGTCGGACGGCGAGCCACCCATTGCTCGCCGTCCGCAAGCCCGCGCCTACGGTGGCCGGAAATCGGGATCGGAATCCCGGCCACAGCTGTTGGAGCGTAAGGACCGTTGCCTCACGCGATCGGCCGCCTCCTTCGCTAGCATTACGGCTTCGCAGAAGGAGGCGACCGCCTGCCACTCATCCTCGCTCCGGAGCATGGCCTGAACCAAGGCCTGGCGCGAGAGATCGCCGCCACCGATTGCCCCCACGAGGACACGGCGTTGCTCTGCCCAAGCGGGGCACACCTCCACCGTGTGCTCTACCGTGTCCTCCGGGCGGTCCACACAGTGGCGACACCCGGGCGTCGTTTCCGCACGAATCCGGTGCAGGAACCTCCCGAACTTACCGTGTCCGGTGAGAACCTGCGTCATGCGGAAGGTGAGGACGCCGTGAGGTCTTTCCGACCACGCCTCAAAGAGGTGACTTACCGCCATAATTGTGACGTGCCCAGCACTGGGTCGCGACAGTCGCTGTCACCATTTCTCCATGAGAACTCGCCGGAGCTCTGTCCGCCATGCTGCGACTTGTCGCGGCAGCGAAGTTTCGCCCCGGCGTTGCATCTCCATGCGTAGATCGTGCATGAGTGCAAGGACTGTTGCCTCCAGCTCCCATGGTGACTGGCCAGCAAGGAGGCTCGCCGCTTCGCGGGAAATCGTCCGGCATCCTCGCACCATCCGTATGGCCATGATCCTCTGGCACGCGTTCAGCCGGGCTGCCGGCTGCTTCCGCAGCGCCGGCGCCCACACCGGTGCGCCATAAAGGGCCATGGACCGAACGATCCCCGCGTAGAGCCTCCGGCAGGAGGCGTCTGGACCCCCAAGGTTGGGCAGGAGCCGCCCGAGGGCAGCCCCAGTCCGATTTAGTTTGGGAGCCAGACGTCGGAAGTGCTCCTCGAAATCCCATCGGCTGTCGAGAACGAGTCCCAGGTACTTCATCGTTGACCCGACGCCGATGTGGACTCCTCCCACCGTTAGCTGGGAACCCGGTGGTGGCGCGTTCCGAGGGCCGTGAAAGCACATGGCCTCTCACGGACTTGTGCATAGTCACCTCGAGTCCCAGATCCTGGATCCTGCCAACGACTGTCGCAACCCCACGTGTCGCTAGTTCGACCGCCGCCTGGTACGACTCTCCCTGCGCCAGGGCCAGCGTGTCGTCCGCATAGCAGACCACGCTGACCCCACCAGGGAGGTCGCCGCGCAGCACGTAGTCGTAACCGATGTTCCACAAGGATGGCCCTAGTACCAATCCCTGTGGAACACCGCACGACATCTCTCGACGTTCCCACTCCCCCTGGTGACCAGGGTAGGTGATATACCTGTCTGACCCTAACGCTAGGTTACATTGTTTTATTATGAAGTTCCTGTGTCTACCTTCCACCTTCATCATCAGATCAGTTCGATAGTATTTTATAGTCAAAGTACATTTCATGACAATTCTAATAAGCCCAAACACGGCTATGATACGTTAATTAATTACAGAGTTCCTGTGCCTACCTTCCGGCTCCATCATCAGATCAGTTCGATAGTATCTTATAGCCAAAGTGCATCTCATGACAATTCTAATAAGTCCAAACACGGCTAGGTTACATTGATTAATTACGGAGTTCCAGTGCCTACCTTCCGGCTCCATCATCATCATCAGATCACTTCAATGCATAACTATTCAGAACCATTCATTTATTTGTATTATCATAGTCGCTTAACTATCTTCATTGGGATATCTATGTGAGTATGAAGTTCCGTGACCATTTCTGGTCTTCTTCATCAGTTCCATTTCATCAAATGTTACTTTTTGACTGTAAATGCTTAAGTTCTTGATGAAAATACCAAAATCACTACATAGTTGCCTATAATTTTTGAGGAGTTCCCTCGAATTCGCCAAGATTCCATCATCAGATCCTGATTTAGTGACTATGGGACCATTTGGGAAGTATACTCTTTCCAACAAAAAAAGAATTTTTCAAATCGGTTGGCAAGCGACGAAGTTATGCGCGAACAAACATAAAAAAAAAATACAAACATCCGAATTGATAACCTCCTCCTTTTTTAGAAGTCGGTTAAAAATCGCAGAAGCCGTCCGGATTCAAAAACTCAAACAACAAAAGTGATAATAAAATAGTAAACAAGTACAGACATGAAAAAATCATAATAATAAGTCATTTCGATATGCGGCCAGCAGTGCTAAAAAGAACTTTATAGTACAAGCAATAATGATCATAGATCCCGGTTTGCAAGGCTCTCGGAAAGTAACCACAAAGGCGCCGCCGCTGACGCTTAACGCTTGCTATGCCATTTTGCAACGTATGCCTACCATTGAGAGATCATATTACATTGCTCCGAATTGGAATGTTACGCTGTTATCGTTTTCAAAACAGGTGAAAACGTAAGGAACCCTTTTCAACGACTTAATTTAAGCCGATCAAAAGTGTTACCCAAATCGTATGGGTTTTTGTTTACCTGTTTAGAAAAACCCTATCGAATACCCTTTCATTGAAAAACCTAAATGGTCCATTAAGCCATTTAAAAGGTTACCTACATCGTATGGGTTTTAGATTAACTGCTTAAAAAAACCCTATCGAAAACCCTTTCTATAAATAACCCAAATGGTCCTTTAAGCTATTCAAAAGGGTTACCTATGTCTTATGGGTTTTTCATTAACTGCTTAGAAAAACCCTGTCGAAAACCCTTTCAATGGGTAACCAAAATGGTCCCTGGTTTAGATGGGTCCATTGGACCCACGACTATACATACTTACGTAATTATTTTGTTTCAGTCCGTCAAGTTTGAAAGGTCTTGCGAAGACTTTATGTGAGCCATTCATGAAAGAAAGATGCTACAACCAAAGATTACTTACACAACTTCGTCACAGTATTTTGGTTGCCCTTGGTGTTCCTCATGCAACACCACAAACTGGAGATCTTCTCCAATTACATAGGTTAAAAATTCTCATTCTTTCAGCCTGGCAAGAGAGCAAATACCAAAATACTGTGTAGGTATTACATACATACAACCTATTTGCATAACATGAGCAAATACAGTGGCAAATTTAGTGTTATAATAATATGTGCGAAAAAATGGTAAGTAAAATTGGTAAGTTTTGTTTTTGTTATTTGAATACTGTGTAATTCAATATGCAAGAAGAAATGCTTTTTTTATTCTAACTCTTGTATCTACTTACCTCTCAACTTAGGTACCTATAATATTTTTTTAAAGTAAATAATTATGTACATATTTTTCGTCCAATTTATTTTTAAACTAAGGCAGTGAAGAGAAATTTGTGATCTGTGGGACAACTTGTTTACATCTTCATCTCCTTTTCAGTCACGAAGTTTTACTTTGAGATACCAAGTAGAAACGTCGACCTAATGTTTATTCTTTGTTCTTGACAGTAGGTACCTCGGTACTTTAACACCCAGTTCAGTGAACTTGCGTCAAAATAATGTGAACGGAAATATCCTAAGTTCTCGTCTGCTTTAGGTATGAAAGAAAATCATTAGTCCTTTCCATACGTAGACCAATAAATAGGCATAGGTACTGTTGCCAATAGGCCAGCGCGGCGCGGTAACTGCGCGGCGTGAGAGCGTATAGGCTGAGTTGCAGTTGCAGCGGCGGCGAGCCGGCCGGCACAGCTGTTCGCAGATCGATGCGCAGCGCCCCCCGCGTGGCCTTGCTTCGCCCCCCACCCTCTCGCGTGCTTCCGACGATGCATGTAATCATCAATATATAAAATGAAGGTAGGTACAATGCGTTCCAATTATGAATAGGATCGATTGCCATGTTGTGACGTCACGTCATACTGTCAAATCGAAGAATTATTATGGTGAATTAAACAAGAAATATTTAAAAAATAATTTATTTACGAACTGTGAACGAAAAAAGTTTAATCAGAATCCAGTTCTTCAATTTTGCCCAATTTCTTGCGATTTGACAGTATGACGTAACGTCACAACATGGCAATCGACCCTATTCTTATTTGGAACGCATTATACCTACTCTGTGCATGTAATTATCAAAACATCGCTTCATTTATTATTATGGTCACCATTTTTTCTTTTTTTTTTAAATTTAAATCTGCATTCATTCATTTCAATCAATGGATGATTTACACATATTTCGGAAAGGGAATTATAAATTTGTGATATGTGTGTCCCACTTGGAGACATGACGAATGAAATTATTAATTTTAGAAAGGGTTTCAGTTATTTACACCATTTGATGCATTTACAAAAGGACTATGATGGATGACGCTTTGATAATCCTACATTCTGATGAGTGATTATACTGATAGGTAATACATAAAAAATGGAATAAAATTAATTGAAAAATAATATGCGAGTAAGGTCCCATATTTTATATTAGTTTTAAATAAATTACTTAGTAGACTTTTGAAATAAAGATCCTCCTGAGAAAGTGCCATCTATGTAAAATACACTGTACTACTATTAGAAAACCGGCAGCGCGGCGCGCGGTGATTAGAGGAATCAGCGTTGTATACCTACGGACTAACTTAATCTAGGTGCTAGAAAAGTTATGTCCAGTACTCCTCGAGTGTGAGTTTTGTTAGAAAACGCTACTAACGCTTTTCTGTATAAAGTGTTAAATGTATGAAAACATAAAAAGCGCCCCTGGCGGAAAGTATTGTAAACCGAAACAGCGAGTTTAAGATTTTATAACGCTATACTAGAAAAGCTACGTTTTTATACGTGACGTTCATCATAGCAGCGTTAAAATGTGTGAGTTAAAATTTTTCGTCTTGAAACGACGTTCATGCGTTTGTAAACGTAAACTTTGTAGTAAAGTCAATCACTCAATGGTATGTGCAAGGTGAATAAATTGTTGTTTACATTAGTTCGTTCGTAATATTTGAGTGTATTTTTATGGTAAATTTTATTTCGAAATAACAGCACTCAATTTTTTCGCGTGGAAAATCATAATGACTGCTGTAATTTCATTTCTGATTCTTTTTTTAATATAATTACGTCACTCATTAGTATAGCTAAAGCTCGTCATAAGTTAAAGCTCGTATTTATATCGCTCCTTTTTATGTGTAAATGTGGGAACACTAGACTCCACAGATTTGTGGGTTATTTTCTGATTTAATCCACTTTTTTATTATCTTACTTATTTACTAGTATATAAGTACTGTCCTTTTAATATTTCAATGTGAAAATATATCTATATATATATAAATCAATCAGTTTTATAAAAAGAGTAACCATGGAGTTTCTTGTCGGTCTCTCTTCATAGGACCGTGCACTTTTTTGTTGTTGGTGGGAAAATCCTCCAAAGACTATCTCTCGCTCTTGGGAGGATCGGGAGGGTGTGTCAGACCTTTACTCACTAAAACCCACTCCTGTTCTTTCGTTGCCTTTCATACCAGGGCCGAGTCTTCCTTGCAGAAGCAGACCCTTGGCCCCAGTAGACATCGACCCTAGTGGGCTCCTACGAAAGAAAAGAAAAAAAGAAAAAGAGTTTATTTACGGCAAATATGGCATATAACTTAATATATATATAAGTATGATATTATTACAAATCTATACAAAAGAATTTGTTATTAGACACATTCGCGCAACACGGCCTACGGTTTGCTGACATCTCCTTGAGGCGCGCCGTCGACGACTTGGGCTCGGTCCGGACGGTTACCGGACGGCGAGCTACCCATTGCTCGGCGTCCGCAAGCCCGCGCCTACGGTGGCCGGAAATCGGGATTGGGATCCCGGTTACTGGGGCGTGAGGGCCACTACCTCGCACGTGCGGCCTCCCCCTTTGCTAGCATTAGGTACTGCTTCGCAGAAGGAGGCGACCGCCTGCCACTTTTCCTCGCTTCGGACGATGGCTAAGGTCCGGCGCGAGAGATCGTGGGCGCCAATCGCCCCCACGAGGACACGGCTCCGTGTACTTGCTTCTGACGTAAGGGAAGGGCCCTGGTTTAGACCTATGTGAAATAAAACATTTTTAACTGAATTGTCCCTTTTTTGCGGAGTATTTGTATATTATTATTCTACATTATAATAGATATTAACTACTACAATAATTAAACACTTATTGTTATTTAGTACATTCAGTCAAAAAAGTATCGGGAATGGATGATTTGTTTATGGTTCCAAATTCAAATTTTTGTTTTTTTGTAGTTGTTAGATTGGCACAACTGTTTTCCATTTTGGCGCGGAGTTTGAGTTGCATCTGTTATTTATATTAAATACAGTGCTGGTTTTAGTAATATCATATATAGTGTGTATTGCGAATTTCATAATGGACAAAAATATCGAACAAAGAGTTTGTCTTAAATTTTGCATCGCCAATGGAATTTCGTGTTCGGAGTCACTGAAAATGTTACAGAAGGCTTACGGTGAATCGACTTTATCAAAAACTCGTGCTTATGAGTGGTTCAAAGCGTTCAACAGCGGTCGAGATGTGATGGAAGATTTGCCTCGCTCTGGTAGGCCGTCAACGTCTGCAATTGAAGTTAACATCGCAAAAGTGAAGAAAATAGTGACGGAAAATCCCCATTCAACTCTGAGTCTCACGAGTCGATCCGTACCATTTTAAGGCTCTAGACAGACGGACTGCATTTCAACTGCAATCGAACTGCAAATTGCAGTTCGGGTGCAGTTTGAATGCAGTTGACACGACTGCAATAGAACTGCAAACCAAACGTGCAGTCCGATTGCAGTTCAATTGCAGTCGGCGTGCAGTCGTGTGAACTGCACACCGACTGCAATCGAACTGCACGGTTGGTTTGCAGTTGTATTGCAGTCGTGCCAACTGCATTCAAACTGCATCCGAACTGCACCATACATACCCACCCGCCCGCACTACTTTAACGCTCCGCCCCCCTGGCCCCTGCGCATGGAATCAGTAGACAGTAGTAGAAACAAGGTTAGAGTGAACACACGCGTTATCTGTCCGTAAATAAAACAAATATGTCGAGCGACGAGGATGGTAATATAGTAAATGAATCTGTACAATTTGATACTGATGCATTTATAAGTGTCATTAAATCAAAACCTTGCATTTGGAACTATAAGATTGAATCTTACAGTAACAAAATTGAAAAAAACAAAGCATGGGCCACTATTTGCGAAATGTTTACGCCCGGATTTGAAGAAAAGAGTAAGAAGGAGAAAAATATAATTGGTAAGTATTTTAATTATTTTTATTTTATTTAACACTTTAATAAGCAATTGGACACATTAAATCATATTCATTTGCCATTCAAGTTTGCCTTCACCCATAAAATAATCAGTAAGTTCTTTTCTTATACCCTCCGATGATCTACAGTTTCTTTCACTACCGTCGCCTATTATTATGTCTTGTAATGGTTGAGTTAAAGAATCTTCGAAATTATATCCATCTCTTTCTCGCACAAAGTTGTGCAAAACGCAGCAAGCTTTTATAATTTCTTTTGCAAAATGTGGTTTATGGTCGATGGGTCTGTGAAAAATACGCCATTTATTTGCTAGAATACCAAATGAACATTCAATAAATCTTCTAGCCCGTGATAGGCGGTAATTAAAAACCTTCTTTTCCACACTTAATTGTCTCCCCGCGTAAGGGCGCATAACATTTTTAGAAATTGAAAATGCTTCATCACCCACAAACACGTATGGCATTGAATTTACAGGTGGCGGAATGTTTAAGGTTTTTTGTTGAAGTTTTTCATACAATACGCTTTCTTCAAATATTGTAGAATCTGAACATCTCCCATAAGAGCCGATGTCAACAAATGTAAACATATAGTTACTGTCGCAAGTGGCTAGTAATATCATAGAAAAGTATTTTTTATAGTTGTAATATGAAGACCCAGTTTTTCGAGGTTTTTTTAACCTTACGTGCTTTCCATCAATTGCACCAAGACAGTATGGAAAATTTGCTCGATATTTAAAACCTTCCGCTATGTTTTTCCACTTCTCTTCAGTGAGTTCTGGCATAACCATATCTTTTAAGTGAATCCATATGTTACTACAAACATCTTTAATAATTTCTCTGATTGTGCTTACTCCGTGTCGATAAGCCCAGTGTAAATCATCAATAGAACATCCACTTGCTAAATATCTGGAAAATAATATATTTATTATTATTTTCAGCTGTTCAATATCAAAAGAAGTGGAAACTACTACGAGATAATTTTTCACGATATGAAAAAAGAATGAACACTATGAAAAGTGGTTCAGCGACCTCCAATTTACGACCGTGCACATACCATCAACAGTTACTCTTTTTGAAAGATTTACAAGAGAAAGGTGAAAGATCGTCTAATTTAGATTCTACTAATGAGGAGTCTGTAGGAGAAGAAATAACTAAGAAAAAAAAAGCTGTTAACAAACGTAAAACAAAAAATTCATCAGAAGAAGACTTGATCGAAAGTTTAACCAAAAGAGTAAATAAAAGAATTCATGATGAAGAAGATGAAAGAGATGAAGACCGATTGTTCCTTCTTTCTTTGTGTAAAGATTTTAAAAGAATTCCAGATTATTTAAAGCTAGATGCAAAGGCAGATTTCATAAATATAATAAAAAAATATGCTTCCACATATAACATGTCCGGACCGCAATATCAGCCAACGAATGATTTCAGGGGATATTTTACTTCAAATATGAACTCTATCTTGCCTTCGAGTTCAAATGTACCTCCTATCCAACAGGAGACATTCATTCGGCCAGGAACTTCAGAATCTCATTACAGCAATATTGTCTCACCTGATAATTGCAGCGATGATAACTCATACATAAATGACGTATTCGGTTAATCATTTTCTTCTGTTATATTTTTAAGTAACTATTTTTGTAATTTAATTCATAAGGCCTATTCATTCAATAATGTTTAAAATTGTTAAAAACTTACCTCAAAGTAATTGCAATCCTTTCTTCTGCCGATATACTTTTTCTCATATTGGTGTCTTGTCGGCATATTTTATTTTTTAAGATGTCTGTTAATTCTTCGAAACTTCTTCTAGACATGCGAAAATATTTGTAAAAGTATTTCTCTTGTGATCTGATTTTTGGTAATAAAGTATAAAAATCTCCTTCGTGTTTACATTGCAATATTAATTGAACCCATATTTCACGATTTCTCTTTCTCTTGTGTTTCCGAGCACGGCGTTGAAGTAAAAGTAGCAGTAAAGCTTCGTCAAATCTTATAACCTCGTTGCTCGGCATATTTGTTTTATTTACGGACAGACAACGCGTGTGTTCACTCTAACCTTCTTTCTACTACTGATTTCATGCGCAGGGGGTGCGGGCAGGTGGGTATGGTGCAGTTCGGATGCAGTTTGAATGCAGTTGGCACGACTGCAATAGAACTGCAAACCAACCGTGCAGTTCGATTGCAGTCGGTGTGCAGTTCACACGACTGCACGCCGACTGCAATTGAACTGCAATCGGACTGCACGTTTGGTTTGCAGTTCTATTGCAGTCGTATCAACTGCATTCAAACTGCACCCGAACTGCAATTTGCAGTTCGATTGCAGTTGAAATGCAGTCCGTCTGTCTAGAGCCTAACTAATCATTTGGGTATGAAACATGTTGCTGTTCGGCTAGTCCCAAAAGATCTGAATTTTCTCCAAAAACTCAATCGCATGAAAGTCGCTGAGGACATGCTAGAACGAGTCAGTTCGGACCCAACATTCATGAAACGCATTGTTACTGGTGATGAGACGTGGGTTTACGAGTTTGACATGCAAACTAGTCAACAAGCTTCGGAGTGGCGCCTTCCAACTGAACCGAAACCGAAAAAACCACGCCAAAGTCGATCAAAAGTCAAAGTCATGTTGACTGTTTTCTTTGACTATCGCGGTGTTGTGCACTCTGAATTCTTACCGGAAGGTCTAACGGTAAATAAAGAATATTATTTGAGCGTTATGCGGCGTTTAAGAGAGCGAATTCGACGAAAAAGGCCAGATTTGTGGAAAGAAAATTCTTGGATTTTGCACCACGACAATGCGCCTTCGCACAAGGCTATCATTGTGAACGAATTTTTGACCAAACACTCAACAAATACCATCCAGCAACCACCATATTCACCAGATATGGCTCCTGCTGACTTTTTTCTTTTTCCTAAACTCAAATTACCACTTCGTGGCACCCGTTTTCAATCGATAGAAGACATAAAGGAGAATTCGCGGCGAGAACTGAACTCAATTCCGGAAGCAGCGTTTAAAAAATGTTTAAAGGAGCATACTTTGAAGGTGATAAAATAAATTTGGATGAATAACAGACATTTTGTGTATTATTGATCTTTTCCCGGTACTTTCTTGACAGAGTAGTAAATAAAACATTCTTCATTATACGCACAAAATTTATTTTATTAATAAATTAACATAAACACTCACTTTATATATAATATAACATTCATCGATATTGTAATGTAGAAATACTGTAAATTAAAACCATTATTAAAAAATGTAACCATGAGGTTTCTTTCCGGCTATTCTCTTCTCCATTGAAAACAAGCAATTTCAACTGAGCACTAGCTTCAGACCTTTTATAAGTGCTCATGTAGGCCTATGCGAAAATATAATGATTTTAAATTCCAAAAGTAATAAAAAAAAACTACAAGATGCTGCTGTGCACAATGTAAAATCATAACATAAGATCATTGATCTCTGCGTAATTTAGAATCAATCACCTCGTATATTGCATCCACGGTAAGCAATGCAACATATTATGCGCCTCTTTCCTCATATCTTTTTCCTAAAAAACCCCTCCATTGCTCATCACAGTTCAGAAACTGCTCTGTTGGTTGTTCAGTCTGATTGGGTAGTATGATTGATAACCCGGCGTCGTGGAGATATTGTTCGACGTGAAGTAATTTCACGTCGTCGATGTTGTGGAGTGTGTCCCGCATGCGTTGGTCTAAGAGGACTTGCTGGAGGTGGACTGTCCAAGACAACTTCCATTTCTTCATGGTAGGTATTCGTGGTTGATGATGGTTGCGGTAAGGGTGATGTGATGTGATATGGTCCAGCTTCAGTCCGTCCATTAAAATCAACTAGAATAGAAAGCAATAAATAAATACAAATTCAGCAAGGGTAGGGCTTATAATAATAATAATAATAAAGAGCAAGGAGCTTCACGGACGCTTTTACCGGGCCTTACATGGGCCCGATGTAGACCTGTTAGCGTCCGTATCTTGGCTGCGTTTCGGTGACCTCTTCGGGGAAACCGAAGGTTTTGTCTTTGCGATTATGGACGAAGTTATGATGACGAACAACTACCGGAAATACATTGTGAAGGACGGTACGGTTGACATCTGTCGGGCATGCCACCGACCCGGGGAATCAATCCGACACATTATTTCTGGGTGTTCTCATTTAGCTAACGGACAATATTTGCATAGACACAACCTCGTAGCCAGGATTATCCACCAGCAACTTGCTCTTAAATACAATCTTGTGGAATCAGAAGTACCGTACTATAGGTATGTGCCCGACCCAGTTCTCGACAATGGCAATATCACGTTATATTGGGACCGATCTATCATCACTGACAGGACTATTTTTGCCAATAAACCTGATATAGTGGTGGTAGATCGACTAGAGCGTCGCACAATGATTGTTGATATAGCGGTCCCTCATGACGAGAACCTCGTGAAAGCTGAGAAAGATAAGCAAACTAAGTATCTTGACTTAGCTCGCGAGGTTGTCGACATGTGGGAAGTGGATAGAGCAATCATTGTGCCGATAGTCGTGACGGCCAATGGCTTAATTGCCAAGAGCCTCGACCAACATCTGAAGAGGCTCTCGTTAGGCAGTTGGATCAAGGGCCTGTTTCAGAAGGCAGTACTCCTGGACACGGCGCGTATTGTTCGGAGATTCCTCTCTCAGGAGCCCTGACCACCGGTAGCTTGGACCCTGTTCCCGATGCCGGTGGGCTACTATTTTTTATATTTTTAAATGTTTTTTTTTAATGTTTTTTTTTTAAGAAATATTTAAAAATGTAATTAATATGTGTAAGTAATTTAATAAATGGAATAATAATAATAATTATTTTATTTTATTTTCAGGCATCAGAGGCCCATAGACAAAATACATAAAATAAACTTACACTGACTTGACTGTTGGGCTGCCAAGTCACAGGTCTCAATTGTGTACCTAAGGCAATACTTACATAAATTAGTAACAGTACCTACTTTCTTCAATAACTTCACTTTCTTCAATAACCTCATGACTGGCAGCCGGCACAGGTGCTGTTAGTGACAGAGTTACAGTTCGGTTCAGCTGTCAATTTGTTGGTTCTGAAATGTTTTAAAAGTTTTATTAGCCTAGTGAAAAACCAGAAAAAATATTTTATAATTATTCATTTATTGTCAAAAATCGACAGATGTGAAATTTGATGTAAGTACGTACTTATAGCCTATATTAAATTTGTGGTTGATAATAAGTAATAATAATACTTAACCACCATGTAGATAATAACGCTATCATGTCTGCCTCTCTGAATTGATGTAGGAATAGGTCCCGCGGTACTAAAGAGCTACTCCTCATTAACATGGCCATTAGCCAACAGGTTCGGCGTTCCCGAAATGATCTGTCGACATGTTGGATAGACTATAAAGACCGGAAAGGCCTACGGCTCAGTTACTCATACATGGCTCATGAGGGTGCTAGAATTATACAAAATTGATGCAACATTACGCATCTTCTGATGTCATGTATGCGGCAATGGAGGACGGTCCTTCGCTATCCAGGATGTCGACATATCCAGAGGAACAGCGAACCGGTAAGGATCGAACGAGGTATATTCTAGGGTGACAGTTTGAGTCCGCTTTGGTTCTGCCTAGCCTTGAATCCTCTAAGCACACTGCTGGAGAATTCAGGCCTAGGCTATCGGTTGAAGAGGAAGAGAGGTGGTCAGGTTATATCTCACCTCCTTTTTACATGGACGACTTGAAACTTTTTTCCCTCAACAATCTGCAACTGATGGAGCTACTGAAGGTAACTGAAACCTTCATTAGTGACATCAGGATGGAGTTTCAGAAATCGGGATCGCAATCTCGGCGGCGGTTAGGGCGTGAGGACCGTTGCCTCACGCGATCGGCCGCCTCCTTTGCTAGCATTACTGCTTCGCAAAAGGAGCCGACCGCCTGCCACTCCTCCTCACTCATGGCCTGTACCAATGCCCGGCGCCAGAGATCACTGCCGCCGATTGCCCCCACGAGGACACGGCGGTGCTCTGACCGGGCAGGTCACATCTCCACCGTATGCTCCACCGTGTCCTCCGGACGGTCCACACAATGGCGGCACCCAGGCGTTTCTTCCGCACGAATCCGGTGCAGGAACCTCCCGAACTTACCATGTCCGGTGAGGACCTGCGTCATACGGAAGGTAAGGACGCCATGTAGTCTTTCCAGCCACTCCTCAAAGAGGGGACTTACCGCCATAATTGTGGCGTACCCAGCACTGGGTTGCGACAGTCGCTGTCGCCATTCCACCATGAGATCCTGCCGGAGCTCTTCCCGCCATACCGCGACTTGGCGCGGCAGCGGAGTTTCGCCCCGACGTTGCATCTCCACGCGCAGATCGTGCATGCGTGCAAAGACTGTTACCTCCAGATCCCATGATGACTGGCCAGCAAGGAGGCTCACCGCTTCACGGGAAATCGTGCGATATCCCCGCACCATCCGTATGGCCATGACCCTCTGGCATGCGTTCAGCTTGGCCGCCGGTCGCTTTCGCAGCGACGGCGCCCATACCGGCGCCCCATAAAGGGCCATGGACCTAACGATTCCTGCGTAGAGCCTCCGGCAGGAGGCGATTGGACCCCCTAGGTTGGGCAGAAGCCGCTTGAGGGCAGCCCCAGTCGTCGGAAGTGCTCCTCGAAATTCCATCGGCTGTCGAGGACGAGTCCCCGACTTCATCGTCGACCCGACGCCGATGTGATTTCCTCCTACCGTTATTTGGGGACCCGGTGCTGGCGCATTCTGAGGGCCGTGAAAGCACACGGCCTCGGACTTGTGCAGTGCCACCTCGAGTCCCAACTGCAGGATCCTCTCCACGACTATCGCCATAACCCCGCGTGTCACTAGTTCGACTGCCGACGACTCTCCCTGCACCAGGACCAGCGTGTCGTCTGCGTAAAAGACCACGCTGACCCTGTCAGGGAGGTCGCCGTGCAGCACGTAGTCGTACCCGATGTTCCACAAGGGCGGTCCTAGTACCGATCTCTGCGGAACACCGCACGACATCTTTTGCCGTTTCCACTCTCCCTGGTGACCGGGGTAGATGATGGACCAGTCCGACAGGTAGGCCTCGATCACACGACAGAGTTAGTCGGGCACCCGGTGATACTGAAGTGCGCGATGTCCAAAGACACCGCCAAGACACACGCCGGGACACCGCATTCCCCGTCGTGAGGGCTCGCACGCGCATGATGGCGTCCACCGTGGAGTGTCCCCTGCGAAAGCCGGACTGGCCGTCCATAAGATGTGGCTGCACCCGTGATAGGTGCGCGACGAGGCGGTCTGCAATTACTCTTTCAAAGAGCTTGCCTGCCTCGTCGAGCAGCACGATGGGCCGGTACGCGGACGGAGAGTCCGCAGGGCGCCCCTGCTTCGCGATAAGGACCAGCTTCCCCGCCTTCCAGCGAAGTGGGAACTGGCCCCTCTCCAAGCATGCGCTTAAGAGCCCGTTTTAGTTGAGGCCCGAGTTCTTCCATGGCCAGGACCCAGGCTTTTCCAGGCAAGCAGTCGGGTCCTGGGGCGTTATTCTTGGCATTCAGCCTTCGTACCGCCACACTCATCTCTACCTCAGTCAACTCTGGAACATTGTCGTCGTCGTCGCCGTTGTGGTCCACGTCAGACACCGCAGGTGGCGGAGCCATGGGCGGGGGAGAGTGTTCCCCTCTCGCGGGGAACAGAACGCTCACCAGACCCTCTACAAGCTGGGGCCGGAGACTGTGTCAGCGGGGAGCCCAGGGGCGGAGCTTGTCTCGCACCAACTTGTAGGGGCGTCCCCACGGGTTTCCGTTCAGAGTCCCCAGCCACACATTGCGGGCCTCCAGCTTGGCCCGCTTTATCTCCGCTCGGAGGGTGCGCTTCGCCGCTCTGTATCCCTCGTACAGCTCCGCCTCTCTAGCCTCCGCATCCGGGCGGATGCAGCGCCTGCGATGTCTGGCGTACCGGCGCCGCGCAGCATTGCACGCACTACGCAGTGCCGCAATCTCCGGCGACCACCAGTACACCTGGCGCCGAGTACGTCCTGGCTGGACTCGGGGCATTGCCACGTCGCAGATTTGTGACATGGCCTCCCGGAGCCGCTCTGCCTCGGCGTCGATATCGACAGGCCTGTCCGGTGCTTGCACTCAGGCCTGTACCATCGCGGCTTCCAGGAGAAGCTCCCGGTCCAGCTGCTTCAGCGCCCACCGTGGACCACACGGGGTCTGTTGGACAGACGCGGTCGAGGTCTGGGCGGAGACGTCAAACCGGATGTACCGGTGGTTTGAGTACGTCTCCACCCCCTCCATGACGCGCCAGTCGACGACACGTGGTGACAGAGCGGGGCTGGCAAACGAAATGTCCACCACTGCCTCACCCCGCATCCGCACACACGTGGGGACAAAACCCCGGTTTAGGATGACCAGGCCTGTCTCCAAAGCCCAGCCCTCCACCATCCGACCCCGCTGGTTCGTGAACCGGGAACCCCAAGCCAAGTTTTTGGCATTGAAGTCCCCGCAAACGACCACGGGGATGGATTCAAACTCAGCGACGACGGCGTTGAGTTCCATAAGGGAGTTGTGGAGTTCGGCGAGAGTTTTATTCGGGGAGAGGTACACCCCAACTACAGCCATCTCCCCGAACCTTGCTGCCACGCAACCCGTGATACCTTCGAGGGACGGGGTACCGGCGGCAGCCGACGAAATTAAGGTCACCGAGCCGTTCAGGTCCTGCACCCAGTCAGCCCTGGGCAGGACATAGTACGGCTCGGAGACTACGGCGATGTTGTTCGACCACTGCGCCATGCTCTGGAGCAACAGATCTTGAGTGGGGGCGCAGTAAATGATGTTCGCCTGGAGGAGACGTAATGGAGCCGTTATTGGCAGTCCATTACAATCTCCTCCCGAGCCCCCTGTGAGGGCCCTGCTGCAGTGGTTGCAGCGGCAGCGTGGCGGTAGCAGCGGTGGGGGGATCGCAGGCCCTCCCCCCAGCCCGGTTATCAACTAGCTTGCCTGCCGTACATGCGTAGCAATGTGGCGCTGCACTGCAAGTGATGGCCTTGTGACCGGGCTGACCGCACTGAAAGCAGCGGTCACTGCGATCCACCTCCGCTGCGCAACTGGCCCCCACGTGGTGTCCCACGTAGCAGCGATAACACCGCAGAGGTCTGGGCTCCAGCAGTTTTACCCGCGCTGAGACCCAGCCCACCAAAAGCCGTCGGCCCTCCTCGGTGATGTTCTTGGGCGCCGACACGGGGCAACTCACCGTCACTACCCCCATGCCCGTGCTGTCAGCACGGATGGTGCCTGCCCGGACCTGGTCGGTAAGGCACCCTCCCGTCTTGACAATGGCGGGAACAACCTCATCCACCGTCACGGAGTCGTCCAGGCCCATAATGCGAATGTCAACGCACTTTGTGGGCCTGGATACTCGGGCCTCCTCCGCATCTAAGGACGCCCTGATTTTGTCGGCCAGGGCGTCTGCGGTGGGGCCGCTGTTCGCCCAGGGGACCTCCAACATAAGGGCCCCGTGGTTTCGCCAGTGGGATCATTATTTAACAAAGTTAGGTGTTCGTGTGAAAAAGAAGGATGAAAAAAAACTTTTTACAAAAAAAAGATAACCGACTTCACTAAAAAAAACACTAACAGGATCAAAATAACTTTAATTTCGGAAGTCGGTGTTTCTCGGTATTATTTGTATCTTATTTAACACCGACTTCCGAAATTAAAGTTATTTTGATCCTGTTAGTGTTTTTTTTAGTGAAGTCGGTTATCTTTTTTATGTAAAAATTTTTTATTTTACACTTTTTAGTTGGGATACACTTATAAACAGAGTGCCTATTTCTCATGACAATTCCAATTAATCCAAACACTACTAGGTTACATTGTTTTATTATGAAGTTCTTGTATCTACCTTCCACCTTCCGGCTCCATCATCAGATTAGTTCGACAGTACCTTATAGCCTAAGTGACAATCATGACAATTCTAATAAGCCCAAACACGGCTAGGTTACATTGATTAATGACGGAGTTCCAGTGCCTACCTTCTGGCTCCATCATCATCATCAGATCAATTTGATGATACTATTTTCAACGGAACTATTTAGAACCATTAATTTATTTGTATTATCATAGTCGCTTAACTGTCTTCATTGTGATATCTATGCGAGTATGAAGTTCCGTTGACCATTTCTGATCTTCTTCATCAGTTCCGCTTCATCAAATGTTACTTTTTGACTGTAAATGCTTAAGTTCTCGATGAAAATACCAAAATCACTATGCAGTTGCCTATAATACTTGAGGAATTCCCTCGATTTCGCCAAGATTCCATCATCAGATCCTGACTTGGTGACTATGGGACCATTTGGGAAGTAATCCCTTTCTACCAAAAAATAATTTTTCAAATCGGTTGGCAAGCGACGAAATTATGCGCGAACAAACATAAAAAAAAGTATGCTTCGGTCCAATGTAGTTCCCGGTTTATGGTGATACATGAGATTTAAGGAGAATTATTAAGTGTATTCGTCTTAAAATAGGACCAGGCAAAGACCAGTTAGCCCAGGTACAGAGGTATTCAATGTTGCGCAATACAAGCACTGCGTTAAACGTAGGCAGTCCAGTTTGGAACTGACGGAAACTCTTCCAGCGCCATGGCATGACCAAATGGAAACATGGTAATTTGTAACAGTTGACTTTCTTAACTTATGCGAAGAAAAGACAGTGCTCTTTGTGAAATTCGCATCTCATGATACGCTTGGATCAAGGTCATATTCTCAGCACGTTTGTAAAAATGAGGCGTAGCTTTTTCACTGTTTTTAGTAAAAAATTAAAAGTGGTGATGGTGAATAAAGCCAAAGGCATAGAAATTAATTTGAAATTAATTTTAGTTTGTCCGAATAAGGCTCACTGAGCTTACTTCTGGTCATTGTACATTTTCGGCTCCCCCCTTTCTTTTGATCATCAAAAGTTGCGAGATTAAATGATCTTTCCTGGGCTATTTTTATTGCAAAAAAAAGAGTGTTTTTATCTAGTCGAGACGTACTACAACTTCTTTATTTAAAACTTTAAAGATCGATTTTTTCTTCTTTATTTTAAAACTTTAAAGAAAGATTATTGAGCATTGTGCTGAGCTCTTCCATAGTCTCAGCCATGACTACTATGTCGTCGGCAATCCGAAGATGAGTGATGTACTCCTATCGGGACCCAAGCCAACCTCACCTGCACGTGGTGCACCCTGCACAAACAAACGAGGCTATGGCGACCCGCCAACACGCACTGAACCAGTGTGGCGGGTTATGGTCCAAACCCCCCCAAATGCATAATGCAACAAAAAACAGGCCCCAAGTGCCCGCGAAACTCCAGCGGCTAGCGTGGACGGGCGTGGGCGCAGTCCTGGGGTCTGGGGCGCTAAGAGTCTCCGGGCCGGATCGATCAACCGTCGACGACTGGACCTGGCGATTTACAACACGCGTACACTCCGGTTCGATGAGAAGATCACCGAGCTTGAGGAGGAGTTGAGCAGGTTACGATGGAGTATTGTGGGATTATCCGAAGTCCGAAGACAGGGGGAGGACACGATAATCCTAAAATCTGGTAACCTGCTCTATTTTCGGGAGGGAGACCTCAGACCAGCAGTCCCAAGGTGGTGTCGGTTTTATCGTCCACAAGTCCCTTGTGAACAATGTGGTGAAGAAGTGAAGAAGAAGAAGTGTGTCGACCAGGGTGGCGTTCCTTATACTCAGAATATCATCAAGATATTCGCTGAAGGTCATACAGGTTTACGCTCTGACCTCGACACACCCCGACGACGAAGTAGAGACCATATATGAGGATTTATCTAGAACCATGCATGGTTATAAGACTCACTTAACCGTGTTCATGGGGTACTTTAATGCGAAACTGGGCAAACGAGACGGTGACGAGCTGCGAGTGGGGCAATTTGGATTTGGACGTAGGAACCACCGGGGACACCTACTGGCCAGCTTTATGGAGAAGGTGAGCCTCTACATGATGAACTCCTTCTTCAGAAAGCGATTGCATAGGAAGTGGACCTGGCAAAGCCCTGATGGTGCAACTAAAAATGAGATTGACTTCATCATGTCGACGAAGAAGCAAATATTCAATTATCTGAAAAACGCAAGTGATCAATGCGGTGAAAAACGAAAGTGATCACCGAATGGTAAAAGGCACATTGAATATCAATGTCAAGCTTGAAAGATCTCAACTGATGAAGTCTACGATAGAAAATCCAAAACTCTGAGAGCTTTCAGCTCGAACTTCAAAATCGTTTCAAATGCCTAGGAAGCTCTGTGGACGAATATAACGATAGGTCCGTGGAAACCGTCCATACGTTCGGGTCTAAATTTGCTCCGCTCCGAGGGCCGTGAAAACACATGGCCTCGACTTGTGCAGCGCCACCTCGAATCCCAACTGCTTGATTCTATCAACGACTATCGCAACCCCGCGTGTCGCTAATTCAACCGCCGCCTGGTACGACAATCCCTGCGCCAGGACCAGCGTGTTGTCTGCATAGCAGACCACGCTGACCCCGTCAGGGAGGTCGCCGCGCAGCACGTAGTCGTAGCCGATGTTCCACAAGGGCGGTCCTAATACCGATCCCTGCGGAAGACCGCACGACATCTCTCGCCGTTTCCACTCTCCCTGGTGACCAGGGTAGACGATGTATCCTTCTGCAGCGGGGTGTGAGGCAGGGAGACGTCATTTCCCCGAAACTTCACCGCCGCAATAAAGAATGACTTTAAGGTTCTGGACTGGAGTGGATTTGGCATTAATGTCAATGGCTATGGTATTGCCATAACGTTTTTCCAAAATATACCCAAAAATACTGGTTTCCGCCAATATACCTTCGAAAATACTGACTCTCAGAAAACTTGTTAAAATATACTCAAAAAGTATTAAAATACTGAATCTGGTTATACTGGTCATTAAAACCATAGGAAAGCTCTGTAACGAAACCATAGCGAGATATAGAAAAGTGAGCTCATCTAACAGCGTCATCTAGTGTCAAAAATGAATACTACTTTACTATGGTTTAATAATTATTCCTGAAACCATAGTAAAGTAGTATAATAATTATTATTCCTGAAACCATAGTAAAGTAGTATTCCTTTTTAACTCTTACCTCATTTGTATAATTATTATACAAATGAGGTTAGAGTTAAGTCTAATGACGTCATCAGGGTAGATACTATACGCTCACATTTTTGAACGCGAACGTAGAGTTCAATTACTGTCAATGCCAAGTAAGTGTCACCACTTATGTCACCACTTATGTTCGTTTACACTAACCTACCCTGCTCGGAGTTAGAGTTACTTGGGTTAATTCTAGGGTAGCTACTCGAGTTATAAAAGAACGAGGCTAAACTGTACTATACTGGACAACGAAATGTTGAGGTTTTTGGGGTGCGGGGGGAGGGGGGGGGGGTGTCCCTTCCCCCCCAAACCCTCTCCCGAATCTAGGAAACATATACTTTCGGAGATATTCAAAATTGAAATTTTGAGGTTAGGAATCAAAAAATCGTATATTTTATGCATTTTTGGGGCAGATTTGAGGGTTTTAGGGGGGAGGGTCAACCCCTCCCCTTGTATCATCCCCCTACAGTAGCAAATGTATACTTTTATATTTAAAAATGAAAAAAAAAAAATTGTTGTCGAAGAGCGCTCACTACCATTGTATAAAAATATTTCTACACTGAAATATAGATTTCTGGGTGGTTTAAAAAAAAGTTTATGTCTAAAACGTAACTACGCAAAGTCTCAATGTTAAGAAACACATAGTTTTTTGAGAAAAAAAAAATATGAAAATCGATAATTTTTCGTAATATTTGACGCCATTTTCACAGGTTTCGTTCACTTTTTACCTTGTTTGTAGTATTATGACAAAGGTATTAATTATACAGCCACAAAGAATATTTAAGAAAACGCAAATTTACTTTTATTTAAATTAAAAAAGACGAATAATATAGCTATATGACATATTAAGTAGTATTAGTCATTAAGTGAATTTTTTTGCATACTAAATATAGGGCACTCAGACTTGGTCAGATTAGGTTAGGTTAGGGTTATTTTTTTTTTAAACCACCCAGAAAACTATATTTTAGTGCACAAATATTTTTATACAATGGTAGAGCGCTCTCCAACACCTCAATTTTATTTTATTTTTTCATCTAAATACATGAAAGTATGTAATTGCTGCTGTTCGAGGTTAGGTTAGGGTTATTTTTTTTTTAAACCACCCAGAAAACTATTTCAGAGTAGAAATATTTTTATACAAGGGTAGAGCGCTCCCCAACACCACAATTTTATTTTTTTCATCTAAATACATGAAAATATGTAATTGCTACTGTTCGAGGATAGGTTAGGGTTTTTTTTTTAAACCACCCAGAAATCTATATTTCAGTGTAGAAATATTTTTATACAATGGTAGAGCGCTCCCCAACACCACAATTTTTATTTTATTTTTTTCATCTAAATACATGAAAGTATGTAATTGCTACTGTTTGAGGTTAGGTTAGGGTTATTTTTTTTTAAACCACCCAGAAATCTATATTTCAGTGTAGAAATATTTTTATACAATGGTAGCGAGCGCTCTTCGACAACAATTTTTTTTTTCATTTTTAAATATATAAAAGTATACATTTGCTACTGTAGGGGGATGATACAAGGGGAGGGGGTGACCCTCCCCCCTAAAACCTTAAATCTGCCCCAAAAATGCATAAAATATACGATTTTTTGATTCCTAACCTCAAAATTTCAATTTTGAATATCTTCGAAAGTATATGTTTCCTAGATTCGGGAGGGGGTTTGGGGGGGAAGGGACACCCCCCCCTCCCCCCGCACCCCAAAAACCCCAACATTTCGTTGTCCAGTATAGTACAGTTTTACTAAGAACGACCCCGGATTGCAACTCGAAGCATTTTTGAACGGTAGGAATAGCGACTCTACTCTATTCCGATTATTTTGGAATGCAGCGCTGACTGACAGCGGCCGAAAACTGACAGATGACTTTTAGCAAATTGTCATTGTCATATGTTTCGAGAGCAAATTCTTATTTGTCAATAGATTAAGTGCTAATTTGAAGTTGATTCTATACTATTACCCATTTAATACCTTAATTTGGGATTATTATTAGAAAAGAATTGAATCTTTTGTCTCTTAATTTGATTAAATTGTGTGGTAAGAATAAGTAACGGAGTTATGTACCTACTTGTGACTGAGAGTTATAGCAACTTGAGCGTTTGTCTGTAGATGAGGTATTTAGGATTTGGAGGCAGGTGAGTGGCGAGCTGTGGGCAGGCTGGCGCCAGGACAGCACCGCGGGCGCCATGGACGGCCAGTCCGACTCCGAGCGTGACCGAGTCCTGTGAGTAGAACCTGTTGCCTCGTACGATATCTATAGTTTCAGCGGAAATAGTCCCCGTACTGCACTTCGGATCATAGCAATCAAATGGCCTATCGATATGGTAGATATAATCGATGAAGTTTGATAAAACTCAAAAGGCAAGCTGCATTTAATTTCTCACATTACTTATACCAGCAACAACAGATATGTCTTTACAACTAAAAGTTTTCAAGATTACTGAATGAAACAAAATATTTGCAGGTCTGGGGTGGATAACAGTGCTGCCGAGGGTGATGGAGACCGAGGCCGGTACAGGTTAGTTTATCTAGTGCATACCTTCAGTAGTGACTTTGCTTTTATAAATGTTGTAAGTTAGCTGATAATACATTTTTAAATTTAGTTGCTGTAGTTGATGTGTAAAGGAGTAAAATAGAAAAAATCATAAAGCCTCTTCCCTACTATATTCATTGACCAATTGAATTCAAAAATAGTCACATAATATAAAACATCAGAAGTTAGTGCATTGTCCTAATTGGTTGAAAACCTATGGAGAAGAAATGGTAAAAACTCCATAATTACTTAAAAAGAATATTGGTTTTACAATATTAAGTATCTATGTATGTAAAAGGAGAAACCGACTGACTGACATATCAATGCACAGCCCAAACTACTGGGACTACAATAATGAATATTTGCACAAGGCTTTGTTTTATACTGTTGAATTTTTTTCTGTTGAGTTGTTTTATATTGAAGTGAGTCTGGATGTTGAAGCTTGTTGTCCACTAACAATTTGATGTTACTACCCAGAAGCCAAGGATGCTTGAAGCATGTGTTGAGAATTAAGAAGTGGTTTTTGGAAATTCAACCTTTAATTCATTAAACCCCAAGCAATAGCCGGCGTTTATTCTCTTATTGTCTTTCTATTGTGTCTCTAATTATGGTATTCAAAAGGTTAAAGGGGTGAAACAGGGTTCTAAAGTTTGTATGGAGAAACCTACTTTCACGCGGGCAAAGCCCTGGGCAGAAGCTAGTTCTATATAATAATACTCAACACATGCTTCGAGCATCTTTGCCTTCTGGGTAGTAACATCAAATTGTTAGTGGACAACAAGCTTCAACATCCAGACTCACTTCAATATAGCTTTATATATGAGTATTGTTATATATTGAGTCTGTGGCTCAAAATTATTACACATGTGTGGGTACTTTAAAATAAATAGTTTATGCTTCAATCTCGAACTGCTTGTATCTTATATTGGCGACTTAGGAAAATTTATGTGTTATCAGTGGTAAAATGGCGTGTAACTTACAAAATATTGTATTTCCCGGACAGTTTAACCCCAAGACTGATAAATGGTGTCAATATAAAGAACGATTATTGTGCTCTTTGGATGTGGTTGGTGTGAACAATGATGACCTCGAAAAAGCGCGATGTATATTTTTATCACAGTGTGGAAAAGATACTTATTTATTGATTGTATACTTATCGGCACGGATCTTGAGCGCTGACTTTTACTTGCGCAGAAGTAAAATATCAGGTCTCTTTGGTGGTATAAAATGAGACGCGGGGGCGGGGAGTGTCAGTGATTGGCTCGCCGCGCATCGCATTATAGTCGACACTCGTGATTGATTCCCTGCGCTTGCTTCACGTACCTAACGACGACGAGTACACTTCCGTGCCAATAAATTGACTCATGATTTTTAATCTATCATTTTATTTTTATTATTGGTTATTTTATTAGTGGTTATCATGTCACCATAAATGTTTTAGCCAAGAACACATAACAGGCACACTGAGAAAGTTCCTTTCAAAAGAAGGTAAAATGTTAGGAATTTCTTTATAGGGAAGTTTCAAATCTTTGAAATTTTCGTCTTTGCTACAATATGCATAGGGGCCATTCAAATATTACGTAAGCACTACAGGGGGGTGGGGGGGTCTTTGCTTTGCTTTTTTTTGATGACATGGGGGATGGGGGGGTCTAAATGGTGATTACGTCAGCAGTGAATTTTTTTTTAGTTTTTTAAGAAAACAATGTCAGTGTTTCAAAATCACAAGAAAGTGAGCAGACACACATCATTTAGCAGCATACATCTAATGTCATTGAAGACTCAGTGTCATGGATTAGTGTGTCATGGACTGGGAACTGTTAACTTAAATTAAAATGTCAAAATTTTAAATTAAATTGTTTTTTTTTTCTTTTAGTTCAAGTATTAGTACTAGACTTACAACTGCTGCTCATATATTAATAACCTAACTGACAAATGCACGTACCAATGTTTACGTAAGCGTAAGTGGGGGGGGGGGGGGGGTGAGAGTATTGCTTACTTTTGCTGACTAGGGGGAGGGGGGAGTTAATATTTGCAAATAATCTGCTTACGTAATACTTGAACGGCCCCATACCTTTCTCTAAAAGATAATGAAAACCGTTTGAAAATCTATTGCATGGTTAATAAATAAACGGAAAAATAGACAGAGAAACACAGCGACTTTGATTTAAACTATTTAGGTTTTTTTTTGTAACTTTTAGCTTCAACCAGAATTAAGATAAACATGTTTAAAAAATACAGTGATATCCATAATTTTAATACTAGGAACGAACACAAATTTGTGGTTCCTACAACCAGGCTAAAAAAAATAGGGGGCTCATTTAGATGCCAATGTATACACTTCTATAATAAACTTCCTAGTCACATTCAACAACTAAGCCTTAATAAATTCAAAACATTTGTAAAGCGAAAACTTTGTCAAAAGGCTTTTTACTCTATAAAGGACTATGTTGAGGACGAAAAGGCTTGGGATTGACCTGCTCCAGTACGCACTACAACTGTTGTCTTATTTTTATTTTGCTATTTGACTTTATTTATTTTTATTTTGACATCAATATTTACTTTATTAAGTAAATTACATTTTGTAAATTATATATTTACTTTTATTATTGTGAACGTGAGAACAATGTTGATTGCCTTTTTTTTTTCCTTTTCAGTAATTTTAACGTATGTCTGGCAATTTGAATATATTCTGCGGCCTACCCAAACGTCCTTTCCTTGGTATTGTTCGTCAAGTCGTTGAGCTCCTTAGTAGTCCTGGGTTGAGCTTTGCGAATACTGATAAATGCTTGCACTGACTGGACAGGTCCACTCAAATCTGTATGGTTCTTTCTTCAAAAGACCATCTCAGACAAATCTGCACTGTTCTCATGTGATTTGACCATTACATATTAACTGTATGGACTTTAAAAGAGACTTTGACCCTTGAGTTTGTTTCGGTGTTTCTTCTCAGGGTAGTCAGCTAGGAAACACCGGCCTCATCTAGTTTAAAATGACAAAAAAAAATTGACGTGTAAAAGTGTTTTTTTAAACCTACTTACAAAATAAATATCATTTATCATTTATCAAGAAGATAGCAGGTAAAAGAAAAAATAAAATAAAATAGGTGTACATTTTTTTTGTCATAAGTTGTACGATGCGCAAAGCGATTCCCACTCTTTTGCCGAGCGTTCAAGATCCGTGCCGATACCTGTATCACTTTTAGTGCCAAAACGACCAACTGAGGTCCCATTTAAAGACATTCTTGTGGTTTTGGACCAGTTTTATGCGCCAGAATTGAATGAAATACCTACTTCAAGCCGGGAAATTTCATACACGTAAACAAACTGATAGTGAAAGCGTGCAAGACTTTGTGGCGGCCATTGGTTTATTAGGTGCCAAGTGCAATTTTGTCGACCTGAAGCGTCAGTAACGAGACTGTTAAGTGTTGGGTGTGCGCGATCAGCGCTTGCCTCAAGAGCTGTTGAAAACTAAAAATTTGACATGTGAAACAGTAGTACAGTTGTGCCTTAATCATCAGACGATTGTACAAGATATTTAACGCAGATACTAAACTCTGTACGAAGCAAACTCATTTGGATGTTACCGAGGCTATGGATATTGATAGGATTAGTGCTGTGGAGTGTCGATATTGTGCGCGACATCACAAAGAAGGCGAACGATGTTCATTTATGAAGGCTAGGTGTTTTTATTGCAAACGTCTAGGGCATATCGCGTCGGCTCGTGATAGGAAAAGTAAGAAGCAGCACCCAGATCTCGCAGAAGAGGCTAAGACGGGAAATGTAGAATATATGATGGGTGGTGATGGTCTATGTGTGTTCAGAAAGTCACGCTTCTCCTATAAAGGCACAAGTAATAATTAATGGTGCTGCAGTTACAATGGAGGTTGATTCTGGAGCATCTCAAACAATTATTTCGGCAGCTACGTATTGACGCCTGTGGATTAAACCTCCACCTCTGCGACCTTCAAATGTTAAATTAGTACCTAACATATACTCGTGACACCTTGCAAGTTCTTTGCGCCACATATGTTTATACATCGGATTCCCGCGACCCACATCAGGTCATCGGTCCACCTTTTGGGAGGCCTTCCAACGCTGCGTCTTCCGGTACGTGATCGCCATTCCAGAACCTTTCATCCCCATCTACCATGTGTTCTGCGAGCAATGTGCCCTGCCCACAGCCACTTAAGTTTGGAGATTCTTCGGGCTATGTCCGTAACCTTGGTTCTCCTGGGGATATCCTCATTTCTGACGCGATCACGCAAGGAACCTCCGAGCATAGCCCTTTCCATTGCCCTTTGAGGTATATTTAAGGATACTCTGGGAGATTACAAGGGGCCGGAGGTGTCCCTGCGGATGCGGATGCCGCGCCGCGTTTCTTAAAGGCTCGTCCGGTACCATTTCCTTGCGTGATCGCGTCAAAAATGAGGATATCCGCAGGAGAACCAAGGTTACGGACATAGCCCGAAGAATCGCCAAAATTAAGTGGCAGTGGGCAGTGCACATTGCTCGCAGAACAGATGGTCGATGGGGACGAAAGGTTCTGGAATGGCGACCACGTACCGGAAAACGCAGCGTTGGAAGGCCTCCCACAAGGTGGACCGATGACCTGGTGAGGGTCGCGGGAATTCGATGGATGCGAGACGCACAGGACCGGTCATTGTGGCGGCATTTGGGGGAGGCCTATGTCCAACAGTGGACGTCTTTCGGCTGAAATGATGAGATCAATCAGCCGACAGACAAGCACTTGCAGACCATTCAGAGTCAAGTTCGAGTTTACCAGAGCCACCAATAGAGATACCTCCGTCTGAATTATGGCTAGACATAATTTGTATACCAAATACGGCCGAATAGGTTTTAAGATTTATATCAGTTCTTTGAAAGTTATTGTCATTTGTTAAATAATATTTAGTTTGTTCATGTGATTACTTAGTTATTATCATTTAGTTGTTGTCAATCAATATATGATTATTTAGTTGTTAGCGACTGTTGTTACTTAATGATAATGAGGGGAAGTTATGTTGTATATTGAGTCTGTGGGTCGAAATTATTATACATGTTGCAATTGTAAATTTTATAATCCATGTACTTAAATCATATCATCAACAATCAATTTTTTAATTATATTTATTAAGTATATTCTGTATTTGGACCATTTAGCAAAATGAAATTGTATCAAAATATTTATTTTCATTTTTCTTTACTTTAATACAGTACTAATAATAAAAGCTGTAGGAGGAAGGCGCCGATGTCTGTCACACAGTTAATACTAGCACAGACATCGTCGTTTACTCTATCGTTTCAAAGGAAACATAATTTATTTAATACATTGTATTTTGATTAGGATAGATAAGATGTACCTCCCTTTCTGTTAATAAATTTACTATTATTATGTGTGTACTTTAAAATAAATAGTTTTTTGCTTCAATCTCGATCAGCTTGTATCTTTTAAGTATAAAGCTATATTAAACCTGGTATGGATGTATGGCATTAAACTCTGGGGTAGTGCCTGCAACTCTACCATCTCATACTTGCAGAGAATGCCAAACATAATACTTGTAACAATCTGCAATGTCCCATGATACATGATCAACCAGGAAATGCATGAACATCTGAAAATGTCCATGATAAAGGAGGAAATCTAAAACATCATATTGGAATAACGAGACAAGTTAGAAAAGCACCCAAATAAATTTGCAACACAGCTATATAGCTACGTAAAGCATCTCAAACAAAAGGATATCATATAGATAGATATACTAGATATACAATAAGCAGACATTTCCAATTTGGGACGCACTCTAACTGACATAGCGCACTTACCAAATTCTGACCAAAAGCAGAAAAATAAATATATGTTACAATATTAATCGGTATGAAAGGACAGTGTAGACCAGCAGCTTTGTTTTGCTTGTATTCATTGCTTTTTATGATGTTTGTGTATATGTTTGATATTCCTTGTTAATTTATTTCTTTATTGCACACCTTAACTTATTACAGGATAGACATTTATAAAATAAATGTACAATAGGTGGTCTTATTGCACAGGGCAATTTTTACCAGACAACCTATGGATGAACTGAAATGAAAGGAAAAGATTTGGGGTTGTCAGTGTACAACAACATAAATAATGTACAAAAAAAGAAAAGAAAATAAAAAACAACTACTACTATTAATACTACTACTACTACTATTATTACTATAACTATTCAGAAATCAGAAACGTTTATTTCAAATAGACGAATTACAGGCACTTTTGAATTGTCAAAATGTTGGTCAGTCAAAAAACAAAGTGAAGCTAAATTGCACGTTCCAAAGCATAGATCTCTATGGAGAAGAAAGTGCAATAAACTCCATGGACACTCTTTTAAATCGTATTAAAATTACATAAATCTTGGTTACATATTGTCAAAATGTTGGTCAGTCAAAAAACAAAGTGAAGCTAAATTGCACGTTCCAAAGCATAGATCTCTATGGAGAAGAAAGTGCAATAAACTCCATGGACACTCTTTTAAATCGTATTAAAATTACATAAATCTTGGTTACATATTTCTTGTCGCTTCTAATATTTGAGCACAATGTAGATAAGTAATAATAATTACAAAAAACAACAACAAAAAAACTTTTAATTTTTAAAAGTAATTAAAAATATAGAAATTGAATTAAGCCTCTGGCAGCTAAGAGATGACCAGTCTCAACTGACGGCACAGTTCACGAGCATGACGCGTGCTTCAGCCCCACTCAGCTCAACCATTTTGAAGGGAGCTGAATGACCCAATAACACGTGCCACCATCAGCGAGACATTTGAGTGAGCATGACAAACTCTCAACTGCCATGCTCGTAATATTAAACAAGTTGTAACTTGATAAAAATGCTCATAAAACAAAAAAACTAATTTGAAGGTAAAAGAGGCTGTAGCTGTAGAGCAAGACGCTAAGTGTTTTTATCAAGGATATAATCTTCCCGTTTATAATACGCTTGTCTACATAGCGTGCAATTAATGCATGTTTTAAATTTAGACTCATTTAGTTGCAGAATCTCAAGTGGTATATTATTAAAAAATTCAGTACCCCATAAAAGAACTATGTACTTTAGCCAATCTTAATCAAGGTTGATTTAGCGTCTCAACCTTTCTCAATATCAGGGAAGCATAGACTTATTGAGACTATGGGCAACTTGGGCAAATGATGAACTAAGTGCAGGCCACCAGAAAAATTATAAACAAAAATTTAATTAAAATAATAATATTTGGAGGTAGGCGGGACAGAGAGTAAAGTCCCGCAAACCTCCGTTGAAAAGGGAGGATCCTCCAACCAGACGGGTGTTATGTCTGGTGGGCTACAACTGCCCGATAGACGATTTCGGGCTGTTCTATATGTTCTAATCGCGCGGAGAACTTTGATTGCGCGATTCAGGATTTTCTTATGTGACGCGATAGATGTCGCTACAAATATAATAATTTGAAGCGTGGCACTGCATTGTGCTCACAATCTTTTTTATATTTGGCTCAAATTTACTTGTAGCTACATGTAAAATTACTTCCAAACCTTAATTTGTAAGGCGGTTACGAGTTTTTGTTTTGTTATTATTCGATACCGAAAAAGTTTGTTCACATATACATATAAGTAGAACCAAATAAGCTGGCGCATTTCAGGGCATTTGTGCACAATTCTTAGTAAATAGTTTTATCAATGCAGCGATAAAAGTTTAGCAAGTCCCCTTCATTGAATTTGTTGTGAAAATCTTGATCGTTTTGAATATCGATTACTTCTAGTTATCGGCACGGATCTTGAGCGCTCGGCGAAAGAGTGGGGATCGCTTTGCGCATCGTAAACTTATTGCAAAGAAAATGTACACCTATTTTATTTTTTCTTTTACCCGCTATCTTCTTAATTCTGGTTGAAGGCAATCAAAGTCTGAGAGAAAAGACAGAGAAACACAGCTGTTTCTCTGTCTTTTTTCCCGTTTACTTATTAACCATGCAACAGATTTTCTTACGGTTTTCATTATCTTTTAGAGGAAGGTATGCATATTGTAGCAAAGATGAAAATTTCAAAGATTTGTTCAGTCAAACGATGCAATAGTAAACTTACGAACAAGTTATAGGGTATGCCATGTGTCGATATTGGCCTGTAGCTTCTAGGATCATCCGAAGGCTGTCTCGGATTCGGTAATGCCACGATCTTAGTTTTCCATAGTTTTGGGATGTTTAATACATACAGAGGGCGAGAAGCCACTATATGTTTATTGGTTCTAATAGGTGTTTTAATTGTTCCACGTTTAATATGTGGAAACGATGGTGATGCGTTTGTGGGTGCGTGTAGCCTGATGGCGCGCTGCGCGTCGCAGTCGTCGCTGGACGAGTCGTCGCAGCGGCCGCTGGGCGGCGGCGGCGAGGCGGGCGCGCACCCGGCACGGCTGCTGGCGGCGCTGGCGCGGCTGCGGCGCGACGCCGTGCTGTGCGACGTGCGCCTGCACGCGCGCGCCGCGCCCGACGCTGCGCCGTCCGCCGCGCTGCCCGCGCACCGCGCCGTGCTGGCGGCCGCCTCGCCTTACTTCCACGCCATGTTCACGCAGTTCGACGAGAGCACGCAGCCCACCATCACTATACAGGTACTGCGCCCTCAGCGCCGCCGTGCTGTACGACGTGCGCCTGCACGCGCGCTCCGTGCCCGACGCCGCGCCGTCCGCCGCGCTGACCGCGCACCGCGCTGTGCTAGCGGTCGCCTCGCTCTACTTCCACGCCATGTTCACGCAGTGTGACGAGAGCACGCAGCCCACCATCACCATACAGGTACTGCGCCCGCAGCGCCGCCGTGCTGTGCGACGTGCGCCTGCACGCGCGCGCCTCACTGTTCATTATGTAATGCAAATGCATTTCATGAAATGGGCGATCACAAGTGTGAAAAGTGAGAAGTGATCAATCCTAAGATCAGTTTTTGTTTTTCGAGTGTAATAAATATGTATGTTACGTATACTTACATACACTTTAAAAACATTATCTTGTTTCTGGCGCAGTCGGGTAAAAACAATGCATTTTGGTGCAAGTATTTAGTATATCAATGGATCAAATCGTAAGTTTCTTACATCTATACCTCACTTCAGCACTCACCAACCTCGATGATGAATGACACGGACCAAAATTTTGGATTGGACATGCATAATGTGAAGGTTTGTCTGTTCACAATGGACTTGCCTTTGGTTTCAGAACGTGGAGCCGGAGGCGCTCGAAGCCATCATCGAGTACGTGTACACGCCCGACTCGCTCGTCATCACCGAGGAGAACGTGCAGGTATGTAGCCGGGCGGGCGGGCTCGCGTGCGGCCTCGCGCGCCCTGACGCGTCCCTGTGTGCAGAGCTTGCTGTCGGGCGCGTCGCTGCTGGCCGTGAGCGGCGTGCGCGCGGCGTGCTGCGTGTTCCTGGCGGCCGCGCTGGCGCCCGACAACGCGCTCGGCATCCGCGCCTTCGCCGAGCTGCACGCCTGCGCCGACCTCGCCACCGCCGCCGCGCGCTACATCGAGAACCACTTCGTCGAGGTGCTGGACACGGAGGAGTTCCTGGCGCTGGAGCCCGACACGCTGGCGCAGTTGCTGGACAACGACCGCATCACCGTACCCAGCGAGGAGCTGATCCTGGACGCCGTGGTGCGCTGGATGCAAGCGGCGCCGGGGTCGCGCGCGCCGCACCTGGGCGCTCTGCTGGAGCACGTGCGACTGCCGCTGCTGGCGCAGGACGCGCTGGTGGCGCGCGCCAACGCCGAGCCGCTGTGCAGCGCGGGGCTGCGCGTCAAGGACCTGGTCATCGAGGCGTTGTCCTACCACCTCATGCGGCCCGAGCGCCGCGCCGCCTGCGCCGCCGTGTGCGCCCGGGCCCGGCCGCGCCAGCCGCCCCGGGCGCCGCGCGCGCTTCTGGTGGTGGGCGGCCAGGCGCCCAAGGCCATCCGCGACGTGGAAGCCTTCCACCTGGACGCGGCTCGCTGGCGGCCGGCGGCCGAGCTGCTGACGCGGCGCTGCCGCGCGGGGCTGGCCGTGGTGGGTGGGAAGGTGTACGCGGTGGGCGGCTTCAACGGTGAGCCTCCACGAGACCGTCGCTCGTCTATAAGGCCTTTATTTTTAAGAATTTAAACATTCTAATGTCAGTCTGTGAAACTCGTGAGTTTCCTAAGTTTTTGTCATTGTTTCGAATAGAACATGATTGACGCTTGCTGCCGGTGTTTACGATACACAACATGTAAACAAGTACAGGACAAAATGGAATTAAGAGAGAGTGTTGTGCCGACACCTAATAACACGGGACAGGGTAGGAAGAAGATGACGATGACAAATAAAAACTAAAACTGCGTACAGAGCAACAAAGAACTTGTTAATAAATTCGGTATTAAAATAACCATAGATATCCGGAGATATGCCTTCATTGCCGGTTAGTAGGAGTCCTAGTGATGTCGCTTATCTCCCACCAAATAATTACAACATTCACAAGTAGTGTATTTACGACACACACCTAATATTTGCACACGCACAACATTGAATCATACATTAAAATTCATACATTGAAAACATTAAATTTCATACACAAATGATAATTATAAATAAGATTAACGAATTACATGATCTAATAAGTTATTCAAGCATATACAAAACAAAAATTAAGTAATAATAATAATAATTGAATTTAATAAATAATTGAAATAAAAATAAAAAATACATAAAAAAACATTTTTTAGTGTGGTCGAATTGAATCGGAGATAAATAAAAGAAGTGGTCACTGGACTGCACTGATATTATATTGACACTATGATGTACAGGCAACGAGTGTGTGGCACGCGCTTTGCGGTTACTAATTTATAAGCTTACGCTATTACAGTGAGTGCGTTGTATGCGCTATCTAACCCCTACAACATTCCTCCCCTTTGGATTTTTTTTTACAAAAAAATAAAACGGTTTTAAAATATATATATATATATAATATACGTACAAGTGATTATGAGGAACGTGTGACATTTTGCAATGTTGCAATACAATGAATGACGTACATGTTATGATAAAATCATCAGCACAGCGTTTGTTATTGTTGCATTAGTTATAACACGGTCTCTAGTTACATAGTCAGGTGTAGGTAAGCTGCACCTCGTAATAAAATTGATCAGTGTGAGAGCGTATTACAAATAACAATGATTATAAACACAGACACATGTAGGTATATAAATCCAAGTTCTTATAATACTAAACTAAATACATTTGTTACACTTGAACATAATTGCGATTTACACATATGGGACACTTGTAGGTTCTTGAGCGGTTTTGTCCACCTGGCTCAACGACACTGCTGAAACCAATTCTTTCCGAGCGCATTTTGTTGCTCCTGAGTGACAATTCTTGCACAGGAAACAAAAAACGAGTATAAGAATGATAACAAGTAAACTAGCAACTCAACTTGCTGCTTCAGAGAAGTCTGACTTGCGTTATTTGCGCCATTTAGAATGATTATGATCTCTTCCTGTTTGCTGTAGGTTGTTTGTCTTGCCCATTTTTGACTAACTTGTTACTATAACGTTGTACATATACATATAAAGTAAATTAATGTGTCCAAAAGACTAAAGTGATAATTATTTATAATATACATCTGCTTACATGCTAACTTTATGTAAAATAATATAAAGGTGCCGTCATAGCAATGGATGCGCTAACATTTGTCAAAAATCTTATTCATTAAATCTGACTGGTTGTTTAATTGTGCGACAGGAGCGAGTAGTGAGGGTCGCATCTGTGCTAACGTGCGCGGGTTCGATTCCCGTTTGTATAGAAGGTGCTACTTGACGTGAGCTTTGTGTACTGTCGCTAACATTTTCCGATTCTTTATCAGCTAATACATATGCGGACTTGAGCCGATCAATAGAAATGTTACTTTTTCTACCGGGTAATTGGATAACGTAAGCCTTGGGTCCTCTCTTAAAACTTGATACGGGCCGTTGTACGGTGGTTTTAAAGGTGAACGTACAGTATCATCTCTGACAAAAACATATTCTACTTTAGATATATCTGGGTGCACAAAATATAACAGTGAATTGCTATGCGGTCCTGGCACGCCAGGACCGAAGTAAGGGACCGCATTAAGTAAGGGAGAAAATAAAATCGTTAAAGCCATTTAACGATTGTATATTCTCCCTTATTCGTTCTACAGGCTATGAGGTTCAGATAAACCTACTTCCGTAGCATCATAGAAGTCTCCGGGTAAACGCAGTGTACGTCCGAACGTTAATTGTGCCGCTGAAACTCCAGTATCACTACGGCTAGCGGCTCTCAGGACTAACAAAACGGTGGGTAGCTCGTCAACCCATGATTTAGTGTTCAAGCATGCCATCAGGGCAGCTTTTAGTGTCCTGTGAAGTCGTTCAATCGCACCATTCGCCTGAGGATGGTAAGCTGTAGTCCGTATTCTATTAATACCTAGTAATTTCAAAAGTTATTGGAAAAGGGAACTTTCGAATTGACGACCTTGGTCGCTCGTCAATCTGACAGGGGTGCCATAACTACAGATCCAGTCCGTGTACAATATTTTAGCGACTGTTTCAGCGTTTATGTCGCGTATGGGAAATACCTCTGGCCAGCGTGTACATCTATCAATTATTGTCAAACAGTACCTATATATCTCTTGTGAAATTGGCACAGGCCCAATTATGTCAATATTAATATGTTCAAACCGATTCGCGTTCGACGTTCGACGTTCAGGATACTATTGCGGCTGGCCCGAACCCTGCGCACTAGGGATGTGCACCGCTAACGCACGATTGTGTGGAAACAATCCACGCGCGCCTCCGCAAACATCACCGATGCGCTACAGAAGCGAGGCAGTCTCAAGAGCACCCTGAACGCGTTGTTGTACTGGACTCGTAGAGCGCCGTACTGCTTTTGCGTGTAGTCATCCAAAGACTGCCGGTATATCGTGGCATTCGCTACGTCCCCGTCAGGGGGCGTGGCAAGCGGTGTCAGGGCTTCGCCCTCTGACCGCAGAGTCCAGCCGGGGTCCGTTACGACGGACCCGTCGTTGTGGTGCCTAACTAGGCTCGGCGGTTGTAGAGCCTGTGGCTCTATGAGTAATGTTTGTATGTGTATACTGTAGGCACGTCACGACGCTGCTGCTCGCAGCGCCGACTCTTCACGACATACCGGCGGTCAGTCTCCGCCAGGTGAGACCCCTAAGGGAAGCCCGGCGGGGGACGACCAGCGACGAGTAGCTTGTTACGGCCCTACAGTAGGAAGTGTGACCCCCGTCTAACCCGCGCGCAGAGCGAGCCGGTTACGGTTTAGACCGCGGGGACGGTTTGTGTGTGTGTGTGAGCGGCATTGTTGTGTCGGATGTCGTCGGTGTTACGCGAGTAGCACGCCGGCGATACGCAGCTACCCTGCGGGACGCCCGCTCGGATGGTTCGAGGGGCGGAGAGCGCCCCGTCGACCACCACTCTGAAACACCTGTTTGACAGGAAAGCTTGGACCACTTTCACGATTCTACGGGGGGTGGCAGAGGGGGCGAGTTTGTGAACTAACCCCTCATGCCACACACGGTCGAATGCTTTTTCCATGTCGAGGAATACTGCCGTACTCCTTCTTGTTCATCGCCGATGACAGGAGGTGCAGTACCCTCGACAACTGGAGCGTCGTACTGTGCTCCGCCCGAAACCCGAATTGTTCCGGCCGCGGTGGGATATGCGGGGTGAGGTGTCGCAGCAGGAGTTGTTCGAACACCTTAGAGATAGAGGTCAGCAGGGTGATAGGCCGATAGCTTTCCGGCTTCAGCGGGTTCTTCCCCGCCTTGGGCAGCATTATGACGCGCCCCTCCTTCCATGATGTGGGGAAGACCCCCGTGCGCAGTATCCCAGTAAACAGGCGCGCCAGGGCCGTAACAGTGCGGTACGGCAGGTGGCGCAGCGCTCTGTTTGTGATACCGTCGGCACCGGGGGCCTTGCGCGGCTTGGTACGTAGTATGGCGCGTCTAACTGCGCCAGGCGAGAAGAAGATGGAGTCTTCATTGGGGGCTATCGGCAACGCGAAGTAGTCTCTAAGGTGTTTTTCGACTGCTGCGACATGGTCGTGTTCAGTAGTCGGGTTTGGGCTGAACTGACGCTCCAGGTGCTCAGCAAAGATTTCCGACCGGTCCTCAGCTACATACTTAAGGGCCCCGTCGTCGGCTTGTAGAGGGCGCACCGGAGCTGGGGTGTTTGTGAGCTGGCGGCACAGTCTGTGTGTCGCCTGCCAGTCACTTGCTGCGGGCTGCCGGTATAGGACGTACAAAATGCCCTAAATAGAGCTATGTTGCCGCCCTCCGAACACCGAGCAAATCTGCGAGCTATCATATTAGCATGAACAGACAGTGCCCTACGTTCCCTTTCGATGTCTGCATCGTCCTTCAGGTCAGAGGTCAATAAGTGTCCAAGATGTTTAAAGAAACAACTTTCTTAAGTGGGCTTCCGTTGAGCTTAATTGCCTGCTCCTCAGCCCGCGGGCCGCCTCGCCCCTACGCGCCTACGCTATTTTAAATTACACTCTAGGGGTAGGACAAACAAGACTACGTGGAGTCGGTTTTGCAGCAATTCGGTTCTGTCACTAACTTTTGTTGCACAGCATTTTAAATTTTTAACCAACAATATTATTTAATTGTTACAGAAACTATAGCAAATTGGTTTGATCCTACTAACGTTATGCGAATCAAATTTATGCCAAAACAAATAGTCTTTAAGATGATTATGCCAACATAAATACTATGCATAAAAAAATAATTCCGAAGTACATTCAGTCAAAAAAGTATCGGGAATGGATGATTTGTTTATGGTTCCGAATTCAAATTTTTGTTTTTTTGTAGTTGTTATATTGGCACAACTGTTTTCCATTTTGGCGCGGAGTTTGAGTTGCATCTGTTATTTATATTTAATAAAGTGCTGGTTTTAGTAATATCATATATAGTGTGTATTGCGAATTTCATAATGGACAAAAATATCGAACAAAGAGTTTGTCTTAAATTTTGCATCGCCAATGGAAGTTCGTGTTCGGAGTAACTGAAAATGTTACAGAAGGCTTACGGTGAATCGGCTTTATCAAAAACTCGTGCTTATGAGTGGTTCAAAGCGTTCAAAAGCGGTCGAGATGTGATGGAAGATTTGCCTCGCTCTGGTAGGCCGTCAACGTCTGCAACTGAAGTTAACATCGCAAAAGTGAAGAAAATAGTGACTGAAAATCCCCATTCAACTCTGAGAGAGATAGCCGCCGAACTTTCTGTATCTCACGAGTCGATCCGTACCATTTTAACTAATCATTTGGGTATGAAACATGTTGCTGCTCGGCTAGTCCCAAAAGATCTGAATTTTCTCCAAAAACTCAATCGCATGAAAGTCGCCGAGGACATGCTAGAACGAGTCAGTTCGGACCCAACATTCATGAAACGCATTGTTACTGGTGACGACACGTGGGTTTACGAGTTTGACATGCAAACTAGTCAACAAGCTTCGGAGTGGCGCCTTCCAACTGAACCGAAACCGAAAAAACCACGCCAAAGTCGATCAAAAGTCAAAGTCATGTTCACTGTTTTCTTTGACTATCGCGGTGTTGTGCACTCTGAATTCTTACCGGAAGGTCTAACGGTAAATAAAGAATATTATTTGAGCTTTATGCGGTGTTTAAGAGAGCGAATTTGACGAAAAAGGCCAGATTTGTGGAAAGAAAATTCTTGGATTTTGCACCACGACAATGCGCCTTCGCACAAGGCTATCATTGTGAACGAATGTTTTGACCAAACACTCAACAAATACCATCCAGCAACCACCATATTCACGAGATATGGCTCCTGCTGACTTTTTTCTTTTTCCTAAACTCAAATTACCACTTCGTGGCACCCGTTTTCAATCGATAGAAGACATAAAGGAAAATTCGCGGCGAGAACTGAACTCAATTCCGGAAGCAGCGTTTAAAAAATGTTTTGATGAATGGATTATTCGTTGGCGCAAGTGTATCGTTTCTAAAGGAGCATACTTTGAAGGTGATAAAATAAATTTGGATGAATAACAGACATTTTGTGTATTATTGATCTTTTCCCGGTACTTTCTTGACAGAGTAGTATTATTATGCCAAAACAAATTGTGCCAAAATCGTTATGCCGAAGTATATTAGGACAAAGAACATTATGCGAAAAGAAGGGATCCCCAGTACCAACCGCCGACGTCCCGGAGCACCCGAACTCAGCGTCGATTTCACTCAGGAAGGAGATATCGTGGGACAGCAACCATGTTTCTTGCAAGGCAATTATGTCTGACGTGCTACATAGTTGCCTGACACTCTCCAATGAACGTTTTACACTCTTAAAATATCTATAAAATAGCATATTAAGTTATATATAAATATTTATTTTACGTCGTTCACAGTACCGCTGTTTGCATTGTTCGTGTGATTTCTCATTTTAAAATTAACGAATTTTCTGAAAATAATTCCCTCTGGCCATAGTTTGCTGTCAAGAAACTTTTCCATTTTATTTTCCGAAACAAAGAATTTGTATGCGTTATATTCTTTCGGATATTTAAACGATATACTCTCAAGCGTGATCACCTCGTCCGTTTTATGATACACATAATCAGTAATATCTTTCACCGTCGTGTCTTTATGCACTTTAGTAATGAAGATTGGCAATGGTTTTATTACAGCTTTGAATTTCCCTTCACTGTCCCTGGCGGTACCGGCGGTGCCCAGGTATCTATAGCTCATAGTATTACGCTTTTTGCGGTATGATACTTTTCCCATCCGTCGTTATTATTATTGCTGTGCATTGGCTCATTTACAAAACGCACGGTCAAGGCTGCTGCCGTCTGCACAAGCGTTCTTCGCTGCGGTGACGTCACGGCCTTCTGCCTCGCAGCAGCCGAGCTAGCGGCGGCGGCACCGGTTGCGTCTCGAGGGGAGGGGCCGCGCTCGACCGCTCGCTGCGGCAAGACAGCTGACTGAGTGTCGCGGTCGGAAGTTTCTACTTAGCTACCTCCTTTATTTTTCTAAATAATAGTTCGTTATTTATTTATTTATCGGTTCACCGACAATTGTTTACACTGGTATTATGCTAAATGTAACATGCAATAAAATAGAGTACAATAGTGTAACAATCACTTAGTAAACTCCGCATGCTTAAAGGATAAGTTGCATAATGAGAGAGAGAAAAAAAACAGACTTAACTAATCTAATCTAAAATTATTATTGAAAACACGCGACCTCATAAATGTCTAATCCAGTTCGAGATGATATTTATAAATAACTGTTTTTAATTGGCCAAGAGTTAAAATGCAGATCGCTACAACCATTAACCACCTTGCAAAATCTCGCGTAAGGAGAATTGGAGCCTAAAACCGTTCTTCTTTGCGGTGGACGCAGTGGTGTTACCTGGCTGCGAGGAATTCTTGAAGGTTCACGGAAATTGAAAGCGCTCAGTATTTGTAGACAGTCAATCTTGTGAGCCATAACTTTGCACACAATCTTGTGAGCCATAACTTTGCACACAATCTTGTGAGCCATAACTTTGCACACAAATTATTGTCTAGTATTTGTAACGAGGATTCATCGATACAGCAGTCATCTGTAACTGAAGAATTATTAACGTGGGATAATCCAACGGGTCCGCTTTCCATAAGCCATCCGCCTCGTTTTATGTTCACTTTACATACAGAAGGGGGTAGATGTATCTATTAATGAGTCATTTTGTAATCTGAATATCTCCGCTTTTAAATCTTTCAATTGTGTCTGCGTCACATATACTTCTTTAATTTCTTTGACTTCATTCTGTACACGAAGTAAATCTTTAAGAAGTTTTGTGCAATCAATGTGGTCTATTGGAGGTAGCTTTTCCAAGTCCCTTGCTACGAAAATTGCAAATTAATCCGACTCCACTGACTTCAAAACATTAATTATGTCCACTAGATCTCGTTGCTCCTTGCCTTTATTTTCGCCTTTTCCACAGGAACCGATTCGTACAGTAGTGTTTTAGATTTTTCTATATCTTCACTGGTAAACGTAGATGTACATAACCGCACTAACGTGTCTTCATCGATAGCTGATTTTTTGTTATGAATATACGACAGCAATTCGTCTATAACTACGTTACAGGAAACACATCTAACCATTTTCGACATGTTTACAAAAGCTGCAAGTTACGATCGTCAAAAATACATCCTCACGGTAGGGATGCGCACGCGCGGCTGAAGTGTCATGATGATCATGATTAATAAAGTGCCACGATGCCGGTAAATAAAAATATTGAAAGAGTAGTTATGGATTAAACTTACGGTATTAAATATGTATTTTAATTTCAATGTAGGTGTAGCCCATTTGAAAAGCCTGCGTCTTGTCCCAATAATTGTCTCTACCGGTTCACGGTTTTTTTATATAAAAAAGCAATGTCCGAAAAATGGTCTTCATAAAACACTGTGCGGTTGCTTCTATCCATTTAAGTTTCAGAAGTGGATCTTTTGGAAAACTGAAAATTAATTTGTAATTATACGTTGGGTATTACTATAATAATAAGTTCTTATTACTAAGAATAATTTAATTTAATACGTTATGTTATAAGCGATATGAAAGAAAAGGAAGTTAGTGATAGCATGACGAGTAACAGGGCAGAGTGGAAGAAAAAAACGTGTTGCGCCGACCCCAAATAATACGGGATAAGGGCAGGAAGATGATGATGATGATGATGATGTTATAAGCGACCTAAGTTGGTTTCTGTCTGAGACCGGATTAGAGCCGAAAGCGTAATAATACAATGCTCACGCCAGTTATACGACATTTTTACAGCACTAGCGAAGAAATAAAATGTGAAACCCTCAGTATTATAGACGAAGATTAACTCGTAAAATAGCGATAGATCGCGAATTTTCTAATTCAAACTTCGAACATTGATGGCTGCTCGGCCTTATGATTGACTAAGGTGGGCTTGCCTACTCGGTCAATAATATTGAGCAATATTATTAATCTTTTAGGGCCTATCTTACGAAACCGCAAAATAGCCAGTTTTTTTTTAATAAAAATTAAATATTTTTACATAGCGAACACAAATTATTGTAACTTTTGGCCAAAATTTAAAAAAAAATAATTTAAAATCATATTTTTTTTATCATGCTACTTATCGCATGTTACTAAAAGAGTTATGAGTATATGCATGTGGATGGGTGGAGAGGGAGAGGGAGGCCAAAGAAAAGATGGATGAATTGTGTGAAGAGTGATATGAAAGAAAAGGAAGCTATTCATAGCATGACGGTTGACAGGATAGAATGGAAGAAAAAAACGTGTTACGCCGACCCCACGTAAGATGGGACAAAGGCAGGAAGATATCGTACTGTACTATAAATTAAAAAACTTTGATCATCTCTATCTTTAGGTATAATATCAATTTAAGTTTTTACACTTTACAGGTATTGACATGACAAAGTCTTAATTTGGTTCAAACAACATTAAATTAATAACTAATTTAACATGTAATATGACAATATCCATTGAAATGTAAAAAAAAAATATTGACCCGCAATAATACGCATACCAATAAAGTCGGCCACACGCACTCGATTGCACATCTCTAAACCTTAAACGGTTGAACACAAGTTCGGGAAAATTCGGGCTAATTCGTGACGCTCTGACTCTCGAAAGTTAGTAAAACGTTAAAAAAAAACTTTAACAAAGAATAAAATAAACGATTTCACTAAAAAAACACTAAAAGGATCAGATCAAAATAAATTTAATTTCGGAAGCCGGTGTTGCTCGGTATTGTTTGTTTCTTATTTAACACCGACTTCCGGTTATTTTATTTTTTGTAAAAAGTTTTTAATTTCACACTTTTTAGTTATAAACAGAGTGCCTATTTCTCATGATAATTCCAATTAACCCAAACACTGCTAGGTTACATTGTTTTATTATGAAGTTCCCGTGTCTACCTTCCACCTTCCGGCTCCATCACCATATCAGTTCGATAGTACCTTATAGCCAAAGTGCATCTCATGACAATTCTAATAAGCCCAAACACGGCTAGGATACATTGATTAATTACGGAGTTCCTGTGCCTACCTTCCAGCTCCTTCATCAGCTCAGTTCGATAGTATCTTATAGTCAAAGTGAATCTCATGATAATTCTAATAAGTCCAAACACGGCTAGGTTACATTGATTAATTACGGAGTTCCAGTGCCTACCTTCCAGCTCCATCATCATCATCAAATCACTTCGATGATACCATTTTCAACGTAACAATTCAGAACCATTCATTTATTTGTATTGTCATAGTCGCTTAACTATCTTCATTGTGATATCTATGCGAGTATGAAGTTCCGTTGACCATTTCTGTTCTTCTTCATCAGTTCCACTTCATCAAATGTTACATTTTAACTGAGTTCTCGATGAAAATACCAAAATCACTATATGGTTGCCTATACTATTTGAGGAGTTCCCTCGATTCGCCAAGATTCCATCATCAGATCCCGACTTGGTGACTATGGGACCATTTGGGAAGTATACCCTTTCCAACAAAAAAGAATTTTTTAAATCGGTTGCGACGAAGTAATGCGCGAACAAACATAAAAAAAATACAAACATCCGAATTGAGAACCTCCTCCTTTTTTACAAGTCGGTTAAAAATATATTTAAAATATAAAACAATGACTTAATTGTTTAATTTACCGGTGGTCCTAATACTTCAGGTTTATGGTATTTGACCTGTTTTTACATATAATTACTGCACAACTCGGCATTTTGGTTTTTTATGCATCAGTAGTACACTGTACGCAATTGCAAAGCGACTGATTGACGCGTACAGCCGCCGTTCGATCATATTCCTAATTTGATAATATCGAGGCGGCACGTGCCCCCTCCCGAATCTAGGAAACGCATACTTTTGGAGATATTCAAGATTACATTTTTGAGGTTAGGAATAAAAAAATCGTACATTTTATGCATTTTTGGGGCAGATTTGAGGGTTTTAGGGGGAGGCTCACCCTCAACCCCTTATCGGAGCGCTCTACCATCGTATAAAAATATTCGTGCACTGAAATATGGTTTCCTGGGTGGTTTAAAAAAAAACAACCCTAACCTAACCCCCCACAGTAACAATTATAAACTTTCATGTATTTAAAAAAAATGTGTCGGGGAGTACTCTACTATTGTATAAAAATATTTGTGCACTGAAATATATTTTTCTAGGTGGTTTAAAAAAAAAAAAACCCTAACCTAACACTACAGTAGCAGTTGCATATTTTTATGTTTTTCAGATATTATTATTAGCTTGTCCAAAACAAGCTAAATTCACTTAATTATATTTACTTTTTAGACAGGCACCTGTTCAATAAAAAATTATGAGGGTAAAACTTGCTGTCCAGTATAGTAAAGTTTAGCCTGGACGGCTAGCCAGTGTATGACGTGGCTCATGTTACAGGCACCCTGCGCGTGCGCAGCGTGGACGTGTACGACGTGGCTCATGTTACAGGCACCCTGCGCGTGCGCAGCGTGGACGTGTATGACGTGGCTCATGTTACAGGCACCCTGCGCGTGCGCAGCGTGGACGTGTACGACGTGGCTCATGTTACAGGCACCCTGCGCGTGCGCAGCGTGGACGTGTACGACGTGGCCAGTGACAGCTGGAGTGCCGGGCCGCCGCTGTGCGCGCGCCGCTCCACGCTCGGCGTCGCCGTCATCGGCCACGTCATCTACGCCGTGGGCGGCTTCGACGGCGCTACGGGGCTGAGCTCGGCGGAGGCGCTGGATACGCGCGAGGGCGTGTGGCGGCCCGTGGCCTCCATGTCCACGCGCCGCTCGTCCGTGGGCGTGGGCGTGCTGGGCGGCAAGCTGTACGCCGTAGGCGGCTACGACGGCGCGTCGCGCCAGTGTCTGCACACCGTGGAGCGCTACGACCCCTTGGCCGACGCCTGGGAGCCCGTGGACGACATGGGCGCGCGCCGCTCGGGCTGCGGCGTGGGCGTGGTGGACGGCGCGCTGTACGCAGTGGGCGGCCACGACGGGCCCGCCGTGCGCCGCAGCGTGGAGCGCTGGGCCGGCGCGGGCTGGGCCGCCGCGCCGCCCATGCACACGGCGCGCCGCAACGCCGCCGTGGCCGCGCACCAGGGCCGCCTGTACGTCGTGGGCGGCGACGACGGCGCCGCCAACCTCAGCAGCGTGGAGGTGTTCGACCCGGCCGCCGACTGCTGGTCGCTGCTGCCCGCCAGCATGTCGGTGGGGCGCTCGTACGCCGGCGTGTGCGTGGTGGAGCGCGCGGGCGCCTGAGGGCGCGCGCCGGCGGGGCCGCCGGGCACCCCGCCGCGCGCGCCGCTGGCCCGCCCGCACGCGCCGCACGTCACGCACGCGCCGCACGGCCCGCACGCGTCTCACGCAGCGCACTCTCTGCGGCTACACCTGCCGCCCGAGCCAGGGTAAGTCACGACCTGGATGGCTGGTTACAATCGTCCACATTGTTACCAGACTACATTAATCAGTATACTTTATATACAGTTACGCTAACGTCGGCGTGTACGGTGGAGCTGTGGGGCCCTCGGGGCCCCCGGGGCCTGTGGGACCGCGCTGGAGACCGCTGTACGTGCAGCGACAAGATTCTGAACAGGTATTTTTTAACTCAATTAAGAGTAGAACAAATTATGTGTATTGTACGTAAATAGATAGATATACTCTTGCACACTATAAAATATTACAGTAGGGCGAATGGGCGGTCGGATTTTTTACAGACAATCTTTGGATAGATTTGACAGAAAAGGAGACTCGGTCAGTGGACTCGTCTAGGGTCTATGCGACGCACGTTGTTTGTTTTGTTTGTACAAGTTTAAATATGTTAACGTAAAAACGTGGTATTTTATTATCAATAATGGTGGTTTATTGTACAGTGTGTATAAACAGTACTAGAAAAAGTAAAAATATATCATACTGAAAATAAAACTACGTTAGAGAACAATCTACAAACATGGGCAAAGATTCTTTATTCAGCCATTACAATGATTTTAATGATGGTGATGTACAATTGGGTTTATTAATTATACCTACTGATAATTTTATCGCATTTGTTGAATTGCTCGAGCAAGTTTCGAATATTTCGATCTTGAAACAGGGACGTACATATTAGCAGTGGACACCCTGATTACATTCGTTTCTAAGAAGTTATGTTTGATTTTATTTGTAACAGAATTTATGGCCGTACTAAGAATATTCGCATAAGTATATGATAGCTAACAAATATATAAATATACCTACTTACTTAATAACGTTCAAAGGGAGAGGTTCATTAGAATACAGTGAATCTAAATATATGTCGAAAGAAGAGCGAAATCATGTCTACTTAGGCATCATTTGAGAACACGTGTCGAATGTGGCGATATAAATTCCTTGTATAAGTGAGGTCGAACTAAAGGATATTTGTTGGTGCTCAGAAAAAAAATCTAGTCCGGACTAACGCAACATAAAGAGGTATTGAAGGAGAAAACCTGGCTTTTGCATTGTAGTGATACTGAACGGGCCGAAAAATATAAAAAAAAAGTACGTTAAAATTATGTAGTAAAAGTAAACCCACCCAAAAACCCCTTCACCCCTAAAACCCTTCACCCTGCCCCTCTCCTGACCCACCAGCATCACCATTTAAATTTCCTTTTTTTTAAAGTAATAAGTACTTATTTAGTATATGAATACTTACTGTGTATTTATATATAATAAAAATACCCCACAACTAGCAGTGACAAAGTTAAGCTGTCAACAGCTTTTGATTCAGTGAATCAAAGTCCATATGTCGATCAGTACTGTAAGGTTAATAAATGGAAAAAACAAGTGCGAGTCGGACTCGCGCACTGAGGGTTCCGTACAAACTTACCTATGTACGTCTCGTTCGGTCGTCCGTATGGTGTTCGGACGTAAAGAATTGCACCATCCCATCTCTTCCCGTGGGTGTCGTAAGAGGCGACTAAGGGACATACCAGAGAATGGGCAGCAGCATTCTCTGTGCATTATAACAACCACACTGCGATCGCCAACCCGTCTGCCAAGCGTGGCGATTACGGCAAACCCCCCCAATAAATGATAAGCAAAGGAAAGAAATGGCCCCTAGTGCCCGGCAGCCCGTCTACCCTTGACTCCGGTAGCGGTCAAGGCCACGGCGAGGCAAGGGGTGCTAAGAATCACCGGATGGGATCCGGCTACCCTAAAAAACGACGACTGGACCTGGCAACATATAACACACGCACACTGAGGACCGACGAGAAGATCACCGAACTCGAGGAGGAATTGAGCAGGTTGCGATGGAGTATTATTGGATTATCTGAAGTCCGAAGACAGGGGGAGGACACGATAATTCTTAAATCCGGTAACCTGCTCTATTTCCGGGAGGGGGACCAGCAGTCCCAGGGCGGTGTCGGGTTTTTCGTACACAAGTCCCTTGTGAACAATGTGGTGAAGATCGAGAGTGTGTCGACCAGGGTGGCGTACCTCATACTCAGAATATCGCCAAGATATTCGCTGAAGGTCATACAGGTTTACGCCCTGACCTCGACGCACCCCGACGACGAAGTAGAGACCATGTATGAGGATGTATCCAGTGCCATGCATGGTTTTAAAACTCACTTCACCGTGGTCATGGGGGACTTCAACGCGAAACTGGGCAAACGAGATGGTGACGAGCTGAGAGTGGGGCAATTTGGATTTGGACGTCGGAATCACCGGGGACACCTACTGGCTAGTTTTATGGAGAAGGAGGGCCTCTACATGATGAACTCCTTCTTCAGAAAACGTGAGCATAGGAGGTGGACCTGGCAAAGTCCCGACGGTGCGACTAGAAATGAGATTGACTTCATTTTGTCGACGAAGAAGCAAATATTCAATGATGTCTCCGTGATCAATGCGGTGAAAACTGGAAGTGATCACCGCATGGTAAGAGGCACATTGAATATCAATATTAAGCTTGAAAGGTCTCGACTAGTGAAGTCTACGCTCCGTCCAGCACAGATCCAGATCCATAACTCCGAGAGATTTCAGCTCGAACTCCACAATCGTTTCGAGTGCCTAGGAAGCTCCGTGGACGAATATAACGATGGGTTCGTGGGAACTGCCCATACGGTGGGGTCTAAATTTTTCAAGACTCACTGTACAAAAAAGAACAAGAAGCTGTCAGAACAAACTCTCGAGCTTATGAAGAAGAGGCGTGAGATGACTTTGCAGTCTTCAGATGATGCGTGCACATACCGGCAGCTCAATAAACAGATCTCAAAGTCTCTGAAACGCGATCTGCGCCGATTTAATACCGAGAGGATTAAGGATGCGATTGAGCGGAATAAGGGCTCTAAAGTGTTTGCACGAGATCTGTCTATTGGGCAGAGTCAGCTCACGAAACTGAAGACCGACGATGGCAGAGTCATATCCGCCAAATCGGAGCTTCTGGGAGAGATCGAGGCTTTTTATGGACAGTTGTACACGTCGATCTCCGAACCCACGGCAAATCTAGAAAACGACCCAAGAGCTAGATTGACTCGACACTATACCGAAGATATCCCGGACGTCAGCCTGTACGAGATTAGGATGGCTCTGAAGCAGTTGAAGAACAACAAGGCGTCGGGTGAACACGGAATTACGGCCGAGCTCCTGAAGGCGGGTGGAAAACCGGTCCTAAAGGCCCTTCAGAAGTTGTTCGATTCCGTCATACTCGAGGGAAAAACGTCACAGGCATGGAGTAGAGGTGTGGTGGTACTCTTCTTTAAGAAGGGTGACAATACCCTGCTGAAGAATTACAGGCCCATCTCACTTCTGAGCCATGTCTACAAGCTGTTTTCCAGAGTCATCACGAACCGTCTCGCGCGCAGGTTCGATGACTTCCAGCCTCCCGAACAAGCCGGATTTCGAAAAGGCTTCAGCATCGTAGACCACATACATACGCTGCGGCAGGTTATACAGAAGACCGAGGAGTATAATCAGCCTCTCTGCTTAGCGTTTGTGGACTATGAGAAAGCCTTTGATTCGATCGAGACTTGGGCTGTACTGCAGTCTCTCCAACGGTGCCAGATTGACTATCGGTACATCGAGGTGCTGAAGTGTTTATACAAAAACGCCACCATGTCAGTCCGACTTCAGGACCAGACCTCGAAACCTATCCTCCTGCAGCGGGGTGTGAGGCAAGGAGACGTTATTTCTCCGAAACTCTTCACGGCCGCAATGGAGGATGTCTTCAAGGTTCTGGAGTGGAGAGGGCTAGGCATCAATGTCAATGGCGAGTACATCACTCACCTTCGATTTGCCGACGACATAGTAGTCATGGCTGAGACTACGGAGGAAATCAGTACAATGCTCGGTGACCTCGGTAGAGCTTCCGAAAGAGTGGGACTTAAAATGAACATGGACAAAACCAAAGTCATGGTGAACATCCATGTAGCACCCACTCCTATCAAGATCGGAGACTCTACACTCGAAGTTGTGGACGACTACGTTTACCTGGGACAGATAGTCCAGTTGGGTAGGTCTAACTTCGAGAAAGAGGTTAATCGTCGAATCCGACTCGGCTGGGCAGCGTTCGGGAAGCTGTGCGGTGTCTTCTCGTCCAATATACCACAGTGTCTCAAGACAAAAGTCTATGACCAGTGTGTGTTGCCAGTGATGACATATGGCTCCGAAACGTGGTCGCTTACAATGGGCCTCATCAGAAGGCTTAAAGTTACTCAAAGGGCAATGGAAAGGGCTATGCTCGGATTTTCCTTGCGTGATCGCGTCAGAAATGAGGATATCCGCAGGAGAACCAAGGTTACGGACATATCCCGAAGAATCGCCAAACTTAAGTGGCAGTGGGCAGGGCACATTGCTCGCAGAACAGATGGTCGATGGGGACGAAAGGTTCTGGAATGGCGACCACGTACCGGAAAACGCAGCGTTGGAAGGCCTCCCACAAGGTGGACCGATGACCTGGTGAGGGTCGCGGGAATTCGATGGATGCGAGACGCACAGGACCGGTCATTGTGGCGGCATTTGGGGGAGGCCTATGTCCAACAGTGGACGTCTTTCGGCTGAAATTATGATGATGATGATGTTACTTATGTAAATAGTTCAATTTCCGAATGGAGACTCGACATTTTTTCCAAATTTTCGATTTTTTTTTGTTACGGTATACAGCAAATTTACTGTTTTCAGATTTATTCTTATACCTGTGCTATAAGACCTTGCTTTATGCTAAATTTCAGTATTCTGGGTCAACGGAAAGTACCTTATGAATTATGATTCTCTTGAGAGTATCGAAACGTACGTTTTTTGCGACATTATTAATTGTATCTTTTTTTTTAAGTTAGAAGTTTGATTTTTTCACAGCTTTAAGGGATCACAGACCGTATATAGTTTTAATTTCAACTCGATACCTCCACGCGTTGCCGAGATAAATTGTCGCTTCAGAAGTAGTAAAAGTGAAGAGAATTTCTCAGGAAAACCTCTACGAGAGCGTGGGCGGCGCCTGCTGGTGGCGCTGTCGCCGCCCCGGGCGCGCTCAGACGCTGGAGTTCCACTCGCGCGGGCCCGACGGGGCGGGCGGCGCGGCGGGCGGGCCGGGGGCGGCGGGCGGCCCAGGGGCGGCGCGCACGGTGCCGCGCCTGCGCGCGCTGTGCGGCGTGCGCGTGGCGCTGGACGCGCGGCTGTCGGCGTCGTGCGCCGCCATCGACGTGGCGCTGCCGCCCGTCGTGCTGCTGCTGCCGCGCCGCGAGCTGCGCGCGCTGCCCGAGGCGCAGCGCGACGCGCGCCACGAGACCGAGTCGGACGAAGACTGAAACATTCGGCGCGCCCTGACTGCTCCTGTTACTCTCACATTCCTCATGCTGGCGACGCTGGCGCTGCAGTGCGAGTTCGTGCTAGCGATGCTGACTCTGCAGCACAAAGTCGTGCTGGCGACGCTGGCTCTGCAGTGCGAGTGCGTGCTGGTGAAGCTGGATCTGCAGTGCGAGATCACACTATGGACCGCTCGCGCGGCGTTGTCTAGGTACTCGCCCGAAACGATCTCTATATATCTTTAATTATTTTTCTATCGTTATTGTAGAATTTGTAGATATAAAATAATAATGCTACAAATACTTCTCTGATTTATAATTACTTCTTTGCATACGTAATTTTTTTGTATTATGTAAGTTAATAAATATCTCTAAAATCGTATCTATGTTATTTTATTCTGTTTTTAGGGTTCCGTACCTCAAACTAAGTAAATACGTGTACTTACTTAAATCTCGTATGTAACATCTATCACGAATAAAGAATATTATTGGTAAAAATTCTTTATTAGTGATCGATGATACATATACTTACACCACTAATTTTTAATTAGTACAAATACTTAAGGGGCTTATTAGAAAAGGTCTTGTTATTATTTAAATAAAATCTCAATAAATAAAACATAAAGGATGTTATGACAAAACTTGCAACTGGTAACAAAGTAGTAATTATCTGTGGAGACTTTAATGTTAATATTTTAGAAAATAATTCAGATAGCAGTAGATTATTAAATCTCTTCAAATCATTTAATTTATCAAATGTGTTTATAGAACCTACTCGAACTACGACAACTACTGCTACATGTATCGATAATGTTTTTTGTTGCTGCAACTATTTACAAAGGGCCATTGTAAATTATCTGCCTTCTGATCATAGCGGCCTAATGGTAACGTTTGAATCAAACTTACCAATACAACAAGTACAGATTCAGTCCAGACCATTAACATCCGGTAAACTAAATAAATTTAACAGTACTTTAATTAGCAAGTTAGGTGATTGGAATCTTGAAGCAAACAATGGTAATTTTCTGTATAGCGATTTTTTTGCAATAGTCCAAACTGAGTTCAATAAGACTTTTGAGAAAAAAACTAAAAGTATCTGCCCTAAGTTTAGATTTAGTGACTGGGCAACTAAAGGAATCAGAGTAAGTAGGGAAAGACTTTTTGAGCTGTATGGCCTTAAGCCTATTATTAACACTGAAACTTTTAATAAGTATGTTGCTACATATTCAAAAATGTTTAAAAACACTTGTAAGGCAGCTAAGGCCTTGTACATTAGCAACAAAGTGAAATCAGCAGATAACAAAATTAAAACGGTTTGGAAAATTATAAATAATGAAACCAACAGGAACAAAAAACATAACAATGATTACACATTGGAGACACATCATGGTCTTATTAGTGATAACAAACTAGTTGCAGAAGAATTCGTAAACTTCTTTGCTAGTATACCAAGTAAAACTACTGAAGCCTTAAATTCGTCGCCATCGCATGCTTTTGGTTTATTACAGGCGAACGTTGCAGCCTGTTCGACTGAATTTAACTTTAAGCATATAAACCCCATAATAGTAATAAAAGCGTTTAAACAAATTAAGGTTAAATTAACAGAAGATCTGTGGGGTATGTCTATCAAAGTTTGCACCTCAATTATTGAGACTATAGCGCCGTACTTAGCTTTAATATATAATTTGTGTATAGATCAAGGAGTTTTTCCGGATCTAATGAAATATAGTAAAGTGATACCACTTTTTAAATCCGGGGACAGTAAAGACACTAATAATTATAGGCCGGTGTCCGTGTTGCCGGTTTTTAGCAAGATATTTGAGAAGGTGATGTTAAATCAAATGCTTAATCATTTTAACACAAATAACATTTTACACGATAAACAGTATGGTTTCACCAAAGGACGTTGTACTACTGACGCTGGTGTCTCCTTACTAAAACACATTTTTAATGCGTGGGAAGAGGCACAGGATGCTATAGGCATCTTCTGTGACCTGTCTAAGGCGTTTGATTGTGTGGTTCATGAAACATTACTCCTGAAACTTGAGCATTACGGACTAGGCAAAACAGCTTTAAGCTTATTAAAATCTTATTTGATTGACAGACAGCAACTAGTTCAAATTAACGGTGTCAATTCGTCGGGATTAAATGTGAAAATGGGGGTACCCCAAGGTTCAATTTTAGGTCCTTTTTTATTTTTAGTTTATATTAATGATTTACCCTATTTGTTGCAAAATAAACTTAATATGGTGTTGTTTGCCGACGACACTTCTTTGATTTTTAAGATAAATAGAAGGACTAATAATCTTGACGACGAAAATGACGCCCTACTGCAGGTCCAAAACTGGTTCACTGCTAATAATCTAGTTTTAAACGGGAAAAAAACTAAATGCATAAAATTTTCCTTACCAAATGTTAAAGGTAGCGATTGTGATGTAGTATTAAACGATGAAAAACTAGAATTTGTCGATAAAACTGTTTTCTTGGGGATTACGCTTGACTCAAGGCTACAATGGGGTCCTCATTTAACATCTCTTGCAGGACGGCTTAGCTCAGCTGCACATGCTGTCAGAAAAATCCGCCAATTTACGGATGTTGATACCGCTAGACTAGTCTATTTTAGTTATTTTCATAGCATCATGTCTTACGGTATCTTACTATGGGGACGGGCTGCAGAAATCAACTCAATTTTTATATTACAGAAAAGAGCGATCAGAGCTATATACAATCTTCGCCGCTGCGATTCACTAAGGGAACTGTTTAAGGAAATTAACATAATGACGGTGCCTTGTCAATATATTTATGCAAACATAATGTATGTTAGAAAAAATCTTAATCTTTTTAGCAAAAGAGGCGATAGACATAATTATGTTACAAGAAATAGGGACCAATTAGTTCAACCAAGTTTCAGACTAGCAAAAGTGGCCTCTTCTTTTATGGGGTACTGTTTGAAATGTTATAATAAAATACCTTCACAAATATTAGAACTCAATGAAACGAAATTTAAATCTTGTATTAAACGCACACTATGCAGGCAAGCATATTATAAGTTGGAGGATTATATTCAAGATAAAAATGCTTGGCTCAATGCTGGTCCAGCTCCACTACAACCGGGGTGTACAAATTGATTAATTAGTATGGAAATTATTTTTTAATGTTTTTTTTCCTGAAATTGTAAAATATAAGTATTGTATTATATGTATAGAAGCATTTTTTCCACAGTTTGTAAATGTGAGTACCATGGAGCTTTTTATAGTTTTTATGTTGCTACTGGACTTATTTGACATAAATGAGCATGGCAGTTGAGAGTTGGTCATGCTCACTCAAATGTCTCACTGATGGTGGCGCGGGTGTTGGATCATTCGGTTCCCTTCAAAATGGTTGAGCTGAGTGGTGCTAATATTAGCGTCATGTCCGTGAACGGGCGCTGTCAGTTGAGGCTGGTCATCTCTTAGCTGCCAGTTGCTTTTTTAATATCTATATTTAGTTTTTATTTTTATTTACATTGTTCTCACATGATAGCGACAAGAAACATGTAACAGAGATATTTGTAACTACAAAATATGATTGAAAAGAGTGTCCATGGAGTTTCTTGCACATTCTTCTCCATAGAGATCTACGCTTTGGAATGTGCAATTAGCATCATTTATTTTTATTTTTCTGACTAACTGACTTCTTGACATTTCAAAAGTGCCTGTAAATGGTTTATTTGGAATAAATGCTATTTTGATTTTGATTTTGATTTTGATAATATTCATAAACATCAAAGATTAGCGTTTGTTTATATCCCATAATGTCACTCAATTTAATGAAATATTGTACAGGCTATTGATTATGAATGAATAAATGACGATCAAAATGGAAAAAACACTGCGCGTAGTATTTTCTAGTAGCAATTTTTATGAATGATTGATTCTATTATGAATTTACCAATTATGACTTCGCGGACAATTTTGGGATTTCGTTTTTTTACTTTTGACTACAAAAATATGATCAGTTGGGTAAGGATATAGCCCCATTATTATGTCCAATTTAAAAGAAATGGGCGTAAAATAATTTTACAAGCTTTTATTTAACTTGCAATGTAGGTTTGTATGTATTTAACTATGTTCGGATGAAATTTTGCGACTCAATTTTGAAGCAGATATTTTAACCGAAATACGAGCACGTGCTTAAATCTCGCGACAAGCTTTCATATAAACTGTGAAATGAAAAACCAACGAAAATAGTTCAATATGCTCACATTTTACAGCCTTAGATATATGATTTTTGATGGTTTTAAATCCAACACCACGTCTAAATGGCTAGTTCGTATGTTTTGAAAAAAAAAAATGTTAAACTAGACTGTTTGGCTAATAATTTGATAAACGAATATTTAAATCTTTTTTTTTTCATAGAACTTGGTATGATTTATTTTCAAAATTATTGGGAGTATTTTTATGAAACTTTAACAAACTAAAAGATGATTTAATTACCAATCTTTTGATTTGCGGTTTTTATTCATATGGTTTTTAATAATTAAAGGACATATTATTATTATTAGAATAATCTTGATGCGCGGGGAGTGACGCTAGCTCCTCTTTTGTTCGCTCAAGGTCACTGGCTTTTATTGTCGCATTAAAGGCTGCCACGGCAAGATGTGTTTTTTTTTAATTTGAATTTAAAAAGGATAATTATACAAGTTTAGTCATAGAAGGAGTTATGAACTAACGTAACTATTAACAATTTGTTCGACAAAAACTAATTCTGAACGTTTAAACATCCATCATCCATCCAACGCTGCGTTTTCCGGTGCGCGGTCGCTTCTCTAGAACCTATCGGCCTCATCGACCATCGCATTTAATAAAAAGCTTTTATATTTTATTTATCATGACGCCATCGGTCGAGATTGAGATGAGTGAGGTGAGGTGTACGCTGGAGCATGCGAGCCCAGGAGATGAGTGAGGTGTACGCTGGAGCACGCGAGCCCAGGAGATGAGTGAGGTGTACGCTGGAGCACGCGAGCCCAAGAGATAAGTGAGATGTTAGCTGGTGCATGCGAGCCCAGGAGGTAAGTGAGGTATACGCTGGAGCACGCGAGCCCAGGAAATGAGTGAGGTGTTAGCTGGTGCATGCGAGCCCAGGAGATGAGTGAGGTGTTAGCTAGTGCATGCGATCCCAGGAGATGAGTGAGGTGTACGCTGGGACACGCGAGCCCAGGAGATGAGTGAGGTGTACGCTGGAGCAAGCGAGCCCAGGAGATGAGTGTGGTGTATGCTGGAGCATGCGAGCCCAGGAAATGAGTGAAGTGTATGCTGAAGCAGGCGTACCCAGGAGATGAGTGAGGCGTTAGCTGGTAATGCGAGCCGAGGAGATGAGTGAGGTGTACGCTGAAGCACGCGTCTCAGGAGATGAGTGAAATGTTCGTTGGAGCACGCGAGCCCAGGAGATGAGTGAGGTATTAGCTGCTGCATGCGAGCTCAGGAGATGAGTGAGGAGTACGCTGGAGTATGTGAGCCTAGGAGATAAGTGAGGTATACACTGGAGCACGCGAGCCCATGAGATGAGTGAGGTGTTCGCTGGAGCACGCGAGCCCAGGAGATAAGTGAGGTATACACTGGAGCACGCGAGCCCATGAGATGAGTGAGGTGTTCGCTGGAGCACGCGAGCCCAGGAGATAAGTGAGGTATACACTGGAGCACGCGAGCCCATGAGATGAGTGAGGTGTTCGCTGGAGCACGCGAGCCCAGGAGATAAGTGAGGTATACACTGGAGCACGCGAGCCCATGAGATGAGTGAGGTGTTCGCTGGAGCACGCGTGCCCAGGAGATAAGTGAGGTGTTAGCTGGTGCATGCGAGCCCAGGAGTTGAGTGAGATATACGCAGGAGCATGCGAGCCCAGGAGATGAGTGAGGCGTACGCTGAAGCAGTCGTGCCCAGGAGATGAGTTAGGCGTTAGCTGGTGCATGCGAGCCCAGGAGATGAGTGAGGCGTTAGCTGGTACATTCGAGCCCAGGAGATGATTGAGATGTACGCTGGAGCACGCGTCTCAGGAGATGAGTGAGGTGTTCGCTGGAACACGCGAGCCCAGGAGATGAGTGAGGTGTTCGCTGGAGCACACGAGCCCAGGAGATGAGTGAGGTGTACGCTGGTGCATGCGAGCCCAGGAGATGAATGAGATGTACGCTGGAGCACGCGAGCCCAGGAGATGAGTGAGGTGTACGCTGGGACACGCGAGCCCAGGAGATGAGTGAGGTGTACGCTGGAGCAAGCGAGCCCAGGAGATGAGTGTGGTGTACGCTGGAGCATGCGAGCCCAGGAAATGAGTGAGGTGTATGCTGAAGCAGGCGTACCCAGGAGATGAGTGAGGCGTTAGCTGGTAATTCGAGCCGAGAAGACGAGTGAGGTGTACGCTGAAGCACGCGTCTCAGGAGATGAGTGAAATGTTCGTTGGTGCACGCGAGCCCAGGAGATGAGTGAGGTATACACTGGAGCACGCGAGCCCATGAGATGAATGAGGTGTTCGCTGGAGCACGCGTGCCCAGGAGATAAGTGAGGTGTTAGCTGGTGCATGCGAGCCCAGGAGTTGAGTGAGGTATACGCTGGAGCATGCGAGCCCAGGAGATGAGTGAGGCGTACGCTGAAGCAGTCGTGCCCAGAAGGTGAGTGAGGCGTTAGCTGGTGCATGCGAGACCAGGAGATGAGTGAGATGTACGCTGGAGCACTCGTGCTCAGGAGATGAGTGAGGCGTTAGCTGGTACATTCGAGGCCAGGAGATGATTGAGGTGTACGCTGGAGCACGCGTCTCAGGAGATGAGTGAGGTGTTCGCTGGAGCACGCGAGCCCAGGAGATGAGTGAGGTGTACGCTGGAGCACTCGTCTCAGGATATGAGTGAGATGTTCGCTGGAGCACGCGAGCCGAGGAGATGAGTGAGGTGTACGCTGGAGCACGCGAGCTCAGGAGATGTGGTTCTGGTTTGACTAAGCTTCGTGAGTACTTTTCAAAACAGCAATGTGCCTCTCTTCGATATCTTCAATGTCTACACTGCAATTAGTTCATAATAATAATTCACAGACTATTCCTCGGCTACGGCGCGGCGGGCGTTCAATCTTAGTGGCTATCTTTTCAAATTAGCCATCTGAGTGGCAGGTAAACTCAATTACAATTTTTTCCCGACCTGGGAATCGAAACCGAGAGCCCACGCTCAACAGTCGCAGCTCCAGGCACAGACGAATGGGACGGCAGGTAGCTAGTAACTACTCTGTACTATGTGGGCATAGTACAAAAATATTTTACTTAAATATTATTTCTAGCAAATCTGGTCGTGTAGTCAGCATTTGCATGCTGATCTGAGTCTAATACATGTTGCCAATCATTAATAACGCTCTAGAAAACATAAATTTAGTCGCGCTCCTGTCTTGTATTATTGCTCATAGCATGATAGAGAGAAGAGCAGCGCAGGCGCAGTGGGACGAGAGCTGGACGGGGTCAAGTCGGCAGCAGGGAGTACTCCGTTGTAAACCGATATGAAATGTAACGGTGTGGTGGATCCGATAGCTATCTATGTGACGCGCGCGACCATGTCGCACTGTACCTGTACTGTACCGAGCGGGGCGCGCGCGGGCGCGGGCGCGCAGGTGGCAGTGCGCGCCACACCGCCGCGCGCGTCGCTCGTGTGCGCCACGAGTCCAGTGCCAGTGCAGTGCGCGAGCCGCCAGTGTCAGTGCAGCAGTGCGTGCGGTAACGGCACCTCTCTCAGTGCTCTACACACACATACCCAACAACACATCGACACTTCTGGCGTGCCCTACCTGTCGATTATAAATTTTTCTATTTACCGACACTTCTTCTGACATATTTAACTATTCTCAGTTGACTTAAAGTAGGTTGCTGTTAACACCATTATTTGAACCTCAGTCAGCCACGACCTCTACATAATACCTAAGCTACTTCTACTAGCACTAGGCCATCCGTTCCTCAGAGTAAAATACAAACTGACCTACAATAGTTACCTAAGTAGGACACTTTTTTCTCAACTTATCTGGATAAGTAGGTAGTAATTTAGTAAACTAAGTGCTTAGACTTTAAATAAGGTGTAATTGCAAGCAGTCGACGGATGTGTGACGTAAACACTTCATCATGCAAGGTAGGAAACCTTGCGTTAGCAGCGAAAACAAATTATTATTTTATGTTACATTACAATTATTTACAAATATACAAACACCTGTTGATCAGAACGTCATGCATGGTAGATTTGTCAGACACAGAACACAGCAACCTGTGCCAGATCGGGCGCACACTACAGAGAGCTGTGCTGTGTGTGTGTGCTGTGCTGGTGGAGGCAGACGAGCATCATTCATGCGCAGCTCAGCAGCGCGCCCGAGATTGCCACCTCATGCGCACGCGCAGCTCTGCAGCTCAAGTCACGACCACTGTTAAGAGGGTGCTCCAGGGTAGCTCGCAACAATCAAATATTATTTTTTTAATTTCTATTTTGCAGGTCAGTGTTAAAGTTCTATAATAATAAAAAAATACAATCGGATAAAAATATGATTTGTGCGACCGTAACACGAACACAACCCTCTCAGTTCGTCTAACTCTATTAAATGGCTATATATCTCATTTAATAACCCTTAGCATATTTTAATGAATAAAACTTAAGTTCGCGTGCTACCCCAGCGCCTTCCCCTTAATAGCTAATGAGACCGCTTCGTTCAATAACCGCATAGCATAATCAGCCTTATAATGTTCCCCCTGCTGGACCTCGGGCCTCTTCTCTAGGAGAGGGAATAACCAATACCCGCATACCTACTACTAATATAATAATATATCTAGTCAGGCAATAGGAACCTACTTATAGTATTTAATTAGGTATACGTTCTCATTAAGTCCACCTTTTATAGCGCTGACGGTTGAACCCTGAAGTAGGTAAAACAGTGTGCTGGTGCGTGGTGCAGCACTGAGTAATGGAAAACAGTGAGTTCTGTTAGCAGATAGTGTTCGTGTAGCTTCATTAGCAAGCGGGTGGTGGCAGGTGACAGTGCGCGCGAGTGACGTGATGCGCGCGCCGTCATGAGGAAGTTCATGCGCACGCGCGCGCCCTCCCCCTCCCCCCCGCCGCCGGCAGGCGTCGCGCTTCCCGCGCCCGCCAATGGGCACGCGCACAAGAACAACGGACATGCCAGTGAGTATACCTCTCCACACTACTTCTGCACTACCTATAGACCGGGGTGCTGCTGCTGCTCCAATAATCAACTGGTCAGCTCGTAGATTACAAAAAAATTACGAATCAACACAATTTATAAGTAAACTTTCAAAATCGAATTTTCTGCCGCAATCGAAATTTTTTGATATCCGAAATAAAAAAATATCCGTAACTGAAACTTCCGGATAGTTTCGGATAAAAGCGAAGTCTGAATTCTAACAGTCCCGGCCCAACAAATTATAATCTAGAATAGAGATAAAAGTCAAATCTCGTTCTTTCTATTTTACTTTTATAGTTTTAAATCAAAATCAAAAGCATTTTATTTCAAATAAACCATTTACAGGCACTTGAAATGTCAAGAAGTCAGTCAGTCAGAAAAACAAATGATGCTAATTGCACATTCCAAAGCGTAGATCTCTATGGAGAAGAATGTGCAAGAAACTCCATGGACATTCTTTTCAATCATATTTTGCAATTACAAATATCTCTGTTACATGTTTCTTGTCGCTATCATGTGAGAACAATGCAAATAAGTAAAAATAAAAACTAAATATAGATTTTAAAATAGCAACTGGCAGCTAAGAGATGACCAGTCTCAACTGACAGCACCCGTTCACGGACATGACGCTAATATTAGCACCACTCAGCTCAACCATTTTGAAGGGAGCCGAACGATCCAACACACGCGCCACCATCAGTGAGACATTTGAGTGAGCATGACAAACTCTCAACTGCCATGCTCATTTGTAAGTCCCCTCTTTGAGGGTAAGTCCCCTCTTTGAGGCGTGGTTGGAAAGACCTCACGGCGTCCTCACATTCCGCATGACGCAGGTCCTCACCGGACACGGTAAGTTCGGGAGGTTCCTGCACCGGATTCGTGCGGAAACGACGCCCGGGTGTCGCCACTGTGTGGCCCACCCGGAGGACACGGTGGAGCACACGGTGGAGGTGTGCCCCGCTTGGGCAAAGCAACGCCGTGACCTCGTGAGGGCAATCGGCGGCGGTGATCTCTCGCGCCGGGCCTTGGTTCAGGCCATGCTCCGGAGCGAGGAGGAGTGGCAGGCGGTCGCCTCCTTCTGCGAAGCAGTAATGCTAGCTAAGGAGGCGGTCGATCGCGTGAGGCAACGGTCCTTACGCTCCAACCGCCGCCGGGATTCCGATCCCGATTTCCGGCCACCGTAGGCGCGGGCTTGCAGACGGCGAGCAATGGGTGGCTCGCCGTCTGACTGTCCGGTAACCGTCCGGACCGAGCCCAAGTCGTCGACGGCGCTTATTGTTCCACGCGCGCCTCAAGGAGATGTCAGCAAATCGTAGGGGCCCAGCAGGGTCGAAGCCTACTGGGGCCACGGATAGTGTGAAAGCGGAACCCGGGGCCCTGGGACGAAGGCAACGAAGGAACAGAAGTGGGTTTTTAGTCAGTAAGAGTCTGACACTATCTCCCGCACCGCCCAAGAGCGGGGATGTCATTAGGATGATTTTCCCACACAATAAAAAAAAAAAAAAAAACTGCCATGCTCATTTATGTCAAACAACTCCAATAGTAACATAAAAACCATAAAATAGCTCCATGGTACTCACATTTACAAACTTTGAAAAAAAAAATAATGCTTCTATATTATACAATACTTATATTTTACAATTTAAAAAAAAAACCATTAAAAATAATAATTTCAAACTAATCAATTTGTACACCGGTCGAATTATGGCGATAAGTCCCCCTCTTTGAGGAGTTGCTGGATAGACAACATGGCGTCCTTACCTTCCGCATGGCGCAGGTCCTCACCGGACATGGTAAGTTCGGGAGCTTCTTGCACCGCCCGGAGGACACGGTGGATTATACGGTAGAGGTGTGCCCCGCCTCGGCAGAGCACCGCCGTGTCCTCGTGGGGACGATCGGCAGCAGTGATCTCTCGCGCCGGGCCTTGTTACAGGCCATGGCATGAGCGAGGTGGCAGGCGGTCGCCTCCTTCTGCGAAGCAGTAATGCTAGCAAAGGAGGAGGCCGACCGGCCGCCGTAGGCGCGGGCTTGCGGACAGCGAGCAATGGATAGCTAACTGTCCAACCGTCCAGTAACCGTCCGGACCGAACCCAAGTCGTCGAAGGTGCGTATTGTTCCACGCGCGCCTTAGGGAGATGTCAGCAAATCGTAGGGGCTCAGCAGGGTGAATGCCTACTGGTGCCACGGGTAGTATGAAAGTTAAATCCAGGGCCCTGGGACGAAGGCAAAGAAGGAACAGGAGTGGGTTTTTAGTCAGTTAAAGTCAGACGCTATCTCCCGCTCTGCCCAAGGGCGGGATTTGTCGATGATTTTCCCACCCAAAAAAAAAAACATGATAAACTTTCTTTGCCTTTTCTTTTAGATTAGTGTCTGGTATTTCTTTTCTATCATAAATTACAGTAGCATCTTTCAATTATGATGGCCCTGTTTTCTATAACTTAAAACTCGGTAATTATTCCGCTAGACGCACAATCTGCTGGATTGTCAGAAGATGATACTTTAAACCTAAAAAAAAAAATACGGATGGGGGTGAGGTTCTGCGAGCAATGTGCCCTGCCCACTGCCATTTAAGTTCGGCGATTCTTCAAGCTATGTCGGCAACCTTGGTTCTCCTGCGGATATCTTCATTTTTGATGCGATCACTCAAGGAAACTTCGAGCATAGCCATTACCCTTTGGGTGACTTTAAGCCCTCTGATGAGTCCCATTGTATTCGATCACGTTTCAGTTCCATAAATATGTCATCACTGGCAACACGCACTGGTCATAGACTTTCGTCTTTAGATACTGTGGTATGTTGGACAAGAAGATACCGCGCAGCTCCCCGAACGTTGCCCAGCCGAGTCGGATTTGACGATTGACTTCTTTCTTAGGAATAATTAACATTTATCTCTTATCCAAGTTTTTATTACTGACTGTACCAAACATTCTCATGAACCAGTAGGGAGAGAAAATATTTTATATTTTAAAATTTCGTGGACCCGTTGGTAGGTAGAGTATGAATTTTCGTTTTTCAAGAACAATTTTGGACCTCTGGGGACAACCCTGCTCAATGTCATATATATAAGATCAATACAAAATAAATGGTAATAGAATAGTAATAGTACCTTTAATAAAAGAATAGGTAATAATTAAAATTTTATTTCAGACGAAAGTTAAAAACAATCTGTGTGTGTTGTAGTAATCACAATTCTTTTAACAATCTAATGTTGTAAATAATAATACATTTATTGTCAGAGTCCATTGCAGGTAAATACATTTCATTATCAGTAGCAGAATCAAGAATAATAAGAATGGAATAAACTTTATTGTACATCTCTTCTTCCTGCCCTTATCCCATATCACTTGGGGTCGGCGCAACTCGTGTTTTAAAACTTAGCTTAAAGCTACCACTGCGCTCAGATGAGAATAAACAGGCTAGACTAATAAGAATTGTGCTGGAAGAGTAAAGAACCACTCAATAATTTCGTTTTATCTTTCCATAATGATGAATATGTCAACAAAATCAATGAATTAAATACATACTCAAAAATCCAAAACTAATTCCTCAATGTAAGAGATGCCAGGCATATGGGCATACTCATAAATATTGTAAAACACACCTTGGCTCTCCCAAGATGTGTAAAATGTACTAGGAAGTATCTTACAGCCAATTGTACCAAATCCCTGCAAAATAAACCAAAATGTGTCTACTGCGGTCTGAACCCATCTTGCAAATTACAGAGGGTGTGAAGTAGTTAAACAAATGCAACTCTCTCAGATTTCTGTATAAAATAGTGTTTCCGGTTTCCGGCTTATAAGACGCAAATAGGGAACAATCTTGCTTTGTACTCGGTAGTAAAGGATTTTGGTCCCTGGCAAAGTCGGTTAAATCGAACTTGTGCCGCCCACTCACTGCCTTCATTGCTGAAACGCGATGGTTCACTAGCCCACACCACCGAAGGGAACGCAAACTGAATGGTTTGCTTCTTTTTTTGTAATCTTCACCTACCAATCGTCTAGATTCTTTAGACCCGTGGCCCCCTGCTTCTTCAGATGGATGTGAGACGTGTATGTTGGACATTCGCATCCATCAGAAAGGCGTCCGTAGGGTATTGCGTAACCTTGATGTAAACATAGCTAGTGGCCCCAGAAAAACGGTCTACTGCGGATCTTCTAGCGTATGCCGTTCACATCAGGAGCGAGATCATCTAGAAGTACAAAGAAGCGCTTGTCGTCTCACTTGATATCTCAAATGCCTTCGAAAGTTCGAATGCAAATAGCCTTATTACTAAGCTTTCGTACTTCGGTCCATTCACTGGTCTGTGTAATTGGATCGCAGACTTCCTGAAGGATCGGTCCATAAGAGTGGTAATTCATGGCTGCCCTTCTGGTTTAATGCAGGGGTCCCTCAGGCAAAAACTCAACTGGCTGCCAAAACAACTGGGCATCTTAGCATAGGTGAGATAGGTACTTCACGCTGAAGCAGCTGATCAACCTTTATCAAGGGCAAGTTCGATCATGTATGGAGTACTTCTCTCATATTCAGGATGATCTGCTAAATACCAGCTTGATGCGCTATGGTCGAATGAGAATCGAGTCAAGAAGATCAACAGCATTGATGCACACGTCGAGACAGAACTTCATAGTCTTGAGCATCGGCACCAAGTTGCTATAGCTTGTTGCTTTTCTGTCGTTTACATTTCGGGGAGTGTGCCTTGGAATTGCATAATTTAATGACACCCTATATTATTATTATTATTTTTTATAAAAAAGGTTTTAAGCATTTTGACGTTCCTTTTGTACATCCTTCGCCTACACGCAAGTCCTGTGTTTATTACAGGCGTTGCGCATCTAAAGTAGTATCCAGGCCCCTAATGGCACCGGAATGAAACCGAAAGTCGTGGGACACGCGCGACTAAGACGTTATCACGGCATCCACTAGTGCCGCTCGCTAGACTCGCAAGTGACGTACTGCGCGCCATGCAGCCATTGTCCACCGCATTGCCTCTCAGCCGCATACTCCCGCGAGTTCGGCCGTCGCGCTTCACGGTGGCCGCGCGTGGCTCGCGCGCTTTGATCCGTTCAATGTTTTGCACTGAACATCAGTGGTATATTTTGGCTTACCTTAATTAAGAGCGAGGCCTATCAGCCTCTGTCACCAGTGCTAGCTATTACTCTTAGACGGTCATGTCATCATCAGTGGTTTTTTTTTCTCCATCAATAAGTAATTAATTCAGTGCACTGAGTTGCAACTTACACTAATTATTATTGTAACAATATGAAGTCACAAGCTTGTATTGTGCGGATACTGTGTGCAGTGTCAGCGACCGACGACCTTCTGCAATAAATTAGGATTTTATACAAATACTAAGTATTGTAGCTGTAACAATTATTGTATAGTATAAACAATCCGAGCAAATAAAAGCTTCGTATTAGAGGTCTTTGTAGTTAGCACTAGGGCCTATTCCAGTTCAATAATCACCCGCGCAATATTTCGATTGTTGTGTTCCATGCGCGCCTCACAGAGATGTCAGCACAAGTGATGGGGCTCGCTAAGGTCGGTAACGCGGCACTGGACGCAAAGGGCAGCTGAAGGAACACAGGTTGGTTTTAGTCAGTAAAAGTTTAACACTCCCTATCACTCCACCCAGAGCGGGGAGATTTATACGATGATTTTGCACCCAGCAAAAAGAACTATTCATATAACAATATGTGTACGTCGAGGTCGAGGTTTATGCGTCTCCCGAATTTCTCCGAGATGGTGTTATCATGAGATGGACTCACGTTTCCAACAAAACTTTTTCGACTTTTTTTTACTATTGTTAGGCTCGCGCTAGATCACTATCGCACCTGATGGAAAAGGACAATGTGGTCGACGACGAACCACCATTACCTAGAAGTAACCAGATCGCCTTTAACATAAAGACGTCCAAGTTGTAGATATCAGGAAACAGATTCCGGCAGGGAATTTCACTCCCTATCTGTACGCACAATATCGCATGATCCACCCAAGCGTCGTTGGCAACTGATCTTTCGGACTTCACCAGAGATGTAGGCTGCTTACTATTTTTTTGCTGAAAGATAGCGTGTGCTTGTTACGTAAAAATTGCACTAGACATTTTTTTTTCAAGATGTCAGTTTAATAATATGGGTATTAATAGCATGAGCTCTGAATGCACTACAATTCATAGAGCTCATGTAGAGGCTTTGGATAGGATCCTTGAAGGCATAAGAAGCTGTAATAAAACCATAGGGAGAATCACTTTTAGCATCAACTACATTTCCATAGTACGATTGGATACATTATCACCATTAGTGACTTTCCCCAGTACTCGCTCAAATTAAAAACTCGGATACCAATTATTATTTAACTAAGAAACTTTAAACCACCAAAATCCGATCCGAGGGAGGGAGTGCGAGGGAAAAGTGGTTTTCGGTGAAAACTCACGTTTTTCCTTCGGAGGACGGATCGTCCTCCGAAGGAGAGTATGCGTCGGCTTCAAGATCCCCACCAGCAATCGGGGTGCGAGCCGAGCTGGAGGAAGAGGGAGGGGGCTTACCTCCCAAGAGGCTGCTGAGCGACCCGATAGGCTCGCCGCGGAGGGCCGCCACCCCGCAGCGACCCCGGGGCTGTCTGGCAGTGTGCCGGACGCCGGAGAAGACTCCGCTGAGGAGTCACGCAGGGCGCTCGGAGAGCTGGTCGTCGAAGCCTTGACCATATCAAGGAAGCGGGAGAAGGGCACAAAGAAGCGGAGCATCGCCCAGTTCGCGGCTTCAATCTTGGAGGCTGTAGACGCCTCCTTCGAGAAGGGGGTCGAAAAAAGGCGATGCTTACATCGTATATGTACGTTCCCTAATTCTTTCGGCCGCCTCCTTCGCTAGCATCTCAGGAACCTCCCGAACTTACCGTGTACGGTAAGAACCTCCAGCCACTCCTCAAAGAAGAGAGTTACCGCCATAATCGTGGCGTACCCAGCGCTGGATTGCGACTGTCACTGTCGCCATATCGTCATGAGATCCCGCTGAAACTCTGTCCACTATACCGTGGCTTGTCGCGGCAGCGGACTTTCACTCCAAGCCAGGAGGGTTATGTTTTTTCAAGTGTCTGTTTTTACACGCTCGAGAGCCTAAATGGCTTGTAGCATTTTAGCTTAAGAGGCATCGTTAGATTCCTCTTAGTTGTGAGAGTGACACTGGGTACATCAATATTATAGTTTTGTCATGCTCATTCAAATGTCTCACTGATGGTGGCACGTGGGTTGGATCATTCGATTCCCAAAAATATTTAAGAGTGTGCGCCCAAGCTAAATCTCAGTCAGTATGTAAGACAATTAAAAATTCAAATCTATACTTATAATAAATCTGTAGAAGTGAAAATTCTGTACATTGAAAATATAAAAAAAAAAAAAATGGTAGGGAGTGTTACTAGACCGACACCGAACCCAAAAATGTAATTAAAAAAAAAAATTCGGTTGTCTGTCTGTTTGTTCAGGCATCACGCAAAATCAACCGGTTCCATTACGATGAAACTTGGTATAATTATTCTTTAATATCTTGGGCACCACAATGGGTACCTTTTATTTCGGAAAAGTATATACAATTAAAAACTAACTTAATTTTGCGGTTTGATCCCTAAACCCGATTACTGTACCAACCGCAAATAATAAGTTTGTCGTAGGTTACGTCACCCGCAGTGGAGTTCACTAAGGGGCGCTGCACACGGCTAAGATACTATAATGTTTTATCTTAAGATACAATATCGCTCGCCATACAATTCAATGGACTATCACACACGACGAAGTTAATAAATAATATTTCATATTTTAGTATCTCAAAAAACTGATAAAACTCGACTTCTACGCGGACGAAGTAGCGGGCATAAGCTAGTACTAAAATAAAAGCTGTTTGGAAGATGATAAACAAAGAAACTGGAAAGACAAACCAACAAGATCGGAATGAATTGGCTCTTAAAATTGATAATAAAATCATCTCAGATAGGACTGAAGTGGCTGAGACGTTAGAAAACATCTTCACCAACATCCCAATAGAAGTTATGAAATCTCTCCCTTCTTCATCTTAATTAACTGAATCTTTTTTTAAAGAAAATTTCACTAAGGATGTACCTTTGAATTTAAGCGTATCTCTGTTAATTTAATTTTAAAAAAAATCAATAGTCTTAAAATAAAAAAATAACACTGAGGACTTATGGGGTTGATACAATTGCTCCTGTCCTAACAGGCATATTTAATCAATGCTTAGACAGCGACAACGGCACCTTCCTTGATATAATGAAAAATTGTAAAGTAGTACCAATTTTTTAATCAGGTAGTAAGAGTGATCCCTCCAATTACAGACCTATATCGGTGCTTCCAGCATTGAGTAAAATATATGAAAAAATCATGCTCGACCAGATGTTGTCTCATTTTAATTCAAATAGGATTTTTTATAGTCTTCAGTTTAGCTTCACGAAAGGAAGGTCAACGACGGACGCAGGAGTGAAACTCATCAGTCACATTTTGGAATTCTGGGAAAAGTCCCAGGATGCTATTGGCATATTCTGTGACCTCTCAAAAGCATTTGGCTGCGTTGACCATAACACTCTAATCTGTAAATGACATCATTACGGAATTCGAGGACGAGTTGCTGATCTTGTAACTTCCTATTTACTTAAAGGCAGCAAAAAGTAACGATTAATGGGGCGACGTCCTCGGGGTCTTTAGTAAAGATGGTCGTTGTTTTGAATAAGTGGGGATTATTTTTTTACAAATAAAGAAGTTTCCAAGATGTACAAAGCAGGAAAGGTTACAATATTGTATTTTTTTAAATATGGATTGCAACTCCCAGTCCTTCTTAAACCAAACATCGACCGTATGCATCTCTTTTGCATTTTAAAATAAGTTCTCGATTTATTGACTGTCCCCAAAAACAACACCATAACGCAAAACCGAGGATACCAATCCATGATACGCCGTTAAGAGTGTTTCATTATTTACTTTTTTTGACAGCTGAAATAGAAGGTACGCTGATCTGCTTAGTCGTTTACACACTTCTTCCAGGTGTGTTTTCCATGTCAGTTTGCTGTCTATAGAAATACCCAAGAATTTCGCAATGCTGACCTCTTCTATTCTAGACTGATTATTTGGTGACATTAACTGGAGTATTTACAAATCGTTGGTGGAAATGCATAATTTTAGTTTTATTTAGATTTATTACAAGCAAAGAGATTTAAAGAGATACAATAGAGCGGCTGTCAGGAAAAATGTCTTAGAAAAACTGTCATCCTATGTCTCAGTGACGCCATCTGGCTTTGAATAGCAAACACGCGCATTCAATTTGTCAAAATTTAAAATTATTTAACTATTGCTCGGCCAGGGGCCTTACCATGATAATGTTAAAATGTCAGTCGTACGAGCGAAAAAGAGTGATGGAACTATACACCCTATACAGCTCCATTCCTTTAACAGTTGGGTTTAGGTCGTCAAATGGATTATGTTATGAGCTCTTGGTAGAGCCTCAGTGTTTGATAAAGGTAAGTTTAAGCTTTTCAGCAATAGATGGCGTTATCACGAAATCAGCAAATGTTCTGGAACTATTTATAAAAATTATTGAATTCTAATTAAATACTTCGTAAATACCAAAAATATTTACGAAAATAAACCGAAGTTAGGTCCAGTCATTTTACCATAACAGTATTTGCATTAGCGTAATGCGCAGTTCGGCATATTTTCTCAAAAAAAAAAATATTTTTTGTGCATAAAGTGGATACAAACACGACTTGACGTGTAGAGGTGTCATACTAGACTGAGCGACTTATGACCACTGGGTTGGGGTGTTAAGTATCGGATTACGATTTTGTTTGCTATGTCCTGTCTATTGGTAGTATATATTTAATGTCTTTGATTACAAGGTTATTGTCATTCAGCCAATTAATTATTTTCGAGAGAGTGTCATTAATGTCAAGTTCGTAGTTATCGGGATCTTTGCATTTTATAACAACAGTGCTATCATCAGTAAAAATTACCATTTCGTGCCCTGTTATATTCGGTAGGTCATTAATATATATCAAGAACAACAGGGGTCCCAAAACTCTACTTTGGGGCACTCCATATTTGATCAACCTAGCTACCGAGGTGTATGTTTTTTGCAACTTAGTTACTGGACAAATTTTTGTGATTTCTGTGCATTGCAATCTATCACTTAAGAATCTTTAAGTTTAAGAGTATTTCCTGTAATGCCATAGTTTATGTAGTAAAATTTTATGATCCAAATAAATCAAATGCCTTTGTCATATATGTATAAATAGCGCAAACGCGGTCTTTCTTGTCGACAGATGTTAAGACACTTGATAGTAGGTCAAATAGCGCCATGTTTATATTAATATTTTTTCTAAATTCTTTTTGTTCATTGCAAAATAATTTAAATTTTTCAAAATAGGCACATATACTGGTATAGATTACTTTCTAAATGATTTTTGAAAATGTAGGATTTTTTGCAATTGGCCTATAATTTTTTAATTTAGTTCTGTCGTCTTTTTTGAATAGGGGCTTAATTATTACCGTTATTACTCAGACGAGTTGGAAATATACCATCGAAAATACAGAGACATATTATATGCGAAAGCAACGGTGCTATTATCTCCTTAACTTCTTTAATAACCTTAGTTGATATGTTATCAAATTCAACGGTATTCGTATTGTAGTAGTATGTCAGAATAACAACGGGGCTCTAGAACATATAAATACAAGCAAGCTATTTGGTTGAAGGAATGTTGTAAGACAACTTATTCAAGGAATAATACACACCTTAATAATGCACCTGTTTATTTCTTCAGATAGTCACACTGTTTCTTAATAATTATAACTACAAAATGTAGACTGCTAAGTAGGTAAACTTATCTTAGTCGCCACTAGAATTTACGTCTGAACGCTACGAGTGCTCTCGACCGTCTGCCCAATACCCCGACTCAGTGCTAGCGCACGGGGGAGACATCCCCCCTTTAATATTTTAAAACCATTATTTAAACGTCTTCCGGTTTAGCACTCAAATCAATTTGAATGTTGCCACATAAAATAAACTTGAAAATTAAATCAAATACTAGGCTTTTTTTGAAACCTAACAGTATTTTTGAGGCTGTTAATAATTTTGATTATATCATCGCATGTGACTGGTAACATGAATAAAGATTGACGTGAAACATTGTCCTTTAGGTGTTGCTTATTATTTGCTACATTATTATTTTCGGCAACTTCAATAAAGTGTTTATTAAATTCATTAGCAATGTCAAGTGGGTGTGAAAATGTCAAATTATTATTATTAATACATAACATTGGTTCTTGTGGTAAATTATATTTTGATTTGTTTATTACTTGCCATGTTGCTTTCGATTTATTTTCAAAGAAGTTGTCTCTGCTTTTGACTACAAAGTTGTATGCCATAGGACAACCATTTCATTTTCTTATACGTATTAATCTTCACAATTTTAACTGGAAAACATAAGTGGTAAAAAAGTAAAAATTCATCAATTGTCATACGCTACATTTGCGTCTTTTGCTTTATAAACTTGCGAAAAAGATAGACTTTTCAAGCAATCCTTGAACTTAGTCAAATTACATGCCGATAAGTCAAGTTTTTTAGTTTTTAGTTTTCCAGAATTTTAGAGTGCATGTTTTGTTGAGGACTAAATCCGTTACATCAGCTTTACATCCACATTTAAATGAATGTGCAAAATTATTGATGCAAGATTTACTGCTTAATCTAGTTGGTACAAAGAGTCATACTTTAAGATTGTATTTTTGAAGAAAATATTCAAATTCATATGTAATTTTATTTCTTTTCAGGGTATCAATATTGAAATCTCCGGTCAAAATTATGTTTTTATTCGAGTATGAACAGACTTTGCGTAAAACGTCATCCAGTTTTTCATAGAAAATGTTATAATTATGTTTAGGTATTCTGTACACACAAATTATTATGACATTATGAGACACTAGTTCAATGCCGCAGCATTCGATAACACTTGACACGATTGTTTTGAAATTTCTGTTAATTCTCTATAGTGTAATCCTGCTCAAACAAAAATACATGCTCCCCCTCGTTTAGCTTCTCTGGAAAATAAGGCAGCGAGGCAATAATTAGGTATATGCATGAAATTTTCATAACCAGTTTCGACAAAGTGTTAAGTTAAGAAGATAATATCTATATTAATTCCAATATTAGAAAGTTCTTCTAGTTTAACCGTCAATAAATCTGATTTATTCATAAGTCCTGCTATGTTTTGGTGAAGAATATACAGATAATTAAAAATTGTCTTAAATCTTAAATTATTATTATTATTATAATTAAAATTTTCCCAAAGTTGAGTATCAGTTAGCGCATTATTTGTTTGGGAACAGCCAGTATCTGACAACGCGTTTGCCGAGTTCAAATCCAGGATAAGGTCCTGTAAATCAGTTATCACAATGTTCAGTCCCATATTATTCAAACTTCCATGCCACTGATTAGGTGTCATAGGTGTATGGGAGGTTCAAGTTAGAGTCCAGAAGATACGCATATGTATATGCCTCCACGTCCATGAATATTAAGTTATATAAGTATCAACTCTGCTGTTAAACATTACATTTTTGTTTTCCATATATTTAAAAGTAGGCAGACATACTATGAAATGCGTGTGGGTTAAAGGTTGTAATTTTTTACGAATAAAAGTGACTAATTTTGCGTCTTTTTGAAATCTTCTTCCCCAACATAAATTACACAGTAGTCGAAGTAACAAAATTTTTGTACTTTCTTATCAAGATTTTCAAGCAGTTGCTTTAGACTACAATTTGGCATACGATAGTGACATATTTTACAATTACTTGGACTAGTTCTTCGACTGATTGTGTATAGTCTATTAGAAGTTTCACTACATAAGATACATAGATTACTCTTTATATTTGGCAACAATGTGTAGTTTTCATTTTTGTTTACTGAATTTTGATTATAGTCTTCAGCTGTGGATGTGTGGCAGTCCGGACTTTCCAAAGTCTGTGACTTACTGGTCACCTTGTTGGTAAGACTCAATTTGGTTCTCTTTGGTGTAAGCACCCTTTTCTTTAGAGGACTACTAATGACTTTCATTCATTCTTCTTCAATAAATCGGCGTTACTTTGCTTTAAGGAACTATTTTCTAGTGATAGTATTTCTATTTCATGATGCGCGCTTTTTAATTGAGATCTAAGGTTCTCAATCTTAGCCTTTTGGATGTTTATCTGCGTATCGGCCTCCTCTTCCGACTAAGAGCCTCGAACAACATCTGAGAAGGCTCTCGTTAGGCAGCTGGATCAAGGGCCTGATCCAGAAAGCAGTACTCCTTGACACGGCGCGCATTGTTAAGAGATTCCTCTCTAAGGAGCACTAACCACCGGTAGGTTAGACCCTGTTTCCGATGCCGGTGGGCTACTATTTTTTACATTTTTAAATGATTTTTATTTATTGAAATATTTATAATATAACATTATAATTTATGATATGTTAATAAATAAATGGAATAATAATAACCAGCAAGTCATATTTAGTAAACAGCAGACGCTTTTATAACAAGCTGCCAAAGGCGGTGACTGTACTTAGCGACGGAAAGTTCAAAACACATATTAAGCGTGTCCTAAACAAAAACGCGTATTACAAAGTTAAAAACTATGTCGAAGACACGCTTGTTTAGCAATGACTGCTTCTGCACATGTGGCCCCCTAGTAACTCATAATATTGTGTAAATGTGTCTATTAACTTCTCCACATTTGTTGTAATATATACTTTTTTTTTCTAACAAATTGCTTTTGCAATATTTTTTATATTATTAGACCCCAACTTTTTTTTAAAATTGATAAAAACTATTACTTGACTGCGATCCCACCTGATGATAAGCAGTGATGCAATCATTGATGGTGAGGCGCACTAGTTTATTAAAAGCCTATTCACTCTCACTCAACCCAAATTATAATCGGATGGAAAGACCTCAGCAGGCAAATTGTTCCAGTCCTTCGAGTTATGCGGTATAAACGACGAGGCGAAACGCTTAGCCCAGACCGTAGAGGTTTCAACAACGTAAGGGATACTCGCTGTATGTCGGGTTGTCCGATGGTAGAAATGAGATGGCGGAATCAAGTCATGCAATTCCCGTGCACACTCTCCAAAATGCAACCTGTAAAACACCGAAAGGTTGGCTACTCTACGCCTGTGCTCAAAGCTTTGAAGACTCTAGATTTAACCAAATCTGGATCACCAATTAGCCTCTTCGCACGCCTCTCCACTGAGTCCAAAGCTGCTAGGTGGCATTTTGCAGCACTAACCCATATGTGGCTGCAGTCTCCCCACACGATCGGACCTGTGCTTTGTATAACATTAAAAGCTGTCCCGGTATGAAGTACCGTCGGACGTTTGCAAGAACGCCGAGTTTTCTAGCAGCTACCTTGGCTTTGGACTCAATAAACCGCCCAAAATTAAGTTCTGAGGAAACTTCAGATACCAAGAGCTAAAGGCGGTCGGTGCACTCCAGGGATATATTCTGAAAAGCAGAAGCCAAGGTGAACGGGCTCCTTTGGCGGTGAACAATTCAATTCAGTTTATTTCCACAAATTAACAACAACCTTAATCATATTTACATAGCTAAAACTTACTTATTTTCTAAAAATACACATTGCGAAACCGATTCACCCTGACCCCGTACTAGTTTGAACTGTATTACGGTGGGACAGTATTCCTCGTTCCCAGTACACAACTTAAGTTACACAGCCGATTTAGACAAGAATAATTAGACAAAACAAATTTACTTAACCAATTATAAGTAAAACTGTGGGTCATTGTATCAAACATTTAAATCTTGTGGTAGGTACTTGATTCTAACTTTGAAGGTAGTAACGAAAACTCACATTGTATAAGCAAAGTTTCCAGATGATCAATTCGTTATCATAATTCAGCGGTCAAATCTATGTTAATTAATGTAAGTGGGTGTACCGTTTTAATTAACTATAAATAAATAAATAAATAAATAAATAATTGTGAAATTGTTTATCTGTTTTTTTACTTAATAAATATGTTTTTTTTTTTTTTTGTATTTTTGGATTATTGTATTAGATTTTAGACACCAATAAATTATTTCAACAAATCATAACTTCATCAAATTATAAAAATATTATATTTCCCTCATGCCAAGTGTGTTGTATATAAAATGTGTTTGTGTTTATGTAGTGTTTGTGTACATGTATTATATAATCATTATATTATCTTTAAATTATTATTCATTAATATTAAATTATTTCGGAATAATTATTTATATTATATATATAATTATATTAAATATAGAACTTATTAACATGATTTCAAATATATTAATTATTATTTTTATCTCAGATTATTTTCCACCTCATAGTAATCTAATTCTTTAAGAAACTCACCAATGATCCTTTTACATTTCCGACATCTAAGATCTCGTAATTTAAGTTTTCTGCTAATTTTATTATATATCCAAAATAATTATTAAAGGTTTGAGCGAATCTAGTCTTACATTCGGCAACGTTGTAAACTATATCCATCCTTCGCCTAGACCCAAAGTCAGGTTGATTTTTGTGCTGTGAGATAATTAACAGCTGGATGAAAAGTTTGCGTATCGAAAGTACCCCATTTTCTTTATATGAGAGATCCGTAGGATATTACAGATATCCTACGGTCTTTAAAAGATATAACTTTAAGTAGTGCACGTTGGGCTCGTTCAACTATCAACATCGTAGTTTTTGATGTACCACCCCATACTGTTAAACAGTAACTAATAATAGACTGACAAAGTGAATAATATACAGTAATGCGCAATTGCACTGAACAAACATTTCTGAGCATTTTAAAGATGCATATCAGTTTTCGAACTCGAGCACTTAGTTTTTTGGCTTGGTTTTTCCAGTCAAGATAACGATCGACCATCACACCAAAATATTTAGTTGAGGTGGTATTGATAATAATGCAACAATTACAAGACATTTCACATTCATTTACACATTTATGTACCTTTAAATTTATGATGCCTGGTGGAGGTTGAGTTTTTCTTGAAGTGCTAAAAGAAATGGACATAGTTTTTTGGGCATACAAGGTTAATAAATTGTTATCAAGCCATGTTGCTACCGTACGCAATCCTTGATTTGCTATGCTATTTATATCTGCCCAGGTCTTTGCTTTGAACAGACACGCTTGTGTTTTGGTGGCGTTGAATCCCACCAGATTGGCTTCACCCCACTTGGAGACTGCCTGAAATAAGACATTCGTACGCTCAACCATAGCCTCTTTTTCGGACCGGATTAGCTCCTTACTTGCCCGAGCACCTGGCAGGTATCTCTCTACAACTGTGCTATCATCTGCATACCCATAGATACCGGGCATCAGCAGATCATTGATATGCAACAGGAAGAGAGTTGCAGAGAGAACTGACCCCTGAGGAATCCCGGCATTAGTCGTCATGGGCTCTAATGAGCATCCTTCGACAACAATTCGGAGAGACCGTTCACTCAGGAAGTCTTTTACCCAGTTAATCAGACCAGGGGAAATGCCGTTCGCTAGAAGCTTACCCAAAAGGCTAGCTTGCCATACCTTGTCGAAGGCCATCGAGACGTCTAAAGAAACGGCAATCACTTCCCCATTCTTCTCGAGGGCCTCGCCCCACAAGTGAGAAAACCGTCCTGTTGGTCACTGAGGAGATCGTTATCTTCCAGGTATGCCATGAGGCGCGAGTTTAATACCCGCTCCATAAACTTGCAGAGTATGGAGGTTATTGAGATCGGCCGATAGTTGGCAGGATAGGCATGACTGCCCTTTTTGGGCACGGGTTGTACGTTGGCAAGCTTCCAGGACTTGGGCACTATACCAGTCCTAAATGAGAGGCGATACAAGCGCGTTAATCCAGGAGACAACTCAGGCACACAAGCCTTGAGAACAATCGCTGGTATACCATCTGGTCCACTAGTTTCATTCACGTCTAGACGACACAGTGCTCTCAGAACCTCTTTATTCCTTATGTGAACCTCCGGCATTGAAGTGTCGCAGTGAGGCAGAGTCGGTGGAGTAGCACTGCTAGCGTCAAGACGAGAATTATGGGCAAAAAGAGATGCAAAGAGACCTGCTTTCTCTCTCGCGGTATGAGCTAGTGTTCCATCAGGTTTTACCAGCGGAGGCAATGTGGGCCGACAGAAGTTCGCCTCGACCGACTTGGCAAGGGACCAGAATGCTCTGCTACCAGACGACTGTGCAGAGAGCTTTGTGCCAATATGGGTAATAGCGTTCAAAGCGAGCCTTCTTCAGTGCCTTTTTGTAAGACTTGGCAGCATGGTTGAAGGCTCTCTTTTTTTTGAGCTCAGATCCGGAGCTTTGCGGCCACAAGCGTCAACCCAAGCGAAAAACGCCGAATGCTTACGATTTTCAGCTTGAACGCAATCAGCGTTGAACCATGGGTGAGCTGAGCCATCGATGGGTATGTCGCTATAAGGAATGAAATAGTCCATAGCTTGACGTATCGCATCGGATTCAGCATCCACACAGCTCGGCGGATTTTCAGAAGAGAAGCAGACCTGCTGCCAAGGATAAGACGCAAAGAATTGTCGCATCTCAATCTGCTGACTTGTAACGCCACATTCTCCGTTCACGGCGTGAGTCGCAGTCGGGTGCGGAGAAGGACGATACGCCTTTACAGACAGTGATCTAAAGTTCCAAGTGGTGAAGAAATTGTTACGATACTTCTGTCTTGATCAGTAGTCTGGACCTACTGCCAGACAATGAGCAGTATGACCATCCACATCAGGCACCCTTGTCGCTTGCTTTACCAACTGGGAGAGGCCCATTGATACTGCAAATTTTCGCGCTTCTCTCTTAGCTGTCGGTCCTCTGGTACGGGAAAAGCCAGTCTTGATTAAAGCAGGCGTTAAAATCCCCCAGAGCGACAAACTGCGCATCAGGGTGCCGATACAAAGCCTCATCGATGGCCTCACTGCCCTCGACCGTTTGTTTCCTCGACTGTTTGGCCACCAGGCCGAGTCACCAAACAGTCGAGTCGCCTCCTAGTCACCACTGTGCGATCGGTAGACACAAGTATAGACAATTTTGTCCATACCGGTGTCCACCAACAATCATTAAGTCTTCAAAGTGACGGAGACGCTGGCAGCAGTTGTCATTGCGGACGTACACACAGACCCCGGCACGCTGCAGGAAATGGTGCTCCAAGGAGTATCCCGGGTAGTCGAGATACGCCGCATCTGACGGACATCTGATCTGCGTCTCCGTCAAGAAAAGTTAGTGAGGCTTGTCAGTCTCAAGGTGGTAGTGGACCGCATCAAGATTGGCGTGCAGTCCTCGAATGTTTGAGAGGTGCACTTGAAAGCTCGTTTCACGTGCTTCCGCTGTACACAACTACTTCTCTTTTTACCTTTCATTTTTTATAAGCAGTGAATAAGGTAAATGGAAGATCGCATTTGAGCGAGGTGATGCGATGCGATGCTAAACCCAATAACACGACCAGAGTTGCCGCGCCAATGGAGGGTTGATCTGGAGACTGCGGGGACGCCCGAACCCCCCAGGGATCTCCATCGGGTCCACTCGCTCGGTCGCCAACTGGCACGATGGGGCCATCTTCGGAATTTTCGCAGTTGACGGGGAAGCCTTTCGTGTGTGGCTGGCACACTACTTGGGACTCCAACTACCTATGGTCGGCCAGCGGAGAACCGTGCTTCGGATCCCGCTACCCTCCACGATCAAAGGCCCGACATAACAACAACTGGCGCACCATATCCGGTACACATCGCAACTGCTCAGGCCCATCTTTCACCATACATACGGCTTCAGCAGACATCACGCCGGAACACGACGGATCGCTTGGCGGCATGGCTTTGTCTGGTCGGTGGTAACTTTTAAGCTAGCAGCCGATGCTATGGCCTACCACCGCATTTACTGCTCATTTAGCATTACCCAGGGTACACGTGTAGGTCAAAGTCAAAGTCAAAACGTTTTTTATTTCGCATAGGCCTACATGGGCACTTATAAAACGTCAGAAACTAGTGCACGGTTCCAAATTGGTCATTTCCTATGGAGAAGAACCGGGAAGAAACTCCATGGTTACTCTTTTTAAAAAAAATGTAGTAAGTAAGTAGATATTATGTAAGGACAGTGTGGACTGGTCAATATTGTACTAAAAAGTACAATAAAAATAATCATAATAAAAAGTATTATTTTTATTGTACTTTTGAGTACAATATTGATTGATCAGTATTATTAGATATTATGTAAGGACAGTGTATCCTTACATAATATCTAATAATACTGTAATATGAAAATATAGTAAGAACAACCATTTTCTTTTTTAAAAGGAAAAACGTTGTCGTGTTGTTGTGTTTTCAACAGAATTTTCAGGCGTTATTTTTCTTTTTTCGCGTAGCCATCAAACATAGTGTTGAATTGCATTGGTTGAAACAACAATCTTTAAAACCATGCTCACGTTGACGATTAGGGAAGGGCTCTCTTAAAAGAGAAACTAATTTTGGTCCCTAATGTTTACAATGAAAGAAATTTTGTTATGTGTTTAGATTTGATTTTTAAGAAAAGATTTGCGTACATTAAAAAAATACTACTAACTGTAATTACAGTAAAACTAAAAATTTTATAGTAAATCTGATTATAAATAGGTGGCACAGTCTGCAGTTGTAATAATCCTTTTTATGTAACCTCACAGCTGAACACTGTCTCTTAAGATACAGGTTATCCTAGTTTGAGAGGCTCACAATATCTGTATACAAACTTCAGCAGCGTAGTTAGCATTTTGTTAATATGTATACAAATGTATGTATGTTTCTTTGGGACAATAAACTTATTATTATTAAAAAATAATAATAACCCTAAACTAATTTATTGAAACCAACTAAAAACAAACTAAATAAAATATGGTGTCAAAAACTCTTCCACATCACTGTTAACTATTATTGTGCCGTAAAGACTGGCAGCATTACCACTCTGTATGGCAATGCTTATTTGTCCTAGACAAGATAATCTTAGCTCCTAATGTGCCTAAGAAACTGATATTGTTATTTTTATTTAGACTTGTTTTCAAGAGAAGATGATTTTTTATTTAGAAGATGAGTTTGTTCCTGTGAAAATTAAAACTGTGATTAAATATTTTATAATTATTTTGATACTTTTATTTGAGAGAGAAAATCACTTTATTTGTTAGTTTATATGAAGATATTTTTTATATTTTTAATTTAAGTAAGTAACGATATTTTTCATTTTTTGTACTGAAATGATTTACAAAACAATAAGTCAATGAAAAAGTTCTCGACAATCCGAGAAATCATGAACCCTACTTGATAGGGGCGTGACGAGTATGTCGGATATTTTTATCCATCCATTTGGGTCCTGCGTAACCTTGACGTGAACAAAGCCAGTGCCCCAGCCGGGATACCAGCAGTCGTTCTTAAAATTTGTGCGCCTGAATGGTCTCTGACCTTGACTCGCCTACGGGTATTTAAATCGAGAGTGAATAGGTTGCTTCTAGGCAAACGTGCTCCATCGTCGGCCACATCGCTTACCATCAGGTGAGATAGTGATCAAACGCGAGCCTATCCATAATAATAAAAAATGGTTTATTTAAAATAAAATGCTTTGAGTCTTATGCGAGTGTTGCCCTCCTAATCCAAAACAGCCACCAGCGCCCTATTCGTTATGCATGGGCAAACGAGGTAAGCGTGGCCTAAGTTCGGGTGGCATGATGCGATATTCCCGAATCGCACACTCCAAAGTACTCCTCAGTTCGCTATTGCACTGGGTACTTACTGTAGTAACCATGTCAGTATTCTCCTCGTAAGCGTGGTAAGAAATGTGGCTAGACGGTGGTACTGCAAGTGGTACTACAGACTGCGACGGAGTGCTAATGACACGGTTACTTATATCTGTTCGGAGTACCATCCAGCATGGGCTGGATCTCTGGACTCGACCTGGTCGAGACGTTGACGACTGGCTTAAGCATCTGAAACAAAGAAAGCATCCAAAAACGGCAACGGTTTCCTCTCTCAGTAGCCCCGCAATATCAGCGCATGACGTTTTCGTTGATGTGTTGCGTCCATCTCATGCGCTGCACACTTTCATCGGGAGCTGGGACCCTTTTAGATGTCGGTATATATTATATGGAGTTATTTTAGATAGGTATATTTTTATTTCATAATAATACGATTTATTACTTTATTTTTAGACCTTTTTTCTTTCGGGTAACTTTATTTTGTTATCTTCTTCTTCTTCTATTCGTGTCGATGTACTCTTAACTAAATTTTTTCTGACCAGTATTTGGCAACCTCTACGGCTCTGTTATTGGCCTCGTATAGATCCTGAAAACTGCAGGTGGTTGTGCAGGATGGACAGCATAGCAAATGACGCATGTCCTGTGCAGCGGCTCCACACTGGCACTGTGTTAGAGATGGGTCGAGGAAGCCCCATTTGGCCAAATTGTTTTTACAACGGCCAACCTGGGTCCGCAGTCGGTTAAGAGATTTCCAGATTGGCCACTGCAATTCGTATCCAGGGGGGAGATGTTCTGACGGGGTGATGAAATGTGTAGGAGTTGGATGCTTCTGCTTCCATAGCGCGCATCTCTCGTCCTCTGCACTGTCTTTTGAAGAGGTCGTAAGTCGCATAAAGCTTTTACGACTCTTTAAACGTGCAGGTATGAGTTGATGTTTATGCAGGGGGTGACGGCCGTCCCGTTCCTGTTTACTCTTCTCGATACGGCTAGCTATCTCGCGGCGAACTTCTGGAGGAGCTATACCTGCTAGAGGGTACAACATTGCAAGAGGGGTAGGTTTTAAGCATCCCGTTACGATGCGACAGGTATCGTTCAGCGCTATGTCCACCTCTCTAGCGTGAGTGGAACGATGCCACACTGGGCATGCAAACTCTCCTGCGGAAAAAGAAAGGCATAGACCTGAAGTGCGAAGAACTTGTGGTGATGCTCCCCAGGTGCTGGATGTGAGGCGGCGAAGGATACTGTTTCTAGTCCCGACTTTTTGTTTGGTTTTTAGGCAGTGAGACTTAAATGTCAGGGACCTATCCAAAGTAATGCCCAAATATCGAGGTTGAGAGCAGTGTTCTATATTAACTCCTTGCCACCTTATACTTAAAACCCTGTTTGACTGACGGTTGCGAAGGTGAAAAACACAGGACTGGGTCTTGGAGGGGTTTGGTCGTAGTGCATTTTCTACATAGAATTTGCCAAGTGCTTCCAGAGCTTCCGTCAGTTTTTCTTCGGCTTCTTCGAAAGTAGGTGTCTGAGCAGCTAATGCAAGATCGTCTGCGTATAAAAATCGTTGCGTTTGCGGTGAGCTAGGCTGATCGTTTGTGTAAATATTAAAGAGCGCCGGAGCTAACACACTACCTTGAGGGAGGCCGTTTTTCAGATTGCGCCACCTGCTTTTGGTTTGGCCGAGATGGACTTGAAAGCGACGGTTATTTAAAATAGAGCTAAGAATATGAACAAATCCAGTATCCCCTGTCAGCTCGCCGACCTTCAGTAGGAGACGTTTGATGTTGACTGTATCATAGGCTGCCGAAAGGTCAACGAATACAACACCTGTGACATTGTTCACCTCAAAACCATCTTCAATAAATTGCGTCAGATTGAGGGTCTGATTGGTACATGACTTTCCTGGCCTAAAGCCAGCTTGCTCAGGGATAAGATTTGGTTCGATTGTGGACGTAAGACGGTTTAGCAATAATCTTTCAAATAATTTGAATGTGTGGCATAAGAGGGATATAGGTCGGTAACTTTTAGGGTCTTTTGGGCATTTTCCTGGTTTAAGTAAAGTATTTTGTTATAGTATTTCAATACGTATTGTTTTGATAAAATTGGAGAAAAAAAAATATTATTAAGCAGCGGAGGCAGTGTGGGCCGACAGAAGTTCACTTTAAATAAGATTCCAGAACTATATTTCTGCTTAAGAAGATTGCTTCTTGATTTGTCGTTCCTGGATTATATTCTATTTTTAAAATATATAAAAAAATAAAATATATCTCCTCCTGTCATCTCCTCCTCTCCATTATGGTACCAGCCCGTGGAGCAAAATAACCGGTTATTTTATATAACTGGTTATTGTGCTCCATGCACTGGCCACCAGCTCCCGTCCATTACGTGGCAAATTAAGGATTGCGTGTCGTGGTATTCTTTACATAAATGAAACCCTGCCTAGCTGTAGCCCGAGTGAGGGCCTCGGGCCTCATCGATCTCATTGTCGAGCTCGAGGCTCGCGGCTCGTGGCTAGGTCAGTTGCCCAGGCGCACTCGGCACTATGTTGTGTGTTAGCGTGTGGTAATAGTGTGTGTGTATTGTGTGCAGATGGTGCCACGCTGCGCGACGACCGCCACTCCGAGCTGTCCAGGTGAGTTCTGCTGTAGCACTCGCACCACCCCGCACTACATGCGTCATTCCCTCACCGAAACAAATGAGCAAAAATCATTTATTATATTTAAAAAATGATAGACTTAGTTTTGTTAGCTGCCGAAAAAACTGTTCTCATTTATTACTATTTTAATTTGAAGAAAGCAGACCACTGCAGACTGATTGTTGTATGTAAACGCCGGCGCCGTGACCTTTCACACATGTTCTCACCGCCGAGATTGGCGAGCCGGCGCGCGGCGCGGCGTGAACCGATCTTATCTCATTGTGATACCTATAGTTTCTCCGAAAACTCAGCGTGTTCTTGTGTGTTGATGTTCTTAAGCCAAGCAAAGTACTGTTGCTGTACTGGGTTAAAGTTTAGACAAACACTTGACAGTCTCCGGTTGTAGTGATGGAACTCCTGATAGACTACCATAAAAAATCGGCAAGAACCGTACTACACGTAAATTACACTTGACAAGTTGTTTTACAGATTAGGCCGACCTGGGACAGTATAATAATTACACAGACTCGGTTCACTCGCACTAGGTTAACCTATAAACATAATATTGTAAAGAATCTCTACTATAAAGTAGTGTCTAGTCGTTGCATTTGCAGCGTATTCTCGAGATTCGACAACGCGTCAACGCAGAGTGCATCTGCATAAGCTCTTAGTTTCGATAATACTCCTCAGTCCTCGGACTTGCATCTCATTCAATGCTTGCAGAAGCACAGTGTAAACTACGTAGATTATTGATGATACCTATAGGTAATGCTACTGTAACGTAATGCTGACATGTGTGTGTGCAGGTGCTGGAGCGGCTCGGACGCGTCGGGCGCGCTGTTCGAGGATGGCGCATTCCCGCTGGCGCGCGCATTGGGCGACGCCCGGCTGGCGCGCGCCGCTGCCTGGCTGCGCCCGCACGTGAGTCTCACCCTCCCCTATCACTATAATTAGTCCGTCGTGTGTGTCGTATGGTTTTTGTGATGCGCCAAGTCTGTTGCCTAGCAGTACCGAAGTGAGGCACTTACTACCATGGGGTGACAATTCGCGTGCTCCTTGTGTATAGTGTATTGCACACCCATGCACTGTGCGGCTGGCGGCAAGAGCTTTCAACGAGAGTCTGTAAAAATTGCGCGTACGTACGATTACGTGTCAAATGTATTACCTTTTTACTTTACATTTACTGTTACCTTTTTTTGTCAGCAATACGCGTGACTGTGAATATCTGACGGATTTATGTTCAGTCATTTTCTTATAAAATGTATAATATAGGTACCTAGTTGTAAGTAGTGCTCGTACTAACCCAGGTGCTTATCACATTGGCTCGTGACGTCACCGGCAGCTAGCGTTAACATGGTTGGTTACCTATCATAAGTTCGACAAATATTTGACCGAAGTTCCTCAAATAATCATCTCTCTAAATAAACGTTATGCTAAACGAAATTATGCGTAATATTTATTATGGTAAAGGTAAGTATGCCAAATAAAATTCTGTCATATTAAAAGTATGCCTGCTGCGGTCTTCCCGTCTGATTATAATTTAGGTATCTTTAAGGCTAGAGTGCACCTCACCATCAACGATTCCATCACTGCTTACCATCAAGGGGGATCGCATTCAAGCGCTAGTCTATATTATTGCAAAAAAATATGTGACTCAATCTCAATGTCACCAAGTGTTACTACGTGCAATTTAGTGCAATATAATCACTACGTCAAAATTGTACACCATAAATCAACAAAAACTAATACAAGTAAAACAAATACATGACCTGGGAGTCGGGTCTCCCTTGTTTGACCGAAAGGAATTTGACAAATTTTCACTTCCAAAAAAATTTTTCGCATATTTCATGTGCCAAATTATTACTTTGCAAAAAATCTATTCACAAAAAAATTGTAACGCAAACCTAATGTTTGGGAAATGTACGTTTAAACTATTACTTGTTTACCAACAAGTTTTTTAACATTTTTTATTTAGTCAAATATTTCAATTGGAACAACAGTTTTTACGCAAAATCAAATTAACTATTCTTTCTTTTTAGTTAGTAGCATTTTTTCCATATTATTTTTCCTGGCTCACAGATGTCACAGTTTTAACCTAACCTAACCATTTTTTTTTAAATAAGTTATTATCCTAATCTAAATAGTCCAGTTCCGGGTAACCTACTAAAAACAATCTCTTTTTTCTATTAATGCAAGTCGTTTCTGGTAGTAGGAGGAGGAGGAGGTCACAGTTTTAACTAAACCTAACCTGTCGTTAATATTTTCTGTCTTAACAAATCATTTCACCAAACGTTTATTGTCTGTAGATTGTTTGCTGTAATAAATCATTTGATTAAAGACCAAATGCCATAATGACATTATAAATACTTGATAATATTTTTCAAATAAAAGTTTGACCAAATAAAAATATTGCAAAGTTATAAAAAAAGGTTGCTAAAATTTGTTTGGGTAGTGAATTTTTGTCTAAATCTTTTCGGCAAAACGGCAGGTACCCCAGGGAGTCATTTTATAAAAACAACTGTTTCACAAATGTGTTGGTCAAAGAAGAATACCATATTAGTATAGAGCTATTCCCCAGTCCCCAGCCACAATACCCAGAATGCTGATTTATTTATTTATTTAAAACTTTATGCACTAATGAAACATTTTACATAGGCGGACTTAATGCCTTAGGCATTATTTATCTACACTAATATTATAAAGAGGAAAACTTTGTTTGTTTGTTTGTAATGAATAGGCTCAAAAACTACTGGACCGATTTTAAAAATTTTTTCACCATTCGAAAGCTATAATATCCACGAGTAACATAGGCTATATTTTATTTTGGAAAAAAATAGGGTTTCGTAAGATATTTGAGTTTTTCGGACACAAGGTGTAAAAAGTCAACCGGAAAAGTTACTTATTTTGCGTACGCTGCCTAAACTATAAAAGATAGAACCATAAAATGTTCTAAATAATTGTAGATCTTATAAATATCTACCAAAGTTTGTTAGGAGAAACCTACTTTCACGCGGGCGAAGCCGCTGGCAGAAGCTAGTGTCATATATACCCAGAGTTAACGTCATACTTATAAAGCAATGGTTCAGATGTTATTAGACGATATATTTGTCATAATGTTAGCTTCCTACTAATTTCTCATACATCTTATGGTATTCAGGCAACTTCACGGTTCATTCACTAGGCGCTTGTTTTCATTTTTGAAAAAATGTCCTCCCGATATGTGTTGTAAGCCTGTTGAATCGATTTCAATTGATGATGAATGTTCTGAAGGTTTAATATTTTCTATAAAATTTATTATACAATAACATATTTTAATATTTTCATGCCAACTCATGGCAAAATGTGTCTTTGCGCGAATAAAATATAAGTTACCATCTCTTGTACCCCATTTAATGCAAATAAATGGCTTTGACTTTGACTTTGATGAGAATAAGAGGTAAATATCCAAATTGATGGGTCCCAAGAACAAATCGAATAAGAAATAAAATAAAAAAATAAAAACCCAATTAAAAATACCTTTAAATATTATTTACCGAAAAGAAAAAAAAAAACAAGTTCAGTCCAGTAGCGTAGAAAACAATATGATTACATTAATTTAAATACATAAAATAAAACAAATAATAAATCCTAATACGGAACATATTGACTGCAACAGTCGGGACCCATTAATATAATCTAGACTAAAATCATTCCATCTAATATGGGTGCCGACTTACCTGTACCAGAGGTTACCTTTTCAGTCCTCCCATGACTTTAGTAGGCATCGGCCCGGTCTAGGGACCGGGCGGTTTTGCTGGCATCTCTTTGAGAAACGCGTGGTACACGACGCGCTGTCTACGATTTGGGCTTGGTCCGGACAAAAGCCGGAAGGTCGGACTGCAAGCTACACATTGCACGTCTTCAGAAATTCTTTGTTGATGTTAACTTGGGCTAATTTTTATTTTCCCGCGGTAACGGGACTTAAAACAGATTTTATTTACTAAAAAAGAGTGAATAATTTTGTTGTTATTTTAATCAACCAACATCAGCAGTGATATGCGCTTGAAAGGAATCGTAAAATAAAAACTCCAATTACATTTTTCAAAAGAAGTATCTGCTGCTGAGTAAAAACTGTTATTCGTCATTGCAATGTATTGTAAAACATCTACATTGCCAAGAAATAATAATAAATTAAAATAATTAAAATATGAAGACATAACTCAAAAACTCTGTATCCGGGCAACAAGCATTAATAAAAATAATTAATGACACTTAAACTGAAATATAATCAACAAACAATCCTATTTTTACATTTTTCTAAGGAGTTGGTAATTTAAAAGATTTCAAATTTCGATTTCATCATAATTATTTAGAATTGTCTTTTTTTGTCTTTTTGTTTGAAAATACTTGTGCATTTTTATTTTTTCTATATCTCTCCTAGTCATACGAGCTCCTGTAACTGAAAGAGCATCCGTTAATTTACCCCATGCTTAGTTGTGATCTCTGTTGTAACCATAATAATAATTTTATTTATTTTTGGAAGAAAAAAACGTGTTGCGCCGACCCCAAATAATATGGGACAAGGGCAGGAAGATGATGATGATGATGATGATTTATTTTTCCATTTTCACAAAGCTTCCCTATTAGCATTTAAAGGAAACTTTGCTTTTAACAATAAGCTTATAATTTACATCTAACTTTGTGAGGGACTGGTGCCTGATGTAGGCATGTACGTACAACAACCTATATTCAAGGTCACCAGGACCCTCCCGCTTTTTTTTAGGTGGGAGAATCATCCAATGACGTCCCCCACTCTTGGGCGGAGCGCGAGGGCCTGTCAGACTTTTACTGACTAAAATCCCACTCCTGTTCCTTCGTTGCCTTTCGTACCAGGGCCGAGTCTTCCTTTCAGAATAAGACCCTTGGCCCCAGTAGGCTTTGACCCTGCTGGGCCCCTACGGTTTGCTGACATCTCTTTGAGGCGCGCGTGGACCAGTACGCGCCGTCGACGACTTGGGCTTGGTCCGGACGGTTACCAGACGGTCGGACGGCGAGCTACCAAATGCCGCCCGGAAATCGGGATCGGGATCTCGGCGGATGGGGCATGACGGCCGCGACCTCGCGCGTGCACGTGCAGCCGCTCCTTTGCTAGCATTACTGCTTTGCAGAAGGAGGCGACCGCCTGCCACTCCTCCTCGCTTCGGACCATGGCCTGTACCAAGGCCAGTCGCGAGAGATCGTTGCCGCCGATCTCCCCCACGAGGATACGGCGGTGCTCTGCCCAAGCGGAGCAAACCTCTATCGTGTGCTCCACCGTGTCCTCCGGGCGGTCCACACAGTGGTGGCAACCGGGCGTCACTTCCGCACAAATCCGGTGCAGGAACCTCCCGAACTGACCTTGTCCGATGAGGACCTGCGTCATGCGGAAGGTGAGGACGCCGTGAGGTCTTTCCAGCCACGCCTCAAAGAGGGGTCTTACTGCCATAATTATGGCATGCCCAGCCATCCCGCGGCTAGTGCGCTAGAAAAAGGTTAACATTTCACAGCGAGCAAAAGTGGAGCTTAGTTTAAAAAAAAGATAAAATATAATAAAACTAAAACAAGAGAAATACATAAATAAACAATTTAAATAAATTCCAGAACGTAAGTGTGAATGTGTGAGAAATAAAGAGGTAACTACGTGGATATATATTATTACCTATGTATCATACTAAAATGTCAAGATGGATAACGGTTATTTGCTGTATAACAAAGATTCTGTGATTGAGGTGTGTAAGGAAAGGGTTTTATGAAGAAAAACACATAAAGACAAGACTAAGTATTTATAATAATCATAATCATAATCATTTATTTTGTTTGTAAAACATAGGTATTACAGAGGATGGTATAAAATTCGCAGTGCGCTATGTTTTGCCGAATATTGGCATACAAACTGAAAGTACTTAAATCTCAGCATGCAGCAGCTTAGTATCAAAAATTTAAAATCATAATATAATGTCAAACAATAAAGTAGTACTTTAAAAAAAAAAAAACAATTATAAAACAGAAAAAATCGAACAGAATGTCAAAAAAAAATTGAAATGTCACAAAAATTAAATAGAATGTAAAAAAATTAAATAGAATTTCAAAAAGTTAAATACAATGTTAAAAAATTTCAATACAATGTCAAATAGGCTTGTCAATGAATCGAATAACTAGTTGCTTGTTCCAAAACTAGGTCGTCGAGGAGAACAAGCGAAGAAACTCCTCGGAAGCTTAATCATAGTATTTCATAGACACATTTTAACAATATCTATAGAATCAATACAATCAATAGCAATAATCAAGATATAATAAATATTAAATAACTTACGTGGTCTAGGGCTAGATACCAAGTGAGCAACTTTACTAGAGGCCAGTCATATTTATAGGAAAGTGTCAACCTGTGGGTTGACACTTAAACGTCAAATACAATATCTTGCCACCTTTTACAATATTAGATTGTCATAAAAGTACTTATTGATTAAAACAACTTATTACATTAAAGTAGCAATATAAAATCTAAGATTAATATCAAAGATCATTAACCATTAGGTACATAATAATTTAGAGAATTATCATCATTGCTGCTATAAATAAGTTTAGCGTTTTATATTTGTAGACAAAAATATTACCCTTAGTAGGTACTTCAACATTAGATTCAAATTATATAAATGTATAAAATACAATAATAATCGTGAAAAATTAATATTGTTGATTTAATTACGTCACAAATAATGATGAATCTAACAAATACTTAGTTGATGTGTAAAATCTGTAAAAGTAAGTGTTTGAGTGCGCGCGTGTGTGTGTTAGAGTACCTATAAGTCAAAAAGTATGCAAGTTTATACAAAAATTGAGAAGAAAACGAATAACTGACTTCTTGACAATTCACAATTGGCTATAAATGGTTTATTTGAAATAAAAATGCTTTCATTCTAAAATGAAGCAGCGGAGAATAAGGTTAACAACTATCTGAGCGGGACGAGGATATTTTCCGTTTGACAATAGTCAAGAGTTTTGAAGTATTAGCTTTAGCTTTTATTACGAGATCTGGGTAAATTAACCTTTCCAATACCGTAATTAGAGACGAAATAGAAATTAAGACAATGAGAGACCGAACGCCGACGTTCGCTTGGGGTTTAATGAATTAACTAATAGCTCATATTTAACTGTGTATACTTTTTTAAAGATCCAAATAAATAAATGAAATAAGTAACGATCCGACCTTCAACCATTACTTATTATTGTTATTGTAATTAATTATAATATAGATTTACATTCCTGGAAGTAATACTCATTAATAATATGTTTAACCAAATGATATATGGTATATTGATGTCCTATTTTTTAACAATATTTAATTTTTTGATGAAAATTATAATGCAACTAAATATATATTTATATATTTGCACTAACCTTGTAACACGTCGCCATTTGCTGTACTCGTACTAACACAGGGGGTAAACACATTAGCTCGTTACGTCACCAGCAGCTAGGATGTGTGCTTCCGTGAAACGCTTGTAACTTGCAACACTCTCCGCTCGTGCAGCCGAGACAAGTAGCTATACAAACACTACCGTATTACTACTAGCTACTTTTGGGGCATCCCGAGATAGAAAAGTTAGGTTAGAAGGGAAATGGGAATAACAGGCGGGCAGTGGTTTTTATTGACTCTACCCAAGCCGAGAAACATAAAATTACAGCACTTATTGCGAAACCATAAGAAAAAAATGATTTTTATTTTAAGAAAAATAAAATAGCGATTAAAACTTACAAAGCCAATATATGTTCGACTTCAGATTTTCTAAATTTGTTAGCATTGTGATTAAATATGTCTATGCTCTCAAAGTTATAGTTGCAGGAATCCACAAGTTGACGCAGAGGAACACGAGCACCGGTATTCGAGTGACAAACTTGACAAATGGTTTCTGAAATAAAATTTCAGAAGACTTAAGATTCTCCTTTTTTGAAAGTCTGTTAAAAATGATATTTACTTAACATTTTTTCTGTAACGTTATTTTATATCTGTAGGTTCTAGTATAATCGTTACAAAATTTGGAACTTTATCAGGTAACATTTATTGTAATAAAGAAATTCATTTCGTTTTGAAGTCTGAGGGGTTGTATGATATAATACCTACGCGTGTCTAGTTCGTAACGGGATCCGCTTCCGGTGCGCCGCCATCGCCACTGCGGCTCCGCACGCCGTATCGCATACTTAGTATTGTGTACTACATGTTCATCATAGACACTTCTTTTCATATTAAAATAATACTGTATTAATATAATTTTTTCCTATCTTTATACCTACACTTTAGTAATGTCTATGTACGAGCAGTGAGCACTGAGGGTACGGGGTGTGCTTGTGCTACCTAGGCCGAGGTTCATCCAGGTTGCGGTGTGCTGCTGAGAGCGCGCTAGAGAGAGAGAGCGCTAGAGAGACAGCGCGTACACGTGTCGCGGGCTCCGTACCGCATGCACGCTGTGAATACCAATGGATTGGGTGTCGCCCCTTCATTCATACTCAGTACTGGCACATGGTGTCCAGCTTGATTCCGAAATTCTCACTGCGCTATAATAATGGTCTTGGTTGCGACGAGCGGTGCTACCGGTGCAGGTGGCGCGCTGACTCGTCGCCACCACGCCGTCGATAGGCTCGCGGCGCACTGCAATCCTACCGAGTATCACATTCAACAGATGGCAGCTTATTTATGACCAATACAACTGGTGTCAAGTTCTTTGTGAGCAAATAGGGAAACCGCTCACTACGAATTTTCCGACCTCTCCTCGTGTCTGCGGATCTATCCGTCATACGTCACGTGGTGACAGAACAGGGGTGTGTACCCCTGCCATGGCTGAGGATTGTTTGAAGGAGATACTGCGGCCATCTTAAAGGACAACTGAATACTGCGGCCATCGTAAAGGACAACTGTAGGATCAATGTGGCATTTTGTTAGGTAGTAAAAGTTCGATACTCTCTCTCGCTCCACCCAAAGAGAAGTCATTCGATGATTTCTCACGTAAAAGAAAACACAAATGCCTGAGGTTTTGAGGTTGCACTTGTTACAACAACGAGCCAGTGTTTGCTGACGCAGCGCACGCTTAGCAACTGAACACTCCGCAAACAAACTATATGCTATTTTAAGTTCTTGCCAACTACTTTTAACAATAATTTTCAGTAAAGTAAAACTTCGTGGCAGACCTGTGTACGACACGACATCTAGATCCTTCAATTTTCTCAAGATTTACTTCCCTGAACGCGTGCACAAGCGCGATTATGCGTTAGACTTTCTCATGCGCGCCTTGTGGTGTAACTAGACAGGTGACGCGCGGAGCTCCCGGTGGCTGCTGGCTAGTGATCTACATTACATCGCATTTACATAAACGTCGGCTGCCAGTGAAACCAGCGAGGAAAGTACACGCGAGCCCGCGCCCGCGACCCGGACGCGCAGTGTCAGCACGAGCCAATTTATATTTCTGTGATCAGCACACGCACTATCGTTACCATCGTAGGACGATGCACCGGCCAGGCATCGCATCAGCGCGGCATCAGACATTTTTAACCGACTTCAAAAAAAAGTGGAGGTTATCAATTCGGTTGTATTTTTTTAACCGACTTCTAAAAAAGGAGGAGGTTCTCAATTCGGATGTTTGTATTTTTTTTTATGTTTGTTCGCGCATAATTTCGTCGCTTGCCAACCGATTTGAAAAATTCTTTGTTCGTTGGAAAGGGTATACTTCCCAAATGGTCCCATAGTCACCAAGTCGGGATCTGATGATGGAATCTTGGCGAAATCGAGGGAACTCCTCAGCGACTATGACTATACAAATAAATGAATGGTTCTGAATAGTTACGTTGAAAATGGTATCATGGAAGGGAACTGATGATGGTGATGGAGCCGGAAGGTAGGCACTCCGTAATTAATCAATGTAACCTAGCCGTGTTTGGGCTTATTAGAATTGTCATGAGATGCACTTTGGCGATAAGGTACTATCAAACTGATCTGATGATGGAGCCGGAAGGTGAAAGGTAGACACAGGAACTTTATAATAAAACAATGTAACCTAGCAGTGTTTGGGTTAATCGGAATTATCATGAGAAATAGGCACTCTGTTTATATATCGCAACTAAAAAGTCATGGTAAACAGCCATGTAGCACCCACTCCTATCAAGATCGGGGACTCTACACTCGAAGTTGTGGACGAGTACGTTTACCTGGGACAGACGGTCCAGTTGGGAAAGTCTAACTTCGAGAAAGAGATCAATCGTCGAATCCGACTGGGCTGGGCAGCGTTCGGGAAGCTGCGCGGTATCTTCTCGTCCAATATACCACAGTGTCTCAAGACGAAAGTCTATGACCAGTGCGTGTTGCCAGTAATGACATATGGCTCTGAAACGTGGTCGCTTACAATGGGCCTCATCAGAAAACTCAAAGTCACCCAAAGGGCAATGGAAAGGGCTATGCTCGGAGTTTCCTTGAGTGATCGAATCAGGAATGAGGATATCCGCAGGAGAACCAAGGTCACCGACATAGCACGAAGAATCGCCAAACTTAAGTGGCAATGGGCAGGGCACATTGCTCGCAGAACGGATGGCCGTTGGGGCCGAAAGGTTCTGGAATGGCGACCACGTACCGGAAGACGTAGCGTTGGAAGGCCTCCTGCAAGGTGGACCGATGACCTGGTGACGGTTGCGGGAGTACGATGGATGCGAGACGCACAGGACCGTTCATTGTGGCGACACTTGGGGGAGGCCTATGTCCAGCAGTGGACGTCTTTCGGCTAAAATGATGAAAAATGACTAAAAAGTGTGAAATAAAAAACTTTTTACAAAAAAATATAACCGAACTTCACTAAAAAAACACTAAAATGATCAAAATACATTTAATATCGGAAGTCGGTGTTAAATAAGATACAAATAATACCGAAAAACACCGACTTCCGAAATTAAAGTTATTTTGATCCTTTTAGTGTTTTATTTAGCGAAGTCGGTTATATTTTTTTGTAAAAAGTTTTTTATTTAAATATTTTTTTTATGTTTGTTAACTCAGAACTCCGTCGTTTATGGACCGATTTGCATATTTTGTTTTTCCTTTATAGGATATGCTTCCAGATTGGTCACATTTATTTCAAAATCCAGTTTTGATGATGGGATCCATGAGGAATCGAGGGAAATCCTCAAATATTATAGGCAACCATATATAAGCATTTACAGTCAAAAAGTAAAATTTGATGAAGTGGAACTGATGAAGAAGACCAGAAATGGTCAACGGAACTTCATACTCATATAGATATCACAATGAAGATAGTTAGGCGACTATGACAATACAAATAAATGAATGGTTCCGAATAGTTACGTTGAAAATGGTCTCATCGAAGTGATCTCATGATGATGATGGAGCCGGAAGGTAGGCACAGGAACTCCGTAATTAAACAATGTATCCTAGCCGTGTTTGGGCTTATTAGAATTGTCATGAGATGAACTTTGGCTATAATGTACTATCGAAATAATCTGATGATGGAGCCGGAAGGTGGAAGGTTGACACAGGAACTTCTCACACACACACACAGGAATCTTTGACTTTGACTTTATAATAAAACAATGTAACCTAGTAGTGTTTGGGTTAAATGGAATCGTCATGAGAAATAGGCACTCTGTTTATAACTGTACTTATCGCAACAAAAAAATTTAAAATAAAAACTTTTTACAAAAAAAAAACCTTGCTGGGGCGCCGACTCCGTGGGTGCTCGGGGCTCGAGCAACCATGAGAAATAAACAGTGGGTGCCGAGCACCCCTGAGAATAGACATCAAGAAACAGATCTGCAATCGCCTTTTAGAGATGGGCGTTTTTTCATTACTTGAAGACCCGTTTAGCGCGGTGGTTCAGAGTACCCGTCGAGACGCAAGGGTCTCGGGGGTCCGTACCCGCACCAACACTAATGTTTGTTGGTGAAACAGATATTTGTGTTGGGTCGAGGTGTTTGTGGTACCTTCTTTGTTCCTGATTTCCATAGTACAAGGAAAAACCTTAGTTTAGGACCAGGAGGACAATGTATGTGATGTTGTCTCAATTTATTATTTATTACCGATGCGGGCAACGGATACCAGTTACTGATGCCGATATCCGTTACCAAAATGTCGATCAGTCTTCTCACGTTTCGCCACTTTTTCGAGTCATCGAATGAGTATGAGCATCCATGAGGTTTTCTAAAAGCCGACGCCCCTGCTTACTTGTGAAAGGGGTGACGCACGAGAACCTAAGTTCGTCGTTCCGAATGGTCCAATCCGGATGGAACTCGTGATTGGATCAGATGCAGTAAGGAACCACAACAATTGGGGTTCATCCATAACTACGTTGTCAACTGATAAATCTTAACCAAAGTTATTAGTAGGTATCTCATGCATGTGCACTGACCTCTACTCATTATCAATGAGTCAAGGGTAAAGCGTCATTATAACAATAACGTTTTGGCATTTTAAGGTTGCAGTATACAGATATGAGTAGATCGACCTCCTTCGCCTCCTTCCTCTTTCTTTCTTTTTTTCTTTTCTTTCTTCTTCGTGGTTGTTATTGGACGAGCGGGCCCGTGTCGGCCTAGTCCGGCGCATGAGTGGTGGCGGCACTGAGCTCGGGTAGCGCTCGGCGCACATAACACCACGTAATGATATTACCGGCGCAATACTTGAGAGCCGTTATGATAGCCGCCACACCCCCGCCCGCGCGCTCCGTACTCTGCACCGGCCCCGCGCCCCACATTCAAGCGTTTACTCTGTTTGTCGGGCGAGGTAGAACACTACCAGCTAATTGTTTAGATAACAATCTATAATAGACACGCCACTATTGTCCTGTCCGGCTCTGAGCGCATCGTCACACGAGCACACGTTGATCCGCTTCCTCAAAGTTATCGCTTTCCGGAAACTGCACACGGCCTACTTCAGAGTCCGGAGCTCTCTCATCTCAGCTAACTTCAAGGTCTAGGACTACAAAATAGGAGGAGGTTAGATTGTATTTTATTTTGTTATATTTTTACCTTTGAACGTCTTCTTTTATGAACCAATCTAAAAATACTTTTACTTGAAAGGACTTCCAGATTGATCCCGATTTAATCTAGTTCTGAAGATGGGAACCATGAATAATTGTGGGACTTTTCAAATATTATAGGCACTACAATTATAGTGATTTGGGTTTGGTATTTTTATCGAGAACTCAAGCGTCTTCATTAGGAATGTATCGGAAGTGCTTATATCGAAACCATAGATATCAGAAAGGAGATCGGAACCGAATTCGGAAGCGAAGTTTTTAATATGCATTGTCGGAATCGGAACCGAAATCGGAGGCGGAGGTGGAGGCAGAAGCGTCAAATGAAACACTACTAAAACTGTAAAAAAAAACTCGGTTAAGCATAGGTAAAAAGTGAACAACGTTCCAAATGAAAAACAAAACATCAAGTAAAAGAGTAATCGACAGAAGGTACGGAGGAGGGAGATTCCTCACGCGATGAATCATATACCTACTTGTTTGTTACCTAACTCCAATATTAGTTCCGATTAAAATTTATCGGGATCGAAGGTGCATAATCAATCAGAAGTTCCGAACTTTCGAAACTGGAATCGAATCTCCATAGCATTCAAAGTGTCACTCGATGCAGTCAAACTGATGGAGAAGACGACAGATGCCAATCGGAACTTAACACACACGCAAATATAAATACATACTTAAGAAATAATGACGATAAAAATAAATCAATGTTCTGTTGAAAATGGAATCATCGAACTGGAGAACCGTGAAACGTAAACTGACGTCTTTTTCGCTATATTTGTATTATTTGACATACCTATTTTTAGATCATCAAAGTATCATGTGTCATAGTTATTATTTTACCGAACTATATTTCGCTAAATTACAATGTATCGTTTGTAGGTTAGTTATCTTTCACTACATAAATAATACGCAGCACTATCTACATCAATATTTATTAAATAGGGTCGCAGGAACAAAAGGCCGTTTTTCTTAGATTATACTGACGACTATGGAGGTAGGCGCTATGTACTATCCTGGCCACTAAGACGTCGGAGGCCGAGGACTAGGCGCCAGCAGGAAGACGTCCTGCAGGTAGACGAAGATCCGGAGGGCTGCCGAACGGTAGGATGGAACTCAGGCCAGGTGTCTGAACCGGAACTTTGGACCCCGGAATTATCCAGTCGTCGAATAAGTTTCTTTGTCTCCCGGCTTATCCTTGTCTGATTGTGACCGCAGCAGTGCGTAAGCGCAGGGCAGAGGATGTACTAAGGCGCTTAAGGTGAATGTGTGCATGTCACAATCAGAACCGGAGCGGGAATAAAAAGAAACTACGCTTAAAGCTAGTAAGCACTAATGAACAACAAAATAATACGGAACTAAGACACCAATAGATTTTATTATTTCTTAAAAAAATAAAATTCGCGAACTAATGCAAAACTATTTGTGTTCTCTTTCAAAAAAAAAAAACATTTCATACTTATCGCAAAACATAAACTAGCAGCAGTCAATGTAGAGAATAACTGTCGCACAATGACATGAAATAGGCTAGCTATTATAAACTTGTTACCTTACAAATAGTGGCTCCAAAATAAAGGTCGAAATAAAGCGAGACGGGTTAATAGGTATTGGTAAAAGATACTTAATAGAAAAATTAAAACTACCCAATTGCAATGAATTATATTTTTCGACCTGCCAGTTTTAAATCTTTAAAATGCCATGAGCCTATATTTTTGCCTGACATGTCTTTCAGCACATAAACTAAAGGAGATTTCTTTTCTATAATTTTGGCCTTTATAAATTTTGGAGCTAACTTTGTAGAAAACCAGCTCTCTTTGTCACTTAACAAGTAAGCGCGTTTGACTACGTCCCCCAACATTAAATTCGGCAACTTGTAATGAGAGGTGTTCTTTACATGAGCTTGCCATAATTTTACTTGAACGTTATTGAAAATAGAACTAAGACAACCTAAATTTTCTGCGTAAATGTCTCGTGGCAAAAACAGTATTTCGTTTTCAAGGTCGTTATCAATGTGAACCGCACGTAACAAGCTCACGGCCAAAAACCAAGAAAGAGGGTGTATAACCTGTAGCCTCGTTAACAGAGTTATTAATTGCCAACTGCACCTGAGGTATATCCAGGTCCCATGATGGTCATCGACAAAGGTAGAAATACAGGTGATGACGGTTCTGTTGTACCTTTCAACTAAATTTACCTAAGGGGTATATTTAGGAGTGTAACGTACATTTGGTACCTTATATTTCTTAAACAGAGCCTCTGCTTCCTTACCAGTAAACTGTGTGCCATTATCCATAAGTACATTTTGACTTATGCCATGGACTAAAAAAACGAATTCCTCCCATATTTTTGTTATTATTTCAAAAGTGGCCCTTTTATAAACAAAAAAATTAAACTAAATTTAGAAAAACAACAAGTAACGACCAGTAAAAGTTGTTTTGTTTCTTAGAAGTAGGTAGAGGTCCCACAAGATCAATAGAGATCATCTAAAATGGTCTTGAACAATGTTTTAGACGACCCAATTCTCCAAGAACTTGATGATTTTGGGACTTATATGCTAAACATTTATCACAAGTACCAACAAATTTAACGACGTCTCGGTACATACCAGGCGAATAATAAAGTAAAGCCGGACGTCGGTAAGTTTCAAAAATATGTCCAGCCGTAGGCTCCGAGTGATTTTCTTTTATAATAGTTACGTGCAATTCGGTAGGAACGACCTCTTTCAATGAAAACTCGAAAGTCAGCTCAGACTTGCTCTTACACAACCTAAACAAAGTCTCATTTTTTTCTAGACAATTTGGAAATTTGGAAGGGTCGCTTAAACAGCCATTATAAACTTTATTGTACCAACAGTCTTTAGTGTCCAAAGGCGATTTGGAAGTACTGATGGAACTAACTGGGACACTTCTAAACAGAGCATCAGGTATAACATTGTCAACGCCTCGACGGTGCTTAATGACGAAGTTAAAAGCAGATAAGCGTACATCGTGCTAGTCGGCCTGTAGGGTTACTAAGGGACAAAAACCATTTAGAAGCACTATGATCAGCATAAACTGTAAATGGTTGAGTTCTCTTTGTAGCAACGCCAGCGTTTAAGTGCGGAAAGGACGGCTAAGGTTTAGCGTTCGGTTATGCTGTAATTTTTCTCAGCTGCAGTCAGTGACTTACTCATGTATGCAATTAGGTGTTCTTTTCCATCTATAGACTGTGTAAGCATTGCACCAACGCTATAACTACTAGCATCCGTATGCACTTCAAATGGCTTGGTATATTCCGGACATGAAAGAACTGGCGCTGAAATTAAACATTCTTTAAGTTTTTGGAATACAGAGTCAGCTTCAGGAGTCCATTTAAAAGGAGGACTACCTTTCTTGGATGATGTTAATTTATTTAAAGGCTGAGCCCTTAAATTTGGTACTGAAATTTCGCACAAAACGTTTGTACCACGTCGCTGTTCCAAGAAAACGTTTGAGGTCCTTACGACAAGTAGGTGTAATAATTAAGTATGGCCTCAACCTTGGCCGGATCAGTACGTAAACCAGACTCATCGACTATAAAACCTAGATATTTAAGTTGTGAACTAAAAAATTACATTAGTCAAGGTTAATTGCTAGGTTTGCTTGATGCAAGTTATCTAGGACGCGCAAAAGAAGTGTCACGTGACTATTAAATATGATGATAATGTCATCCAAATATGCGAATACCTTGAGATCAAATTCCGAAAAGAACAGATTAACTAGTCTCTGCTGAGTAGCTGGTACATTAATAAGGCCAAAAGCAGTACGTTTAGAACGAAAGGATCGGAACGATCTTCGGAACCGATCGGGATTTGCCAAAATGCTTTTGGATAAATCGATGTAGATAGATAGCGAGTATCTCGAAGGTTGTCTAGGATCTCAGAGATATACAGGAGATTATAAGCATCACGATTCGTAACTGAATTTAACTTACGGCTATCAAGACAAAACCGAGGTCGGCCGTGATACGTTGTAGTATCTCTGGCGATTTGGTTCTGAGTCACCAGTATCTATATATATTTTTATATATATTTTTTTATGTTTTATTCTTGATAGGTTCGCGCTTGACCGCTAGCTGCGGTCGACGATGGAACGCGCTTACCTAGAAGTAACCTATTCACTCTTGACTTAAAGATTCCCGGGTTGTAGCTATCGGGAAACACAGATTCCGGCAAGGACTGATGAGACTTGTGACACCTAGACCCTTACGATTAAAAGAAATTTCCTCTTAATGCATCATGATATTGTCAGCAAGTTGTTTCTCTTACTGATCAAGATTTGCATAGCATAGTATGAAGGAATTATGCGTTGCGTCTAAGGAACAATTATCAGCTTTAGCCATAGCAATGCTACCGACTTATTTAGGGAATAGTTAAAATTTACGCCAAAAATCTATACCTAAAATCAAGTTCTTTGTAATTTCCGGAATGACAGAAGCTTTTAAGATGTGAAACTGATCTACAAAATAAACTGGAATATTAATTAAACCTACACTTTTTATATTTTGACCTCCTACGGTTTACAGCCGCATGTTATACAATCTGTTTAATAAGGGGCAAGCCATACTTTTCTAATACTATATGAGCATTATTACCTCAGATTGAGACGGCGGAGCAGAATCTAGAAGTCTCGAAACTATAAGACCATTGATCTGCACAGAAACGTATGGTCTCTCATCACGAGATCACGTTTATTAACGAGAACTGTATAGATGTTATACGATTCATAAAATAATTTAATGGTATGGATCAAATTTCTCCAATCGTCCCTAGCAAAGTTTTTATTATATTTAGAGTTCTCAATAGTTCGTTTTTTTTATTGGTATGATTCTTTTTCCCACAGTCTGGGCAGTTTGGGGCTTTAACGTCTTTACGACCACACTTAAAACATATTAACTTACCCTTGTTAGCTGTACTCTGCCTAAGATTATGTGTATTAATGCGACAGCGGGGGCAGTAACGCTGTTTAGTATTAGTAGTATACACAGCATGTACATAATTAGGAGAATTTGATATATTATTATTATTATTATTTGTAGTATTTGCACTTTTATTTTGTTTATAAATATAACTTTTATTTGTTTAACTCTCGTAAACGAATTCAGGCGCTAAGGTATTTCAGTCTGTTTTTGGAAGTTCTTTAAATTGAGAAAACCGTGCTTGAATGCTCTCACAATGACGGCACAATTTTCGCAACTCATCAATAGATTTAACTTCGGACACAGATGAAAGGGTATTAGCATAAATTGACCGAACATTGTGGAGTAAAATTTCTAATTTATCTTCCTCTGAAATTTTTTTCGATAACCGCGAAAAGAGTCCAGACCTAATGGAAAGTTAGATGACTATATTCTCGCCGTCTCCTTGTGTGCGAGATCTAATTTCAGAAAGCAGTCTGTAGTCATAATCAGACTGGTCGAAATCACGTCTCAGCGACAATACAAGTTCGTCCCAACTCGTTACTGAATCCCTAATACTCCTGTATCAATGCAATGCATCTCCACTAAATATTTCAGTGGCATTAGTCAGAACTTTATTGAGTGAGATACTCTTTAAGTTGCAAAATTCTTCACAATGTTGAATGAACGCTCGTACGCAAGACTTAGCGTCAGTAGTAACATTAACAAGGTGTCGAAGCAATAGCGGGGTAAGAATCGTTACTAGGGATAGCTAAGAGGTCTAAAGCCGAATCATTAAGCGAGATAAGTTTTGCTGCTATCTTTTTGTAAAAGTTGACACTTTGGTCATAACTGTCCTTTAATTTGTCATCGCATGCAATACGGTTCAGCTGATGATATAAATGATTGAGTACATTTTAAGTGCGTAGCAACGTATTTTTATCCAAAGATGGAGGCTCTAAAATGACGTTAGGTTTTTCTAAAACATCTACAACACCACTCAAATCGTCTGTTGAGTCGAAAGGGCTAGTAAGAATGTCCTCAGATGGAAACAATGGACCGCACTTAGCAATTTGTTTGCGTAATTCTTGCAGGGTCTACTTTTTGTAGCAGAACTTTTTATGTCATAATATTGTTTTGCATAACAACTGATAGCATAAACTTAATTTCGCAGAAAATCGTTTCGCATACACTTATTTGTTGTACATTCAAAACTCATAATTTTGTTACTCAGAATTATCTTTAGGCATAAATTTCGTATTTATTTTATTTTTTTTTATTTTTTTTTTTAATAAGTACAGTGACAGACTAGACTAAGACAATTTAGATAGTTAAAACAAAATACAGTATCCATAATAATTAAAAAGCAGAACCGTCACATCGCAGAAAATTCACGGTCAGAATAGTTTTTTGGCATATATTTTATAACGATAGGCATTAGTAGCGGTGGAAGTAATATTAAAATGGTAACCTAAAATTAATTACAAAATACTGTTGGTTTACATTGGGTCGACGGAGGCCCCCTATGTAAACCCCAGTATGCAATCAGGTATGCAGCGTTGAAGCAGGCAGGCAACATGCAGCAGGCACGCTGCATGCAAGCAGGAACGCAGCATGCAAGCAGGCATGCAGCATGAAAGCAGGCATGCAGCATGAAAGCAGGCATGCAGCATGAAAGCAGGCATGCAACATACAGCAAGAATTGTTTCTGTCACGGCTCTGGCGCTGCGGGGTTTTGACGGCCCCACGTGAGGATATCGTCGCAGATGGTTTTAACGCTCACCTAACGCCCGGTTTGGGGGCCTTCAAATTACCTGCTCTTCAGCTCGCGGGCCGCCCTACCCCTCCACGCCTACGCGGGCTTGAATTACACTCTAGGGGTAGGACAGATGTAAGACCGAAGTCGGTTTTACAGCGATTCGTTTCTGTCACTAAATTTTGTAGCACAACATATTGTGATGAATCACAAACTTCAAGCTTCAGATAAATAAATATTTTATTCAAATTGATCAACACAATTTCATATTTATTATTCTATAAACAATAATTTACGAATACACGGATTGGTAGGACATGTTCACAGTTTTATGAAAATTTATTTTATTATGTAAATAATTTATATATACATCTTAACTATTAAATATTATAACTTAAAAAGTATTTAAACACACTGAAAATAATATTATGTACAAACGGGTAGAAAAATAGGACATCAAAAAATTCTTCCACATCGATGTCAATGGGAAAAGTGCCCAGAACGCTGGCAGCATTGCCAGGCTAGATGGCAATCTGATTCGTTGACCGAAGAAAAGCCCAGCCCTCTGGTAACGCGAAGAGTCGACCAGCTGTTTGCTGATATCCCGAACAACTCGATGTGCGCTCCGACCCCATGGCCCCAGTGTTTCAACCCCGAACGGCTCAAATATATAACCTCCGATGAGGTTATTATATTTACGCCGTTTGAGGTTTTCTGCACCTGCAGCAGCCACCCCAGCACAGCCCGCCGTACTCAGAAGATGGGATGGCGCAAGGGTGTCGACACATGTTGCATCCCACACCAAAGGCCTACCCAATTTCCAAGGCATTATAGTCATTCCGTCTGGCCTCTTCCCATCGCCACGTGCCAAGCCATTGGGTTCTAAAACAGCTGGCACACCGGCGGTGACAAGAGCTAGTTGTTCACAGTTCAACAACTCAAAACAGACTGACTCTATCCAGAATTACAGTTACAAACTCAATGTTTCCCCACCATAAACTGTCACAAATACTCGGTCCGACCAATCAGAGCAAAGTAAACAGTACGTAACATTAATTGACTCAATAATACACATAAGGGTTTATCAATAACAATAATGAAAAATGAATAATTCTTTATTGTTGTAATACGTGTAGAAATAAGTGAACCCTGACTCCTGAGCTAGGTTAGGTATCTGTATTTCAGGAACCAGTGACTTCTTCCATTTTCATTATACTACATTGAACTAAATATAGACATTAACATGGAATTACAACATGGAATTTTTATTTAGCTAAAACATTATTTGCACAACTTGAATATAAAATTAATTATAAATATATTGAATAATTCTACTTTATTAATATTAGTAATTACAATAGTCATTTAATTAAAATGTAAAAATAACATAAATATCTTATAATCAAACTAAACAATTATCTAATGTTAATTAATAATACAACTTGGATAAAATATTAAAATACAAATACAAAATAAAAAAGAAATAGGTTAATAAATTAGAACTAAAAATTAAATTAAATACCTAAATGAAAATTAAATTAAGGTCAAAAGAAAAATATTTTTTTTTTATAAAAAGAAATACAACGTCGTGATTATGTGAGTGAATTGTGTGTATGTATGTGGGGAATACCAATATAATAATTATAATAAAATGTATACTGATATAATAAGTTTGATATCAATAAGTTTTCTGTTTCGTAGTAATCCTGTATCAGTAGCCAGATCCTAACCTTGGGTTTACTTGCACGACTTGTGAGAGGATTTATGTTCAGGATTTTGTTTACCTTATTGTATAGAAAAGTATCGCGAAATGCCTGTTGTCGCCTAGCGGACGTCGTATGGTAGAGCATAGATGTGCAAACGTTCGTAATGGTGCGCTTCTTTTTTATTTGAGAATTATAAGGTGTACTAATATGCTGTTTTATAACAACCTGCAAAATAAAATTCTGCCTTACAGTTAGCAGCTCACATTTCTCGTATAAGACCTTGGTGAGAAATCTGAAAGGTCTAAAAGTCAATCTAAATGTAATAAGCTAAATGTCAGTGGTGTCCTCCATAAGTTCAGTATTAGAGTAGTAACATTTATGTATTAAAAATTGTTTCAGTTTCTTTTATATATATTTTAAACATACTATTATTCAGATTCTTTATTTGCCGTGGAATTTTATTGAAAATGAGTTCAACCATTCGATAAATGCTTTTACGTGGAAAGGTTGTTTTACTGCGATCAATACATGGGCTGCACTAGCAGTATCGGGAATGGAATATTTCCACTGTTCCTGTCATATTAAAATCTTTTAATTGAAAACTCCTTGGTTTTAAAAATCGAATACCATTTATTTATTTTAAAAAAGATTCTCGGTCTTGTCACAAGTTTTTGTCAAACTTGTTTATTAGTCGTTGAGAAAATGGAATTGACTAAGAAAATTCAAGAGTTATGATTTATTATGACTTTCGAAGTGGTTTAACAGAAAAACAGTGTGTTGACCGGATGATTTCTGCATTTGGTGATGATGCCCCATCTAAAACCACAATTTATCGCTGGTTTGCAGAATTTCAACGTGGACGTGTCAAGCTCAGTGATGATCCCCGTCAAGGTCGTCCAAAAACTGCAGTCACCCAAGAAAACGTTGATGCTGTGCGTAAACTGATTGAGGAAGATCGACTTGTGATATACCGCGAAATTCAGGCAACTTTACACATTGGCATGAGTCAAATACAAATAATCTTACATGAACAATTAGGTGTAAAAAAGTTGTTTTCCCGATGGATACCGCATTCGCTCTGTGAAGAGCAAAAAGCGGCTCGCGTTACTTGGTGCGTCAGAACTCTCGAAAAGATTCCACGCAGGATCCTCAAAAACTGTATACAACATCGTATCAGGTGACGAATCCTGGATATACACGTATGAACCCGAAACAAAAAACCAGTCACGAGTTTGGGTGTTTGAAAATGAGTTAAAGCCAACAAAAATTGTTCGTTCACGGAGTGTTGCAAAAAAAAATGGTGGCCACGTTTGTCTCCAAAACCGGCCATGTTACGACCATTCCTCTTGAGGGACAAAGAACGGTTAATGCAGAATGGTATGCTAGCTAATAATGGTTTGTTTGCCACAGGTCGTTTTTGAACTCCGTAAAGAGAACTGCAACCGCCGCATCATTCTCCATCACGACAATGTGAGTTCTCACACCGGGCACAGAACAAAAGACTTTTTAGAGCAAGAAAACATAGAATTATTAGACCATCCGCCGTACAGCCCCGACCTAAGCCCTAATAATTTCTATACTTTCCCTAAAATAAAGAATATATTGCGTGGACAGAGATTTCCATCACCTGAAGAAGCTGTGGACGCCTACAAAACGGCCGTTTTGGAGACCCCAACTTCCGAATGGACTGGTTACTTCAATGATTGGTTCCATCGTATGGAAAAATGTGTCAAATTTCGCGGAGAATACTTCGAAAAGCAATAAATACATTTTTAAATAGTAATGTTGTGTCACTTCCTTGATTCCCGAAATTTTCAGAGCCGCCCTCGTACAAAGAATGTATGATTCTCTTTTTCTCAACCGAGGATCAACAGGAGTTCTTATTTTGAAAAGTGTGGGTTTGTTTTAACAAACACTGCCACCTCAAAGATGTAGTATTATGAAGGCAATGTCAGAAGGTTCAAAGATTTAAAACATGGCTTACAACTGTCACTTACTTACTTGACTGTAAATTGCATATAGCGCGTATGCATTTTTTTTGTGCGATGAAAGCGTAATTATTGTCCGTCGAGTTACCCCAGAAAATGACTCCGTATCTTAAAACTGATTCTACGTAGCTATGGTAGGCAATAAGCACGCAGTCACGGTTCACAAAAAAGGACAGCTTATAAAGGGCAAAAGCTTTTTGAAAAAAGAAGTTAAGTTTTTTACAGATTTCTTCAATATGCGGTTTCCAAGTAAGTTTACTGTCTATTACTAACCCTAAAAACTTTGTTGTGTCCCTTTTTGTACCTTAATCTTTTTTTGAACCTTATCAACAGCTGTTGAGTACACCTCATTTTTGATGTGACCCCACAAGAAAAAATCTAATGGTGTGAGGTCGGGTGACCTCGCTGGCCACCGCGTTGGTCCATAACGGCCAATCCACTGCTGACCGAACACTTGAGACAAACGCTGTCTTGCTGACACCAGTGAATGAGCTGGTGCTCCGTCTAGCTGGTACCACATCTGCCTGTACACATCAAGCGGAAGCTCATCCATGTACTCGGAAACGGGTCCGTTGAGGAGTTCTAAAAACTTTTCACCATTTAAATTTCCATCAATAAAAACCGGACCTATTATGGTATTTCTATGAATGCCAGCCCAAACATTGACAGCAAATCTGTACTGGTGCGAAGTCTCTCGTCCTAGACGCGGATTCACGTGGCTCCAGTAACGTAAATTCTGTCTGTTCCATAACCCGTTTCTTGTAAATGTACTTTCATCAGTCCACATCACATTGTACAGAAAATCCGGATCCTCTAAATGTTTTGTTTCTATCCAGCGACAGAAGTTTTCCCTGACTGGTTTGTCTCGAGGCAACAACGCATGCAATTTCGTATACTTATACGGCTTCCGTTGGTCGCGTTTTAAAATGTTTAGTATAGTTGCATGGTTAACACGTAAATATCGACTTTCCCTACGCAAACTACACGTCGGATTGCGTTCAAAATAATTTAAAATTCGTTCCTCAAGAGCCACTCTCGCACGTGGAGGAGTACTATCAATATGCGGGATTAAGGATCTATTTTCTCGTATCCTCTGGACAGCTTGGACAATAGTGCGCCCGTTGGTTGGACAAACTCGAGTGTCCCCAAACCTCTGTCGGTACGTCCGTATAGCCATAGCGGCGTTTCCTAAACACTCTCCATAAATTAACACCATGTCCGTGTACTCCGAAGCTGTGTAATTGTAACGAGGCATAATTAAAACAAAAGAAAACACTAAAAAAATAAAAACTAAACGTCTAACTTCGCACAATTCACTTACGAGTAACTATTAAACTAGATACCTATTAAAACGTTACGTGTCCTGGCACTAAAATAAGCTTCCAATATCGCACTAATTCGTCGTAACAACAAACAAACACACGAGCGGCGGGCGGCGGTACACAAAGGTGGTAGGTACGCAGCGGCGAATCACTCAAAGTATGTCCTGCGGCACTCGTGCGCTTAGAAAGCGATGACGCGTGAATCGTCACAGGATTGTAGCGACACACTGACCGTTGACCGTGACCTAAATTTGTTGTTGCAATGTTTCAACAAGAAAGCGAAGTAACAAACGAAACTAGATTTATCTCTTTCGCACAAACCAATTTTTCTATTTCATAAGTGCTTAGCTATTTCTGCATGTATTATTTTGTTAGAGTTAGGACTCTAATGACAAGCTTTATGACTCTTACAATTTAAGCCTAAGGTATAATTTGCACTGAATCAAATGTAAAAACTATTATGGTGCTGGTTGGAAATGTGTCTTTAATCTTTAGTTGTGCATACCGATGCGGGGGTCGTTAACCTGTCAGTACTTCCCTATTAATACATACATCGTGTAGCAAATGTTAAAAATGAAAAATAATTTCCTGTGACTAAACTACTGGATGTATTCAAATGATTTTTTATATGTAGTCTGAGAATGTCTTGAGGTATGCGAAGTTTAATTTATTGTCGTATTATCATAACCACTTTGTATATCCGACTTTGGTCTTACTGAGAATCTTGTGGATCGCTCGCAGGAAAACTGCAGGGGCATTTGCCAACCCGAAAGGCATACGATTATACTCATATTGTCCGTCGGCTGTGACAAACGCATTTTTCTCTTTGGATTACATAGCTATAGCAATCTGATGATCGTCAATTCTCGGCAGGGGATAGTGATCCCTTTTGGTGCGTCTGTTAAGGGTGCGATAGTCAACGCAGAGACGCTTTTCACCTGATTTCTTTTTAACTAGGATAATTGGACGGGCGTATGGAGAGTTAGACTCTCGCACGATACTATGTTCGATCATATCAGTGACCATGTCCTGAACTAGTTTACGTTCAGAGTAAGGTAACCGGTACGGCCTTTATACGACAGGGGTAGAAGTAAGGTGAATTTCCGTTTCCGTAACATTAGTGAAGCCCAAGTCGTGCATACCGGTAGAGAAACAGTCCTTATATCTGTCAAACAATTTGACGGACTAAAGATTTTGATTTTCCGACAACTGATTTTCGCAATTAGGAGTGACAGTGACGTGATTATTCAAATCATTTGCGACACTTAAAATATGTAAGTCTAAATGACTCGATCCTACAAGCTGAGCGCGTGTAATGAGTGTATACTCTTTGAAGCGTACTGGGTTCGAACCAATATTTTGAATTAATAAATGACATTCAGAATTATGAATTTCATATTCTCCCGGTAATAGATAGTACTCATGAAGTCATGACCCGCGCAGCCTCTTACCGACCCGTCTACATAGATATTTTCGGTATAAGCAACATTTGACCTTACAGGGACAGATACCATCTCACCGATGTCCACTGAAACATCACAAGTTGTATAAAGATGTAATTTAGAATGGATATTATGCCCTACTCGCTCAAATATTAGATCTGTTGGAGTTTTAGTTATTTTAAGTGTAGGTCGTTCAGTAAAACTATGACAATGCAAAACGTCATAATTAATTATGTGGTCATATACAATAAAGACTTTGACGTCCCTTTCCGAGATACCCTGCACATCTATATTCACTAAAGTACGTCCTAGTCGTAAGTATGGTACATTCCCTAATGCTCTTAAACATGGGCCATCAACGCTTTCCCAAATTAATTCTAATCGTGAGGCGTTCTTTTTCGAATTAATTTTACCTGACTACCTAAATCCAATTGGCACACTGCAGCAATAACATTGATATTGTCATTACCTAGTACTTGTCGTTACTATTTTCAGTGTAGGAAACCTCGAGGACTTCTTTATCCTTTGAAGTATTCTTTTGATCCTTTAATTTAGGACAGTGGGAACTGTCGTAATTACAGTTATTGCACTTGACTATTGGTTTAGGGCACTTAAAACTGGCATGACCAATACTCTGACTATTTTTATTTGAAACCGTATTATTATCTGTATTCTTTACCGAGTTATTGCTTACTGATGTAGGGGTAGATCGCTTATCCTTATTAAAATGTTGCTGATTTCTATTATAAAATTTAATGGTTTTAAAGAATTTAAGTACATCTCCTGGTTAATCTAATTTTCTACTTGGGTACTTACACAAATTCCCTTGTCTTTGACCCCATAAAGTAAACAATCCACTGCTTGCTTTCCAAATAACTATTTTATTTTTACAGAATAATAGAGTTCGTAAGATTCTCCAGATTATTGAGCATATCTGTCAATAGTTCTGCATAATTTTCGGTTGCAAGAAATTATTCCTTAATATGGGTTTTGAACTTTCCCTCGCTAAGTTCAGTCACTGCCATTGGCAGCTTGTTATAAAAGCGTATGACTGTTTACTAAAAATTACTTGCTGGTCTTAGCTAATCTCCATTTGGGTAATACAATTTAGTGTTTACTACGCGTATATATGTAATGAAAATGGCTTCTAATTTTGAAGAGTCCTAGGTTTTTACGAATATACAAAATACTTTCTGAGATATAAAGAGAAGGCAGAGTCAGTATATCTATTTCTTCGAATTTATTTATGAGGGACTCGTGAGGACCCATTTTATAAATAACCCGGATTGCTCTCTTTTGCAATATGAAAATTGAGTCTACATCAGCTGCAAATCCCCACAGTAAAATGCTATAAGACTGTGGAAATAAGCATAGTAAACTAAAAAAAACCAAAACCATGCCTAAGGCATTAAGTCCGCCTTTGTACAGTGTTTACTACTTGTGCATAAAGTTTTAATAAATAAATAAACTAACCTAGCGGTGGCTACATCAGTCAATTGGCTTATTTTTCTTACTGCATATGCGGCTGAGCTTAATCTTGAAATAGTTCTAATATGAACGCCCCACTGCCCTACCCTGCGGATTGTTTCTCTCTTAGTCTGGCCCCTCACCCTAGGCACGTAACGGCAAAACAAACTCTACCGGTACAGATCCAGGGTTTATTGGAGCGCGCTACATATATTATAAACATTTACAATGAAAAAAAAATAGAACAAAAATGAAATAATTAAATTAAATTGCATTAAATTATAATCAAACATTGCAGTCAAGTCTAAGTCAATCAGAAATTGCATAAAATTAAATTTCCACTAAATTTGATAATTAAGAATACATAATATTATTATCAATAGTCAATAATTACAACCTCCGGTCAATAATTACAATTCCTATCAGGAATTGGAACAACAGCATGTCTGCCGGAGCTATGCCGGATATAAGGGCAGTCTAGCCTGTCAGCGATCATTGCCAAGATGGCGCACTCGGCGCTGTAGGTATGAAAATGTACCTACAGCGCGCGGCCCCGCTGAAGTGGATAACTCAGTAGGTAGAGTATCAAACGAGTGTTCGCCCTGACGCGCTTGACGCGCGCTAACAAAAAATATTTTCGAAGTCTTTATCGAACATTCTATCGAGTTTTTATTTCAAATATTTGCGACATTTTTCACGTAAAAAGTCAATGGCCTTAAAGATCATTCAATATAAGTAAACCTCTCAGTCATCATCTTCCTGCCCTTGTCCCATCTTATTTGGGGTCGGCGCAATACGTTTTTTTCTTCCATTCTATCCTGTCAACCGTCATACTATCACTAACTTCCTTTTCTTTCATATCACAGTTCACACAATCCATCCATCTTTTCTTTGGCCTCCCTCTCCCTCTCCACCCATCCACATGCATACTCATAACTCTTTTAGTAACATGTGTTTCATCTCTCCTCTTTACATGACCATACCAAGACAAACGATTCCCCTTCAACTTTTCAGTCACTGGCGCCACTTTCAAACTTCCTCTAATATATTCATTTCTCACTTTATCCATTCTCGTCACACCACACATCCATCTCAACATTCTCATCTCCGCTACATGCAATCTTTTTTCATCCGTCTTTTTCACAGCCCAACATTCTGATCCATACAGTATGACAGGTCTTATCACGGACTTGTAGATTTTACCCTTCAACTTGAGGGGCATCCGTGGGTCACAAATTGTTCCAGTGACCTGTCTCCATTTCATCCATCCTGTATTGATCCGATGTGATACGTCTCGATCTACCTCGCCATCTCCTTGGATAAGCGACCCGAGGTACCGAAAGTCGGAGCAGATTGGTATGGGCGTTCCAGCGAGAGCTAAGGGCATAGGACCGGAGAGACCACCGAAATCGCAGAACAAGTATTCCGTTTTGGTTCTACTCAATTTCAGGCCAACACTCTCCAGTCTGTGCCACCACACCTCCAATCTGTTCTGGACCTCTAGGCCACTCTCGGCAACCAATACAATGTCATCAGCAAACAGCATACACCAGGGAGCCTCTTCCTGAATGTCCGACGTCAGAGCGTCCATTATCATCAGGAAGAGGTAAGGGCTGAGAGCCGACCCTTGATGTAAGCCGACAGCCACATTGAAGCTGCCAGTGTTGCCCACTGTAGACCGGACTTGGGTACTGCATCGACTGTACATCGCTCGGATCAACTGCACATACTTCCCAGGCACACTTTTCTCTTTAAGGGCCCACCACAGAACCTCACGAGGTACCCGGTCGTATGCCTTTTCGAGGTCAATGAATACCATGTGCAAGTTTTTATGCGCACTCCTGTATTTCTCGCACAACTGGCGTATAGCAAAAATGGCATCCGTTGTACCCCGACCAGGCATAAAACCGAATTGGTTCTGTGAAATTTCACTCTCTTCTCTCAGCCTTCTTTCAACAACTTTTTCCCAGGCTTTCATAGTATGTGACATTAGCTTTATTCCTCTATAATTATTGCATTCAAGCACATCCCCCTTGTTTTTAAAGATGGGCACCAGGGAACTGTTGCACCACTCATCAGGTATGGCTTCTTCCCGCAACAACTTATTGAAGAACAAAGCCAGCCACATCCATCCATCCACTCGCAGCAACTTCCACACTTCAACTGGTATTCCGTCTGGACCAATTGCCTTACTATTCTTCATTCCATTTACAGCTATCCTGACTTCATCCATACTAATCATTCTCACTAAACCCACATTCACTGGTTTGCTCTCTAAAATCCCATTCCAGCTGTTTTCCTCATTCATCAGTCTTTCAAAATAGTCCTTCCACCTCTCTTTGATTTTTTCATCTTCTGATAGAATCATTCCAGTTTCATCCCTTATACATCTTATCTGACAAACATCTCTCGCCTTTCTCTCTCTTGCTCTAGCAAGTCGGTATAGATCTTTCTGGCCTGCCGGACTATCTAGTGTGTTGTATAATTTGTCCTGTGCTTTTGCTTTCGCTATTGCCACGGCTTTTTTGGCTTTTTTCTTTAAAGCATCATAATCACTTTTTTTCGCAGACTTTAAGCTAGTGTTTTCCGGATCTATACGCTGCCATTCCTTAAATTTCCTCTTTTTTTCCTTCAATACATTCTGTATATCTATCGACCACCACCATGTATCCCTATCTATTGTACCCTTTCCTCTCGTCTCTCCCAAAATATCTTTCGCTGCATGTCTAATACACTCAGCAATCTCATTCCAGCTTTCATTTATACTTCGATCATTCATGTCTCCCATTTCTATCATTTTGTCCACCACTCGCTCTCTCAATTTCTTCGCACAGTCACTCTTCTCTAGCATATGCCATTTTATTTTAGGAGGGGGACGCTCTTTGCTTTTTTTGTTATGGAGCTTGACTACTGACACCATAACCAGGAGCCTGTGCTGTGAGACTAGGTCTTCTCCTGGCAGCACTTTGCAGTCTTTGACGTGCTTTAGCTGGTTACGCCTAACCAGGAAGTAATCAATTTGCGTCTTGTGGTTACCGCTTTTGTACGTGACCAGATGTTCGTCTCCTTTCTGGAACCAAGTATTGGCTACTGCCAGGTCAAATGCAGTAGCAGATTGTAGCAGCGTCTCCCCTTCACTATTCGGACTTCCAAAACCCCATCCCCCATGTACTCTTTCGTAAACACCTCTCATTCTTCCCACATGTCCATTAAAGTCACCTCCAACTATCAATTCCTCATGTACAGGGATGGCCATTACAGCTGTATCAAAATCCTCCCAAAACTTCTCTTTCACCGTTTCATCGCATCCTACTTGTGGCGCATACACACTAACTACATTCAACATTACATTCTCTAACATAATCTTCACAACTATAAGCCTATCATTAATCCTTTGTACTTCCATCACGCTTTCTTTTAATTTGCTGTCTAACACTATTCCTACACCATTTCTTTTACCATCACTTCCACAGTAATAAAACTTATATCCCTCACCAATTTCTCTCGCTTTTGTTCCTCTCCATTTTGTTTCTTGTAAGCACGCCACGTTTATTCGTCTTCTTTTTAATACATCCGCTAACTCTCTGGCCCTTCCAGTCATTGTCCCTACATTCCAACTTGCATACCTCAATCTCATTTCCCGAGCTAGCTTCTTACGTTGCCCCCGCCCGGGATGGTGCAACAACCCTAGTCCATTTCCCACAGGAGCCGGGTGCTGCCCCTGCGCGTCGCCTGTGGGGTACGCCCTAACCCTATCGCGCATTCCATTTAGACTCGACATATTGCGTAAGATGTGGCTACTGTTTTACAGTCGGCCGCCTGCCTGACACTAACCCTCCTTGGGAATGCTGTTGCTGGTGGTTTACCCGCCACCACGCGGTGACCTGAGGTGCTTAACAGTACACACGGTCTCAAAAATATCCCTTAGTCGCCTCTTACGACACCCACGGGAAGAAATGGGATGGTGCTATTCTTTACGTCCGACACCATACAGAACTAAGTAAGTAAACCTCTCAGTGTCTACCTTATAATACAAAATCAACATATACTAGAATAACATCTTACAAAAAAAAAATACATTCAGCCGAACATAGAACTTTTTTGAAGTCGGTTAAAAATGTATACTTAAACTGATCTAATCTAATCGCTGTAGTGAAATACCATCAATATGAACTGTCGGTATGTTCATAGGGGTCGACCTACCGAAGGTCTTAAAGTCCATTGGCTCTTTTTTATCATTTTATTTTAACCCATGATCAGTGATCAGGCGCGTATTTCGTACATGTATTGAGTATCCTCCTCAACCCACAAATCGACGCGCTCAGCAGCACCATGTCGTCCGCATAACTCAAACTGTTAACGCACAGTCCGTCCATAAAGTACCTGACTGCTGACCAAGACGATCATGATGAAGACAATATTTCTATGGGACCAATAAGTATACGCAGTAAAAATCCAAAATCGGTCCAGAATTGACCGAGAAATTTGGTGAACATACATAAAAAAAACACAGCTGAACGTAGAGCCTCTTCCTTTTTTTAAGTCGGGTAACAAGTGTTACCCGACGAGATGTCAAACAACAAAAAACTGCAATGTTATAACTATTAAACTATAGCATAACTTTGCAGAATTATAATTTATTTAAAGTAGGAGAAAAATATTTATAGCAAAATAACACCATGGATTTTCTACAAAAATGAGTTTATAACTTTAAATTTACAAAAGTACAAGTCTGTTCAAAGTGATTTCATCTGTTGGTGGGTGAGCCCACGCTTCATAATTGGTTCGCATTTAATTTTTCAGTACGATACGGCAATGTTATACTTTAACCCCTAACATTTTACATTGTTTTGAAAATAAGTTGCAGGTCAAATGATCGCCTGGGGCAGAGCACCCTTTTAGGTTGCCAATATTTTTTATTATTTCTTCCTGATCAGTTAGAGTAAAGAAGAAAAAGGGTCCCCAGTAGTGCTAGCCAGTCTCGCGTTATCAGCTAGTGTTTTGTAACTTTTAGATCAGACAGGATAGCATTAGCTATTTCTTTCCCAACTAAAAAACTCAGGCCGAATTTACCAATTTAACAGGATCTTCAAGGATTTTAGTGATGTCTGCGTTTGTACTGGTATTTTCATTCATGTAACTTTGCTAAAGTTTCTTGGTATTTTCCTTCAGTTTTTAGCCAGCAATTTTTGGTTGTATTCCACCTTAAACTTTTAATAATATCGTCATAGAAATTTCTATAGGTCTTATAGTATGTTAGCCTGATTTTCCTGGTGTTGAGGTGCAGAAACTCTCTTTCGGATACATTGGAATAGAACTGCAAAACAAATAAAACTAGAATCACCGACTCCGACCGTCAACTTCGACCAAGTTTTTTGTTACTCACTTTAGCTAATACCTTGACACACCAAGGTGTTCCATAACCTATAGTCGTATATTGTTGAGGGGTAACACTTGCACTAGTAACACCACCCTCACAACTTGGCATGCTTGGTGTCTGTACGAGTGTAATGTATTGTCCGCAGGAGCTGTGCGCGCGCCCGCGCTTCCGCGGAGATGACGGCGCCGACGATGACGCGCCCGACCAACTCGCCGAGAGGTAACTGTCTCACACACTGCGCTCACACATTCCAAACTTTTCATTTTTGACATTTCTGGATTGCCTAAGTTACTGGAACATAGCGGTGATGGAGCCGCAATAAGTCAACAACCAGTAAAATAATAATAATAATTTTATTGATTCAGACTTCATTGATCCCACCATGCTTAGTAGAAAACTTATCGTTATCATCTAGGTGTCAGTAAATTAAAAGATTAAAAATTTCACATTGTAATTAGTTCAACCCTATTCCACCAGCACCCTAATTTGATGCTTTAGGGCAGCAAAATTTATCAACAACAACCGCCGGAATGACATTGCCGCTCGGACGACTCCTATTCTGGCGCAAAATGGCTGCGAATCCATCTGTAAAGGCTTCTATGAACATACATAAAACCGTGGCAGCCGCAATAACATCCTAAAGACGTTGTAGTATGGGACGCGCAAGGCGTCGAGGGTTCTAAAAAAAAAAAAACAAGTGCGAGTCGCACTTGCACACTGTGGGTTCCGTACAAACTTACCTATAAAAACAGTTACCGCCAACAACCGCAAAAAAAAAAATGTTACGTAACTACAGAGGGCATGTTCTACCAATCATACAAACTTTGACCAACAATGGACATATATTAAGACAACTTCAATTCATAGTTTATGAAATATTAAACCTGTTACAGCTATTACAGGTTTAACTAAAAGTTGGAGGAAATGAGTTAAATCAGTTTTAATTTTTATATTGCTAAAGTCAAAATGGCGGCTGTTTTAATTAATAAAACAAAATAATTAAACAAACTTTTTTATTAATTGGTTAATCATTTTCTTCGTCGTTTAAAATCAGAACAGCGGCTAAAAACATTATGTACCTAAGTGACTTCTAAGTATAAGCTTATTTATTCATATACAAGTATCATTCAACATCAACATCTGTAGTATTTTATTTACATATTTTTATTTTTGTTAGTTGGTACAACTAACTTGGCTAAATCTATTCTTGTATCACAGATCACGGATTTCAGCAACTTCCAAAGAATGTCGTCTCATTTGAGTAATGTTTAAAGCACAATTAACACAGCGTTGGCTTCTGCTGCTCAAAATATGGTACATACGAGTCGGTTTCCATCTGTCGGACGCTGGAGCTATTCAAAGTAGAAACAGAGTCCGAGATAGAGCGGCCGGGTCTGCTATGTACGACAATGACTGTCGTACATAGCAGATCAGAATCCATGGGCAGGCTGGGCTGGGGTCGTCGGGAAAAGCGAGTGCAGAGTTCATTATGAAAGCGAATAGTAAAAATGTTAATATCAAACAGTCACAAACTGAAGCAAATAAGCGCAATTCAAATCCCGCCAAAAACACCCAAACATTTTAAACGACGAAATTAATATTTTTTTCAATGGATCAAATGCCTCAGACCAACAAAAAAAGAAAGACGGAGCACCACAAACTTTAAAAGTAATGCCAGAAAAACTAAGCCGGTTCAAATAATACACACGCTCACGCACACTCCCACACTACAAGTAAGCTGGTCACTCTTAGTACAGCACGAGTCGATGTCTAGTTAACATCAATTTAAAAAATAGTATTACGCCCTCCTCTGTAGTAAAAAGTGGTAAAAACAAAACTATGTTAAATAAATAATCTCACGGAATTACTTTTCATTTGTAAGTTCTTGATTTATCATCGTTTCTTTATTATTTAAACTATGACTTTAATTTATTCAAAAAACGTCAAACGAAAACAATGAGTGACAAAGTACGAGTGCCATAGTATGATTTAAAATTTTCCCGTTTCGATTAAAAGGGCCTAAGGTCGACTGGTAGAAAATGCCTAAGGCATTAAGTCCGCCCTTGTACAGTGTTTCTTACTAGTTCATAAAGTTTTAATAAATAAATAAATAGTTCTTACTTCGAGCTATATTCCTTTTAACTTTTTTTACGTATTTAATATTTAAGGTTTCCAAATGATAATGAATAAAAAAGAATTGATTGGTATATTATTGATTATTAATCGTAGACTTCGCCGTGTGATCAAAAGCGGATATCCTAAAAAGGTACGCATAATCTACATATAATTAAAAAAAAAGAAATATTATCAAAACCATTAAACAGGTATTTTTTCTGATTAGATTTAGTTTCTCAGCTTAGACTAGCTAATTATAATACTACTGTCCAAAATTTTATTATTATTTTTAAAATATTTATTTTTTATTTTTTGTTATTTTCGTCGTCCAATGTCCTATGTTTACAAAGCTATGTTATTATTCTTCACTCTAATCTTCCTAAAATTGTTTTAATCAAATGCTGCAATTACTCGTATTTTTTTTAAACCTTTGACAATAGTGCATTACCAAGTGCATTCTCTGTCTCTGTTTTTTAATGATTTTATTAGAATGCATATAAATTTTACTTGCTTTATAAAATGTTTTTTTTTTAAAGTTGCCATGGAGTTTCTTACTGGTTCTTTTCCATAGGAAACAACCTATTGAATCCGTGCACTTGCTTCTGAAGTTTTGTAAGTTTCCATGTAGGCTTGTGTGAAATAAAAGTATTTTGTTTATCTGTATAACGCTCTTTAATTTATAGTTTACATTTTCAATTGTACGGTACTATACCATACTATAATGTATTCAATACCATACTCTACAATGTCTCAACTCTTGTAAATATTATTCTACCTATACAATATTATTACCCAAATTTTAGGGAAAAAAATTAACAAATGCAACCCTTCGAATCACACATAGATAAAAATGTAGCTTCACTTTTGAAGTTCGTTGTGCTCCGTCTTTCTTTTTTTGTTGGTCTGAGACTAAATGCATAATATTGATATATTAAATGATGTTAAAAAAATGATCTTCTGGTCGATTATTAAATTGAAAATTCTATGCAATCTTTATTTTTATTATTCCGCCTGAAGAATTTTGTATCCATGATCAAAAAATAATTGAAAAAAAAACTTCATAATGATTGGAGGAACCAAGGAAACACTGAACAACAACTACCGGAAATACATTGTGAAGGACGGTACGGTTGACATCTGTCGGGCATGCCACCGACCCGGGGAATCAATCGGACACATTATTTCTGGGGGTTCTCATGTAGCTAACGGAGACTATTTGCATAGACACAACCTCATAGCTAGGATTATCCACCAGCAACTTGCTCTTAAATACAATCTTGTGGAATCAGAAGTACCGTACTATAGGTATGTGCCCGACCTAGTTCTCGACAATGGCAATATCACATTATATTGGGATCGATCTATCATCACTAACAGGACTATTGTTGCCAATAAACCTGATATTGCGATGATAGATCGACTAGAGCATCGCACAATGATTGTTGATATAGCGGTCCCTCATGACGAGAACCTCGTGAAAGCTGAGAAAGATTAGCAAACTAAGTATCTTGACTTAGCTCGCGAGGTGGTCGTCATGTGGGAAGTGGATAGAGCAATCGTTTTGCCGATAGTCGTAACGGTCACTTACTTAATAGCCAAGAGCCTCGAATAACATCTGAGGAGGCTCTCGTTAGGCAGCTGGATCAAGGGCCTGTTTCAGAAAGCAGTACTCCTGGACACGGCGCGCATTGTTAGGAGATTCCTTTCTCAGGAGCCCTGATCGCCGGCAGCTTGGACCCTGTTCCCGATATTTTTTATATTTTTAAGTGTTTTTTTTATGTGTGTTTTAAGAAATATTTAAAAATATATAAAATATGTATAAAAAATAAATAAAGATAATAATAATATATTTATTTGCTAAAAATACGGTATACAAGATGGTAAAGGGGAACAATTAGGAGCAAACATGTTTCGCTAAGTATTAGCATGCAAATATTTGTTATGTACATAACATACAGAGATATTTGTCAACACACAATTATCGACAATTTTTATTGGTACCTATTAAAGTTCTAAAGGTCTTCGAGTTAGAAAACAAAACACTTATTAAACAAATCAAAACCTTTTTTTTATCTATATTTTAAACACTCATTAAAATAGCTTAATAATAATAATTTATTTAAATGCAAACTTTAAAACTTAGATAACTAGACTACAAATTTTCCACACCATTTATTTGAGCAGGTACTCATTTTTGCTTTTGTTTCATGCAATAAATGTCTTTTAAGTTACCAAAATTATAGCGTGTGCACAGATCCAATAACTGGTCAAAACTAAAAAAGGCACTAATATTGTCATCTAATATAAGTGCAACTGCACATAAGTGTCGTGAGCCTGAGTCACCCGCTTGAGCAGTCAAGTGGTTGTATAGTCATTGGTTGTCGCACAGGTGGAGCGTGCAGCTAGGCGCTGCGGGCGACCCGCACCTGTGCTGCGCGGCGGCCGCGCTGGCGCCCACGCCGCGCCTGCTGGACCGCGCCGCGCCACCGCAGACCTTCCGCAAGCGCTACACCGGCGCTTTCAGGTGTGTTTCTGTGTATGTGTAATGTGAGTGTGAGTGCAGGCGACCCGCACCAGTGCTGCGCGGCGGCCGCGCTGTGCCCAAGCCGCGCCTGCTGGACCGCGCCGCGCTGCCGCAGACCTGCAAGCGCGCGCTCAGGTGTGTGTCTGAGTAAAGCACAAGATCGATCAAAAATGGCGTCAATTGGATTCATATCTAAACTACTTGCATTTTTTGCATCCAACTTATGTATTCGGACCCAGTACGTGAGACTAGCTAGGATTAAGTCTAATTCATAATATACTCGATCTGGTGTAAGTCAGGGCACTACTCTTGGACCGACTCAATTTATTATAATGGCCATTGATCTGCCGGGAACCGTAAGGGCCGCTAAATGTCATCTTTTTGCCGACGACCTGAAACTCTTCTACGTGGTAAAATACCTCGACGACTCTCATCGATTCCAAGAAGATATAGATGCCGTGGAGGAGTGGAATAAGGTAAATCTACTGTACATCAATGTCAAAAAATGAAAAATTATGACGTTTTCACAATCTTGTGTGCCGCTGCACTTTGAATATAGTCTGACAGGTGCTGCGCTGGAACGTGTCCACCAAATTCAAGACTTAGGGCTTACGTTAGACTCAAGACTTAACTTTAGGGATCACATAACAACTGGATTTGAAGACGCTTATAGGCTGCTAGGATTTGTTATGAAAGTTTCCTTTGCTTTTAAAGGAATAAAAGCTGCTCTAATGTTATACAAGGCGTACGTGTGCAGTAGACTAGAATTTAACGCCATATTATGAAGTTCGCACGAGGCTAAATATTCTCTTTGAATAGAACGAGTCCAGAGGAAGTTTATTAGTTTTATTTAAAAGCGCATATACGGGTACTACTCGTATCTATGGGGGATGGTGGGACTAGACACTCTGGAACTCAGTCGAAAATTACTTCTATTAACTCACTACCACCGTCTCCTGACAAACAAGGTGGAGAATCCAACTGCGCTCGAGCGAGTGGGTCTAGCAGGTGTGCCGAGTCGATCACTGGTGGAGGAGGTGAAGGCGTGGAAGATCCTCATCGTCGGAGGAAACTGTTTGCTGCGCCACCGGGAGTGCACACACGACAAGCCGCTGCAGCGCCCACAATACGAACCATTACATTTCTCAACTCTTTGCTGACTCAGCAAAGAGTTGAGAAATTTAGATCTATGTGATCTAAATATCTTCCATGACAAGTCGTACCAAATTTGTAAATATATATATATATTCCTTTTTAAGTTTTTTGTAGTTTATTTACATTAATATTTAATAAGTTTTTTATTAGTCTTAAAGATTTTGGAATATAAGTGTTTTGGTCCTGCACTGTGAACTTATATTTTTAAATTAATAAACCTTACTACGGAAAATCAACTGACCATGACGCTCGTGGTCGAATATAATGCACATAGTGCTGCCCGCTACGATACCCTCATTGTCCTATGTAGCCCTTGACCAGGAACATGTAGCGATCGCTGCTCTATATTTTCCGTACTTTTGTGAGTTTAGTTAAGGAACATTCAGCATATAATATCTGGAGCTTCACGAAACTAGTCGGGGCGCACAATGAGTGCGGTCGGTGCAAACGCAGACACCGACTCTGCTGGCGCGTCGCTTCCCACGTCACACATCGCGCGCTGTACCACAAGTTAAGAAGGTCTGGGCAGTGGTTTTACAACAATTTTGCCAGTGTGTATGATTACGATTACAGTTGTGGCACACGTCAGCCATACAACTAACGACTAGTATCCCGACTTGCGCGGCTGTGGGGTTGGCTGATGAGCATGATGACGTGCGGTGTATCGTGACTTGCGCTGTGTCGTGCGTGCACCGTGCACGCCACACTACTTATAACTCTCATCGGCGTCCTCTCTTAATACTGGCTTAGTTCTTACAGTTCTCAAGAACTATGATTAAAATATGAATTTTAATTAAATGAAGGCATCACAGGCTAGTGTACTAATTACTACCAATAAAAAAACTACATTCATACTAAATGATTTATGAACAGTTATCGAAGAAAAGCGTGGCAGATCTGTGAGACGCAGGTTCTGAATTTCCTACGTATATATAAATTCCAACAATAGGGCTAGGCCGACGACGATGACGACGAGTGTTTGTTCTGCAGCTACCTGCATGCTATAGCTATGTTGCGCAGGTTTCGATTTTGGGTGTTCGGCGAGTGGCGCGAGGTGCTGGTGGACGACCGGCTGCCGGCGGCCGGCACGCGGCTGCTGGGCTCGCAGGCGCGCCGCGACGACTTCACGCTGCCGCTGCTCGAGAAGGCCTACGCCAAGTGAGTAGCGACTACGACGCCCGGGCCCTTCACACCTGCCCGCTGTGACTAGCGCTCTGTCCGCAGGCTGCACGGCTCGTACGCGGCGCTGCGCGGCGGCAGCGTGGCGCGCGCGCTGCAGGAGCTGTCGGGCGGCATCGTGCAGAGCTTCTCGCTGCGGGTGCAGCCGCGCGCGCTCACGTTCCAGGTGCTGAACTCGGCCGTGCCGCGCTCGACGCTGCTGGTGGCGGTGGCAGCGCGCGGCGCGCCGGGCGGGCTGCTGGCGGCGCAGCCCTACGTGGTGTCGGGGCTGGCGCGCGTGCGCGGCGCGGCGGGCGCGGGCGCGCTGGTGCGGCTGCGCGCGGTGTCGGGGCGCGGCGCGTGGCGCGGCGGCTGGGCGCCCGACAGCGCCGAGTGGCGCGCGCTGGCGCCGCCCGACCAGGAGCTGCTCGCGCCGCGCGCCGACCGTCCGGGGGACTTCTGGTCAGTGCACGAGTCGCTTCACCTTTTACTCTCTTTTTGATACCTCTGATACCTTCGATACCACGTAACAGCATGTAGTTACGATTTATAGTTTCCGGAACCTAAAATAAAGTTTTAACATTGAATAAGTAATAGTACAAGTCTCAGGCTGAACGGTCACGAGAATGATCTTAGAAGAGTTTCGTTTTTAGGGTTCTGTATCAAGGGTAAAAACGAGACCCTATTACTAAGACTCCTTCCGTTCGCTAGTCTGACGCCAGGCTGTATTTCATGAACCGTGATGAGCTAGACAGTTTAAATTTTCACAGATGACGTATTTCTATTGTTGCTATAACAACAAATAAGTACTTACTAAAAACGGAATAAATTAAATATTAAAGTGGAAAATACAACAAATGCGATTTTTTAAACAAACAAACACCGGGGCAGGTGAAAAAAAAAAAAAACTGTAAGTTAAATTGCGGTTTACGATTTATGACGTATTAAAAAAAAAATACTTATCGGATCTCGTTCAAACCAATTTTCGGTGAAAGTTTGCATGATAATGTACATCATATATTTTTTTTTAGTTTTATCATTCTCTTATTTTGGAAGTTACAGGGGGGGACACATTTTACCACTTTGGAAGTGTCTCTCGCGCAAACTATTCATTTTGAAAAAAAATTATACTAGAAACCTCAATATCATTTTTGAAGACCTATCCATAGATTCCCCACACGTATGGGTTTGATGAAAAAAAAATTTTGAGTCTCAGTTCTAAGTATGGGGAATCCCCAAAATTTATTGTTTTTTTTTTCTATTTTTGTATGAAAATCTTAATGCGTTTCACAGAATACATCTGATAAATGTTAAATAATATTTATTTTGTAAATAGGTTTAAAAAAACACTTTTACACGTCAATTTTTTTTTTCGTCATTTTAAACTAGTTGAGGCCGGTGTTTCCTAACTGACTACCCTGAGAAGAAAGACCGAAATAAACTCAGGGGATAAAGTCTTTTTTAAAGGCCATATAGTTAATATGTTATGGTCAAATCACATGAGAATCATGCAGATTTGTCTGTGATGGTCTTTTGAAGAAAGAACCATGCAGATTTGAGAGGACCTGTCCAGTCAGTGTAAGCATTTATCAGTATTCGTAAAGCTCAACTCAGGAATACTAAGGAGCTCAACGACTTGACGAACAATACCAAAGAAAGGACATTTGGATAGGCCGCAGAATATACTCAAATTGCCAGACATACGTTAAAATTACTGAAAAGGAAAAAAAAACAATCTACATTGTCCTCACGTTCACAATAATAAAAGGGAATATATAATTTACAAAATGTAATACTTAGTAAAGTAAATATCGATGTCAAAAATTAATAGAAAAAAAAATTACAAATTGCAAAATAAAAATAATCAACAATATAAAATTGTGAAAAAATAATAATAAAAAGCACAATAAATATATTGCAGTGCAGTGTATATGCATTAGCACTGTATACATTGGCATCTAAATGAGCCCCCTATTTTTTTGAGTCTAGCTGTAGGAACCACAAATTTGTGTTTATTCCTAGTATTAAAATTATGAATAATCACTGTATTTTTTAAACATGTTTATATTTGTATGTGCATACAAAATATTCTCGTAAACATACTGTGAAGATACAGTCATTATATTGATATCTTTAAATTTATTTCTGAGGAAGTACTTGTATCTGGGGCTTAATTTATAAATCAAATGAACAGCCCTTTTTTGCAAAACAAAATTGTCTGGATATTGGCGGCATTTCCCCACAGTAGAATACCGTACGATATGACACTATAGAAATAGCTAAAGTAAACTAAACGGGCAGTCTCTACATCAGTTAAATTTCGAATTTGTCTAACAGCGTATGCTGCAGAGGTAAATTTTTTCGATAGCACACTATTTGCTACTTGCCTAACATGAGACATGGTAAACTTAATAAATTAAGTTTTTTTTTTCATTAAGAAGTAGGATCAAACTAGTCAACTATTTTTGAAAGTGCTATATTTGTATCGTCAGTAACCGGCTGCTGACGTTTAAGTTTAAACAAAAGTGAAGTGTCGTCTGCAAACAACACTATATTATGGTTATTCTTTATGAGGTAAAGTAAGTCGTAAACAAAAATGGGCCAAGAATTGAGCCCTGGGGGACACCCATTTTTACTACAGATCCGGGAGATCTTTTTCCGTTTACATAAACTCTCTGAATTCTTTCACATAGATAAGATGTACGAAGATCCAGGGAGGAGTTCCGGATTCCGTAATGGTGTAGTTTCCTGATTAATGTTTCATGGAGACCGCAATCGAAGGCCTTTAACAAATTGCAAAAAATGCTCAGGGCATTGCATTTGTTTTCTCATGCAATATAAATATGTCCTAAAAGTTCAACACCAGTATCGGTTCTTGAACGACCCCTTGTAAAACCAAGTTGTTTGGTATGCAATAATTTATGTCAGATGTAAAATCTTTGTAGTTGCTCTAAATTATTTTACTATTCTTCATTAGATCAGGAAACTCACCGCGATCAACACAATTATTAAAAATAAAAGCTAAAAAAGGAGCTGTAATGCGGATTATAGACTTAACAACGTTCACAGAATTACCCCATTAATCTGCAGTCTTTTTTACATTCAAGGAGTTGTGTTCGAAATTATAATCAGAATCGCAAACTTTATCATTTTCTTTAAGCAGAGACTCTGCAGCAGCGGGTGACGAGTTCAGAGATTTTGTTGTTGATATGGCGATCTCTGAAAAGAAGTTCTTAAAAGCCGCGGCAACTTGTGAGTCCGATGTGATCACATTTTCATTAATTACAAGTTTATACTCACTAGATGATCTTGTAGACCTTCCACTTTCACTACTTATTACATTCCAATTAGTTTTAATTATATTATTACTGTTTTTAATTTTGGAACTCAAATAACGCGATTTTGCTACAGAACAAATCTTTTTAAATAATTTTGAATAATTTCGCACATATAAACTAAATTCAGCAGTATTAACAAAAACCCTTTCATCATACAATTCGTAAAGCCGAGTTCTACTTTTATGAATACCAGTGGTAGCCCATTCACAGAACGAAACGTTACTATTAACCGAAATAGTCTTAGGTATAAAAGTAGAATTAAATTGATTACAGTACATGTTAAAGAAAGCTTTATATTGATGATTGAGATCATCATATGCAGACAAGTCTGGTAAATTATTAATGAGCTTAGTTTTAAAGGTTTCTAAACGACTTGCAGTTTTAGGGTTAACAGTGATATTCTTTTTAGCCACAATGTTTTTTTGGTTTTGAAAAGTAATTAACTGTCCACAATGATCAGAATCTAATAAATTTATAATTTCTTTGTGAGCTGGTACAAATCTAATTACCAGGTTTCAACAGTAGGTATAGTTCTTATAGTTTCGAAAAAAGATGGTGGTGACATACGGACGAACAGACAGACATTACGAATCCATAAGGATTCCGTTTTTTGCCATTTGGCTACGGAACCCTAAAAAGACATAGTGTCTATTGTTATATAATGGTACGGACCCTTCACGAATCCGAATCGCACTTGGCTGGTTTATGACGCGTTCTGAAACCCTAAATAAAAACTACTCGTAACGTGTACTGCATCAAAGTTAATGTATATTTGTGTGATGAATCATAAACTTGAAATTTCAGTTATATAAATATTTTATTCACTTTGATCAACATAATTTCATATTTATTATTCTATTAACAATCATTTACAATTTACACCGATTGGTAGGACATGTTCACTGTTCAACAACTCAAAGCCGACTGACTCTGTCCAGAATGACAGTTACAAACTCAATGTTTCCCTACCACAAACTTTCACAAACACTCGGTCCGACCAATCAGTGCAAAGTATACACAATCAAAACATCAATTGACTAACTAATATACATTAGAGTTTATCTATAATTAACTGCAAGTAAATATTTCATTTTAACAATTATGATATATTTATACAAAACAAATACATAAACTCTAATACTATAAATTATTACTTAATGTCTACAACGAATGCCATAGGTTCATGTAACTACTAGCGGCATCTATCGCTTATAGATGGAAATCGAACGATTTATGAATATTTTCTTAAAAAATCATTACATTCGGTCATCCGACATCGTGACGCACGATTATAATTTCAATGATAGAATTTATTCATAAAAATTATGAAATTTTATTCCACGTCGACAAGAAAATAAGTCTTACATTCAAAATCATTACATTCGGCTTAGGGTTGATTTTAGGTTTGCTTCCGGATCATTGATTTGTCATCACGTCATATGTTTATATCATTCATCACTAGAAAAATAGTTTTGAAGGATTTTTGTCAAAGGCTTTTCTATTTACCTGGGATCATAAAACGTCAGAGGAAAGTATACTTTCAAATGTATTCTTCAGTTTGCCAAAACCGGGAATTCCAGTATTTTTATACTTAAAACTTTTGAATTTAGAATGGATCTATAGATTTTGAAATGAAGTAAATGTAATGTTACCCTCATAATTGCAATCAGATCTACTAATCTTAATCAGATGACCTATGCTGTAGGGACTTTTTTTTTACTGGTAACGTAAGTATCCTTTTGCTTGTCTAACTATATTAGAGCTCACCTCATCTTTTAAGCTTTGTAATGTGTTTCGTAATGTCGTCGTAGTTTATCATTTAAAGTATCTTTGATCCTAGTAGCTTTGTGGCAGTCTTTCTAGTGAAAGAAGTTTGTCATAAGAGTAATTTTATTTTGCTAGGGCATTCAAAATAGTGGTAGTCATTTTAGCAAAACCGCGTTCAACCTAAGACAAGATACAGCGTTAAGAACAAGGAACTTTAATCAACGCTATAACTATCGTAAAAGGTCTTTAGAGTAGATAAAGTATCTAAAAGAAATCCACGATTGCACTATTATTCGATATAGTAAACCAATGTTAAATATATTATATAAACAACACTCAATCAGTTGAAACAATTGGTCAACTTTTAGTAAGTATAGGGTAAAATTGACCAGCTTTTGGTCCGAAAGTATAGTCTTCATTATTTACGCACACTGGATTCACGACTTAACATGATTATTTATATATACTTTGTCATTAGGTTTTTCATCGGGTTCAGCCTTAAGAATTTTGAATCTAGGACTCATATTTATAATGTTGATAATGAATTTTCAGTCTCAATACCATAAACAGAAACAGAGGATTCGTCTTAGTGTCTGTAGACAGCATGGTATTACGGCCTAAGGTATCGACATACGCAACCATTTAACTAAACTCATGAATATGTAGCCACCATGTTGCTATGCGCTGAGTGTCGTCTCATTTGGTCAGAAGCGATGATCGATCCCAAGTCGTCGACCGCATCATCGCTTTCCATCAGGTGAGATGGCGGTCAAGCGCGAACCTATCGAGAATAAAAAAAAAAAAGGATTCATTCACTCACATTCACTATTCAAAACCATCTTATAAAATAAAAACTTAAGCGTTTAGAATAAAAGTGACTCTTCAGCTGGAAAACCCATCCGCTTAATTGTAATATTTCCCCTAAATCTAAGGTCCCAGCATCTGTGTGCAAATTCGTACCAAGTTAAGGTTATAATAATGAAGCTTGAATCGCACTATTTATCAAACGTTCTACGTTATCTTTTGGCTTAGATTCTATTCGCAGAGCAGGAAAGTGGTGTAAATTTGCAAGTCCTATCATACTCTGTGACACTAAAACGCTTGAAGTTTAAGTAAAATAAGTGATTGAGCTATTAATCGAATTTGAAGGCTTAACATTATCATTGCGCTCTCTATCTATGGGATCAGTCTCTGCTACAGTACGCTAGGAATTAAAGATTTGTAATAAATCCATTTGCTCTCTACAATTTAATGCTTTAGCTCGATGTCTAATAGATTTATCATAGATACCGAGTGTTTAAATTTCTATCTACATCATTTTAACTAATGTGATATCCATATTAAGTACTGATTTGTCGTAAAAATATTCACAAAAGTTTCACCTTAAGTCGTACCTGCTAACTTTACTGCTTGAAACTGACCATAATTCGGTTTCGTGGGGGCAATCGGCGGCGGCGATCTCTCGCGCCGGGCCCTGGTTCAGGCCATGCTCCGGAGCGAGGAGGAGTGGCAGGCGGTCGCCTCCTTCTGCGAAGCAGTAATGCTAGCAAAGGAGGCGGCCGATTGCGTGAGGCAACGGTCCTTACGCTCCAACCGCCGCCGGGATTCCGATCCCGATTCGGCCACCGTAGGCGCGGGCTTGCAGACGGCGAGCAATGGGTGGCTCGCCGTCCGACCGTCCGGTAACCGTCCGGACCGAGCCCAAGTCGTCGACGGCGCGTACTGTTCCACGCGCGCCTCAAGGAGATGTCAGCAAATCGTAAGGGCCCAGCAGGGTCGAAGCCTACTGGGGCCACGGGTAGTGTGAAAGCGAAACCCGGGGCCCTGGGACGAAGGCAACGAAGGAACAGGAGTGGGTTTTTAGTCAGTAAAAGTCTGACACTATCTCCCGTTCCGCCCAACAGCGGGGATGTCATAAGATGATTTTCCCAGCCAATAAAAAAAAAAACATAATTCTGTTCATTAGAAAAATTAGAAAAAATTTTAAGTTTAGTTTACCACTTCGTATTTAAATACTACACTTGGTAGGGTTTCGTAATATTTCTATTTTCTTTTGGTAAGCCTAGCAAGTTTTTGAGACAAAATGTATAGTCAGCTTCTGATTCTAATTGCATATAATCTATATACTCTCAAAATTTACAGAAGTGATCGAACTCCTGTATCACAATATTCTAATGGTTTATGTTTAAACTTCGATACATCTACATGAGGTTCCTCTTTACTTCTTGCGTCGCGGTGGTGTAGTCGACGAAGAGGTTGAATAATGCCTCCTGCGTTTCTTTCCTGATCGTCTCTTTGCATCATTCCTCTTCGAGTGTGTGTTATTCGAAACAGGAACTATCCATTTGCTCAATAAGACTGGCGGTTTTCCTTCTGTAGTTCTGTCGCAATCGGAATCCAAGGCCTCAAAAATAAACGAAATCAGTGGTTAAAACATTACAATTCATAATCATTTATTTGCTAATATGGGTAATTACATAAAGTTATTGAAATTATATCACAGTCCGACCATATTATACCTTGAGGAGTGCAAATCACAAGCTTTATTTTTATGATAATACATTTTCATTTTTTTTTTAAGTTTTATTTATTTCACCGTATCAAATAACATAGAAAAATACTAAAATTGATAATGTCACTTGAAGAATTGAAGTAAAAACTTTTTACAAAAAAAAGATAACCGACTTCACTTCAAAAAACACTAAAAGGATCAAAATAACTTTAATTTCGGAAGTCGGTGTTTCTCGGTAATATTTGTATCTTATTTAACACCGACTTCCGAAATTAAAGTTATTTTGATCCTTTTAGTGTTTTTTGAAGTGAAGTCGGTTATCTTTTTTTTGTAAAAAGTTTTTTATTTCACACTTTTTAGTTGGGATACACTTATAAACAGAATGTCTATTTCTCATGACAATTCCAATTAATCCAAACACTACTAGGTTACATTGTTTTATTATGAAGTTCCTGTGTCTACCTTCCACCCTCCGGCTCCAACATCAGATCAGTTCGATAGTACGAGTACCTTATAGCCAAAGTGCATCTCATGACAATTCTAATAAACCCAAACACGGCTAGGCTACATTGATTAATGACGGAGTTCCAGTACCTACCTTCTGGCTCCATCATCATCATCAGATCAATTTGATGATACCATTTTCAACGGAACTATTCAGAACCATTCATTTATTTTTATTATAATAGTCGCTTAACTATCTTCATTGTGATATCTATGCGAGTATGAAGTTCCGTTGACCATTTCTGGTCTTCTTCATCAGTTCCACTTCATCAAATGTTACTTTTTGACTTTAAATGCTTAAGTTCTCGAAGAAAATACCAAAATCACGATGCAGTTGCCTATAATATTTGAGGAGTTCCCTCGATTTCGCCAAGATTCCATCATCAGGTACTGATTTGGTGACTATGGGACCATTTGGGAAGTATACCCTTTTTAACAAAAAAAAAAAGACGGGTTGCACTCCGGGAGTGCCGGCAGAAGTGAAAACTTGATTATTAACGTTGAGCATGTTTCATATTTTGGAATGGTTAGGGAATAATTTTGCACCAATGGCTTTATCAGTATAAAAGTACTATCATTTATGTGGTAGAATACAATATTCATTTATTGCGCTATCGTACACAAACATGACAATTTCGATATTACACTTATCATGATTGTGCTTGCATCTTAAAAGCCTTCACAAGTACTTTTAATAGCTACTAGATACTAAGAAAGCTGCAAACTCAAAGACAACACTGTCTTATTGATTTTAGAATCTCTTGTCATTATGTGTCAATCAATAAAATTGCAAGGAAATACGGAATTTCAGCTACACTAACATACCTACAGGTACGTAACGTTTGTAAATAGCACGTAAATTGCCTTCGTAGTTAGCACGGTGCGAATCCCCCAAAGACCACGGTTCTATCACAATCTTAAGGACGATGAAGATAGCCAGAGGACTAGGTTTCGCGGCGCTGCGCCGGCGTGCGGCGGGTGGCAATTTATTTAATAGATTTGTCAGCTTTATTCCTAAAGCATTAGGTTCAAAGTTGATTGGAAACATTTAAAAATTTCTTTAAATGATTTTAAACCATAAAATGTTGAAGGTTAAGTTCAAAATCCAATGAGAAAATTTGACTGGTGGCCGTCTTACGCTTTTTCGATCAGGTCACGTGTCCTGACGCGAGTTTAAGATTTTATACCTATTACAGAAAAAGTGCTCAACGCCGCTAAAGAAGTTTTCACTTCAAAAAATTCAAATCGGTTGGCAAGCGACGAAGTTATGCGCGAACAAACATAAAAAAAAAATACAAACATCCGAATTGAGAACCTCCTCCTTTTTTAGAAGTCGGTTAAAAATGTCATTCGTTAAATAATAATGTCAAGATACAATTGTGAATAAATGTCAAAGTAAGAATAATATATAAAAAAATAAATTCGTTGGTAAATTCACTATGAAAAATAATAAAATCATTCAAATATCTCAACATAAATTATAAATATATTTCAGTCAAAATATTTATCATTTAGAAATTCATTGATTAATTCATTGATAATTTAATGATACTTTTTGTATCAGTAATTCTTTGAGTTTGTATTTAAAAGTAGTTAATGTTTCAATAGAATCTGGCAATTTATTATAAATTTTCACACCCATACCAAAAATGCTTGATTTAAACTTAACTGTTCTACTTTTAGCTGACTTAAGTTCGTTTTTATGTCTTGTACTTCTCATTGACTCATAATTACTGATAACGCGCTTTGTGATTGAGGCTGCTTCCAATATATACATTGACGCTAGAGTTAAGATATTTAATCTTCTGAATTCCGCTCTGCATGAATCGGTCTATTTAAGCCCACATATACTTCGGATACATTGTTTTTTGGTGCTTTAAATGCAAATTCTCTGTTAGTAGAGTTACCCCAACACAATATACCATATTTTAGTGTAGAACCCACATACACATGATAAACATTTAGTAATACGTTTTCATTTACTACTTTTCGAAGGACATGGAGAGCATATGAAAACTGGTTAAGTTTTTTGCAGATACCGTCTACTTGCATTTTTCAGTTAAGTTCCGAGTCGCTATGGACTCCTAGGAACTTTGTGCTATTAACCTGATTTGTGGTTTTACCTTTATAATTTACATTGATTTTATTCGACTTTGTATTTTTATTTGTGAAGGACATATAGTTTGTTTTATAAATATTTATTTTTAAATTATTCATTATCAGCCAGTTTATAATATCTTCCAGAGATTTATTCACCTGTGCTTCAAAATTTTCTTGACCGCTATCAGCAAAAATAGCCGTGCTATCGTCAGCAAACAACATAATGTCTTGGTTTATAGACCTTGGTAGGTCATTGATGTATATAATGAATAGAAGAGGCCCTAGGATACATCCCTGGGGGACGCCAAATTTAACAAGTTTAGGGTCCGACATATATATATATGTTCGAATTTTGTGTCCTTATCTATTTTTGTTATACGTGTGATTTGAAATCTGTTTGATAAATAAGACTTAATCAAATCTAAGGCATTCCCTCTTATCCCATATCTATCCAATTTTAATGAAATAATAACTTGTATTACTACTTGTAAACATTTATATGAAATGGTAACTTGTATCAATCATTTGGAACTCTCTTTAAAAAAAAAATCTCAATATAAAAATATGCTTTCAAGTCGTTTGATCTATACTTATAATATCTTCATAAACTATAACAGAATGTTCAATTAAAAGAAATTTATCCAATAAACAGTTCAAAATGATATGAAGCAATAATAAAAAAATAATATGGAAATAATCTTAATAAATTATTCAATTCATTAACATAAGCCAACATAGTCACACTAAATCACATAAGGAGGTAAATTCATACGTTACTTAAGCTCTTCGAGGATAATTTTGTCTGCATTGGGCACACTTAACCCGAATCTTTATTGGCTTACTTGGCCTTGTCAAATGTTACATGTGGCCAACTCAAATGACACACTTGGCCTCAAATGGCACACTTGGCTTCAAATGGCACACTTGGCTTCAAATGGCACGCTTGGCCTCAAATGGCACACTTGGCCTCAAATGGCACACTTGGCCTCAAATGGCACACTTGGCCTCAAATGGCACACTTGGCCTCAAATGGCACACTTGGCCTCAAATGGCACACTTGGCCTCAAATGGCACACTTGGCCTCAAATAGCACACATAACCTCAAATGGCACACATGGACTTATCAAACGGCACACTTGGCCTCATTAGGGGCGCTTGTCTTCATCAAAGGCATACTCGGCCTCATCAAAGACACGCTCGGCCTCATCAAAGGCACGCTCGGCTTCATCAAAGGCACGCTCGGCCTCATTAAAGGCACGCTCGGCCTCATCAAAGGCACGCTCGGCCTCATATAAGGCACGCTTGGCCTCATCAAAGCACTGAAATCGAGCCCAAGCATTTATTCCAAATAAACCATTCACACACTTCAGACACTCTTCAATTGCCAATGCAGTCAGTCAGTCAGCAAATTGACGGTAATTGCATATTGCAAAGTGTAGATCTCTATGGAGAAGAATGTGCAAGGAAATCCATATACGCCTATAAAGCTGGTGAACAAAAGACTATTGGCATACTTGGAAACTAAGCAACTGCTATCGGCCAACCAGTACGGCTTTCATAATGGCAAGTCAACGGAGGATGCCGTTTCCAATTTGGTCGATCACATCATTGGCAAACTTGACAAAGGGAAAAAGTGTGTCGGCGTCTTCCTTGATCTTGTCAATGCTCATACTGATCAAAAAGATGGAACGTTCAGGAATCAGGGGTATAATAGCTTTGGAATGGTTTATGAGTTTATCTCCTATCTTTCCAAACGCAAACAGAATATTTGCTTGGGTGACTATCAGAGCAGTTTTGCAGAAGTGCCATACGAAGTTCCCCAGGGTACTGTCCTTGGTCCCACATTATTTCTTCTTTATGTTGATAGCTTCTGCTCACTCGATTTGGAAAATGCACAAATATCAGCATACGCCGACGACACAGCTATAATTTTCCATGGCGATTCTTGGGAAGATACCTACAGTGCAGCAGAGGTTGGTATTCAGAAGGTTGCTAGTTGGCTGCAACACAACCTGCTCACACTTAATATTAATAAAACTAAAGTGGTTAACTTTTCTGTAAACAAAAAAACAACTGCCCCAAAACAACTTTCACTCAAATTCCACCAATGCAAAAATGAACTGGAGGGTAGATGCAGCTGCGCTGTTTTTGAACAAGTTAAGTGTATTAAGTATCTAGATATAAGCATTGACCAACATATGACATGGACAGCTCAAATTCAATCTGTTATTTCGCGAGTGAGGAAGCTTTTGTATATATTTAAGAAACTTCGATCAATAGCTAACAAAGATACTCTCAGGATGACTTACCTAGCTCTATGTCAGTCTATTCTATGTTGCTGCATTCTGTCTTGGAGTTCTGCTGGTAAAAGTTTCCTAATTACTGCGGAACGTGCACAAAGGGCGCTCCTTAAGGTCACTTACAGATTGGACATTCGTTTTCCTACTGATATGCTGTATCGAGAGACGAAATTGCTTACTGTACGCCGATTGTACATTCTGTCAGTGTTACTTAAATTCCATAAAAGTGCAATTGGTACTGAGGTGATAGACCAGCACAAACGCAGAAAGCCTAAGTGGAACAGAGTTTTCTGCAAACTTAAATTTGGTAATAAAGCTTTTTCTTGCATTGGACCGTTTCTGTACGAAAGAGTTAGTAAAAAATTAAACCTCTTTCCATTATCAAAGTTTGAGTGTAAGAAACAGGTTCTGCTAGGACTTGACTATGCCGAAACGGAAAACCTTTTATCAAATATCTATTAAATTGTAATATATTCATTAACATTAAACACACCTATTTATTTATTTATTTTGCACTTATTCACACTCAGCATACATACATTTGGTTACCTTTGGTCTTTACTAAATTATATTGTAAAAAAAATAATTAATACTGTCTGTCGAAAGAGACTGGATCCTGCGACACAGAGTATCCTAGTGCGGGATCCAGTGTCTCATTTAACTTTGTAACACTTTGTGTAAACAAATCACAGATCCAGTCTCTTCGAGAGGCTATGGTCGAGCGCTTGAACTTGTCCTTGGAGGCAGTCTCTGAATGGGGCGATGCCAATTTGGTTAGGTTCAATGCTGCTAAAACCCAGGCGTGTCTCTTTTCTGCTAAAAGGAGCCAATTCAGTCCTGCTCCAACTTTCCGGGGCGTAACCGTGCCGTTAACCGACCATCTTGATCTTCTTGGTGTTACGCTGACGTCAAAACTCAATTTTGGGCCATATATTGAAGCAAAGGCTCAACTGGCAGCAAAAAAGCTGGGTATCCTCGCTAAGGTCAGGCAGTACTTCACGCCGGAACAGCTGCTCAAACTTTATCAAGCACAAGTTCGATCGTGTATGGAGTACTGCTCTCATCTTTGGGACGGATCTGCCCGATACCAGCTTGATGCACTTGAGGCAATTGAGAGGCGTGCCAGGAGGATCATTGGCAATGATGCACTCGTTGAGTCGAAGCTCCAAAGTCTTGAGCATCGGCGCCGAGTTGCTAGCCTGTCGGTTTTCTACCGGTTGCATTTCGGGGAGTGTGCGTCGGAATTGCATAACCTAATTCCGCCTAGCCCGTTCCATCATCGGACCACCAGGCGTACGGCAACGCGCCACCGGTACATGGTGGACATTCCACCTATACGCACAAAACGTTTTGGGAACACATTCATTGTGCGTACAGCTAAGGAGTGGAATTCCTTGCCGGAATGTGTGTTTCCTGATAGCTACAACCCGGAAATCTTTAAGTCAAGAGTGAACAGGTTACTTCTAGGTAAGCGCGTTCCATCGTCGACCGCCTCATCGCTTTCCATCAGGTGAGATGGCGGTCAAGCGCGAACCTATCCAGAATAAAAAAAAAAAAAAAAACTTTATTATTATTATTATTTAAGTCAAAAGTCAAAGTCAAAGTTTTTTATTTCACATAGGTCTACTTCTGCTTCTTCTGACGTTTTATAAGTGCCCATCACTTATAAAACGTCAGAAGCTAGTGCACGGTTCCAAATTGGTCGTTTCCTATGGAGAAGAACCGGTAAGAAACTCCATGGTTACTCTTTTAAAAAAGAAATTGTTGTTACAATATTTCCATATTACAGGTTAAGTAGATATTATGTAAGGACAGTGTAGTCTAGTCAATATTGTACTATAAAGTACAATAAAAATAATCATAATGAAAAGGAAGCTTTTTTTTTTTTTTTTTTTTTTATTGGGTGGGAAAATCATCCTAATGACATCCCCGCTCTTGGGCGGAGCGGAAGATAGTGTCAGACTCTTACTGACTAAAAACCCACTCCTGTTCCTTCGTTGCCTTCGTCCCAGGGCCCCGGGTTCCGCTTTCACACTACCCGTGGCCCCAGTAGGCTTCGACCCTGCTGGGCCCCTACGATTTGCTGACATCTCCTTGAGGCGCGCGTGGAACAATACGCGCCGTCGATGACTTGGGCTCGGTCCGGACGGTTACCGGACGGTCAGACGGCGAGCCACCCATTGCTCGCCATCTGCAAGCCCGCGCCTACGGTGGCCGGAAATCGGGATCGGAATCCCGGCGGCGGTTGGAGCGTAAGGACCGTTGCCTCACGCGATCGGCCGCCTCCTTAGCTAGCATTACTGCTTCACAGAAGGAGGCGTCCGCCTGCCACTCCTCCTCGCTCCGGAGCATGGCCTGAACCAAGGCCCGGCGCGAGAGATCACCGCCGCCGATTGCCCTCACGAGGTCACGGCGTTGCTCTGCCCAAGCGGGGCACACCTCCACCGTGTGCTCCACCGTGTCCTCCGGGTGGGCCACACAGTGGCGACACCCGGGCGTCGTTTCCGCACGAATCCGGTGCAGGAACCTCCCGAACTTACCGTGTCCGGTGAGGACCTGCGTCATGCGGAATGTGAGGACGCCGTGAGGTCTTTCCAACCACGCCTCGAAGAGGGGACTTACCGCCATAATTGTGGCGTGCCCAGCACGGGGTCGCGACAGTCGCTGTCGCCATTTCACCATGAGAACTCGCCGGAACTCTGTCCGCCATGCCGCGACTTGTTGCGGCAGCGGAGTTTCGCCCCGGCGTTGCATCTCCATGCGCCGTTCGTGCATGAGTGCAAGGACTGTTGCCTCCAGATCCCATGGTCGCTGGCCAGCAAGAAGGCTCGCCGCTTCGCGGGAAATCGTCCGGTATCCTCGCACCATCCGTATGGCCATGACCCTCTGGCACGCGTTCAGCCGGGCCGCCGGCTGCTTCCGCAGCCCCGGCGCCCACACCGGCGCGCCATAAAGGGCCATGGACCGAACGATCCCCGCGTAGAGCCTCCGGCAGGAGGCGTCTGGACCCCCAAGGTTGGGCAGGAGCCGCCCGAGGGCAGCCCCAGTCCGATTTAGTTTGGGAGCCAGACGTCGGAAGTGCTCGTCGAAATCCCATCGGCTGTCGAGAACGAGTCCCAGGTACTTCATCGTTGACCCGACGCCGATGTGGACTCCTCCCACCGTTAGCTGGGAACCCGGTGGTGGCGCGTTCCGAGGGCCGAAGCACATGGCCTCGGACTTGTGCAATGCCACCTCGAGTCCCAGCTCCTGGATCCTGCCAACGACTGTCGCGACCCCGCGTGTCGCTAGTTCGACCGCCGCCTGGTACGACTCTCCCTGCGCCAGGACCAGCGTGTCGTCTGCGTAGCAGACCACGCTGACCCCGTCAGGGAGGTCGCCGCGCAGCACGTAGTCGTATCCGATGTTCCACAAGGGCGGTCCTAGTACCGATCCCTGCGGAACACCGCACGACATCTCTCGACGTTCCCACACCCCCTGGTGACCGGGGTAGGTTATGTACCTGTCTGACAGGTACGCCTCGACCACACGACAGAGGTAGTCGGGCATCCGGTGATACCGGAGTGCCCTCCCAATGCTACTCCAAGGCAGGGAGTTGAAGGCGTTGGCGATGTCCAGAGACACCGCCACGACATACCTGCCCTGGGCCACTGCATCCCCCGTCGTGAGAGCTCGCACGCACATGATGGCGTCCACCGTGGAGCGCCTCCTGCGAAAGCCGAACTGGCCGTCCGCCAGATCCGGCCCCACCCGTGTTAGGTGTGCGACGAGGCGGTCTGCAATTACTCTTTCAAAGAGCTTGCCCACCTCGTCGAGCAGCACAATGGGCCGGTACGCGGACGGAGAGTCCGCGGGGCGCCCCGGCTTCGGGATGAGGACCAGTTTCCCCGTCTTCCAGCGAAGTGGGAACTGGCCCCTCTCCATGCATGCGCTGAAGAGCCCTCTTAGTCGAGGCCCGAGAGCCTCCATGGCCAGGACCCATGCCTTCCCAGGCAAGCCGTCGGGTCCTGGGGCGGTATTTTTGGCACTCAGCCTTCGTACCGCCACTCTCATCTCTACCTCGGTCACCTCTGGAGCGTTGTCGTCGTCGTCGCCATCGTGGTCCGCGTCGGACACCGCTGGTGGCGGAGCCATGGGCGGGGGAGAGTGTTCCCCTCGCGTGGGGAACAGAGTGCTCACCACACCCTCCACGATCTGGGGCCGGAGACTCTGCGTCAGCGGGGGAGCCCAGGGGCGGAGTTTGTCCCGTACCAACTTGTACGGGCGTCCCCATGGGTCCCCATTCAGAGTCCCCAGCCACACGTTGCCTCAAGTTTGGCCCGCCTTATCTCCGCTCGGAGGGTGCGCTTTGCCGCTCTGTACCCCTCGTACAGCTCCGCCTCTCTGGCCTCCGCATCCGGTGGACGGATGCGGCGCCTGCGGTATCTGGCATACCGGCGTCGCGCGGCATTGCACGCGTTGCGCAGTGCCGCAATCTCCGGCGACCACCAGTATACCTGGCGCTGAGCACGTCCTGGAGGGACTCGGGGCATTGCCGCGTCGCAAATTTGCGACATGGCCTCCCGGAACCACTCTGCCTCGACGTCTATGTCGACAGGCCTGTCCGGTGCTTGCACCCAGGCCTGTACCGTCGCGGCTTCCAGGAGGAGCTCCCGGTCCATCTGCCTCAGCGCCCACCGCGGACCACAAGGGTTCTGTCGGACCGGCGCAATCGAGGTTTGGGCGGAGACGTCGAACCGGATGTACCGGTGGTCTGAAAACGTCTCCACCCCCTCCATAACGCGCCAGTCGACGACACGCGGCGACAGAGCGGGGCTGGCGAACGAGATGTCCACCACCGAGTCACCCCGCATCCGCACACACGTGGGGACAGAACCCCGGTTTAGGACGACCAGGCCTGTCTCCAGAGCCCAGTCCTCCACCATCCGACCCCGCTGGTTCGTGAGCCGGGAACCCCAAGCCAAGTTCTTGGCATTGAAGTCCCCGCAAACGACCACGGGGAGGGAACTAAACCCAGCGACGACGGCTTTCAGCTCCATTAGGGAGATGTGAAGATCGCCGAGAGATCTGCTCGGGGACAGGTAGACGCCTACCACTGCAATGTCCCCGAACCGTGCTGCCACGCAACCCCGTCCCCTCGTGACGGCCTCGAGGGTCGGGGTACCGGCGGCGGCCGACGAAATTAGGGTCACCGAGCCGTCCAGGTCCCGCACCCAGTCTCCCCTGGGCAGGACATTGTACGGCTCGGAGACCACGGCGATATTGATCGACCACTGCGCCATGCTCTGGAGCAACAGATCCTGAGCGGGGGCGCAGTGGTTGATGTTCGCCTGGAGGAGACGCAATGGGGTCGTTATTGACAGTCCATTACAGTCTCCTCCCGAGCCCCCCGTGAGGGCCCTGCCGCGGCGGGTGCGGCGGCGGCAGCGGCGGCAGCCAAGGAAGCGGCTGCGGCGGTGAGTACGCCCGGGTGGATGGGCCGTACTTTGCCCTTGGCCTTGGCAGGGGGGTCGCAGGACCTGCCCCCAGCCCGGTGGTCGGCCGGCTTGCCTGCCGCCGCACATGCATAGCAGTGCGGCGTTGCACGGCATTCGACGGCCTTGTGACCGGCCTGACCGCACTGGTAGCAGTGGTCGCTGCGGTCCACCTCCGCGGCGCAATGGGCCCCCACGTGGTGCCCCACGTGGCAGCGGTAACACCGCAGAGGTCTGGGCTCCAGCAGTTTTACCTGCGCGGAGACCCAGCCCACCAAGAGCCTTCGGCCTTCAGCCGTGATGGCTTTGGCCGCCGACACGGGGCAGCTAACCGTAACGGCTCGCATGCCCGTGCTGTCAGCACGGATGGTGCCAGCCCGCACTTGATCGGCCTGGCACCCTCCCGCCCTGACGACAGCGGCCACCACCTCGTCCACCCTGACGGAGTCATCCAGGCCCATGATGCGCATGTCTATGCACTTTGTGGGCCTGGATACTCGGACCTCCTCAGCGTCCATAGACGCCCTGATCCTTGCGGCCAGGGCGTCCGCGGCAGAGCCGCTGTCCGCACCAGGGACCTCCAATATTCGGGCCCCGGTTGCGGTGCGCCTCATTCGGAAGCCCTCAGTGGCTCCGAACTCGCTAAGGTGGCCCACCACCGCCTGCTTCGCCTTTTCCATGACGGCGTTGTACGTCACGCCCTTCTTTTCCGCAGCTGGCTGTAGTGTAATCACTACAGCTGCGGAATTCGGGGCGCGAAGCCTGGCCGCCATGGCGCGCTTTCTGCGCTGCTGTCGCCGCTCGCGCTTTTTCGCCGCTCTAGCCGCCTTGCCCGCCTTCCTGCTGGCACCGACGACCGTCCATTCGGCGCCAGCCGAGGGTTCTTCGGGCAGGGGAGGCGGCAGGCGCGACCTAGTCGCCGCCGCCGCAGGAGGTCCCGCCGGTTTAGTGGCAGGCACCGCTCTGCCTTTTGGGGAAGGGGTAGGCTTCCCCTGCCACTGCTGCTGCTTGGCCGCCTGGACCGGCCTCGGAGGTTCCGACACCACCACGGCTCCGCGCCCAGTTTGCCCCGAGGGGCCCACCCTGGGCGCAGCAGCAGGGGCCGCGGCGGCGGCGGCGTACGATGCCGCCCTTTTCTGGCCGGCCGCAAGCGGGGGGCGCAGCACAATGCCCTCCAGGACAGCGAACTGCCGCTGGACCCGCTCTTGGAACTTTTGCTGCTGTTCCAGCTGCTGCTGCCGGAAGGCAGCCAGCTCCTGCCGCAGCAGGGTCAGCAGCTCGCTCTCCGCCTGGGGCAGGGGCTGGGACCGACTCTGCCCCTGCTTGCATACCCCTTTTTGCGCCACCTCAGGGCCAGATCCACGGAGACCGGCCAGGTCCGCCTCGAGCCGCTCAATCCTCTTATTGAGGGATCTCTTGAACGGCTCCAAGACGATACCAAGTGCCTCCGTTATCGAGGTCATGGCCTGGGAGATGGATCGCCTCTTGGCAACCCTCTCCCTTTTCTTGGCCACGCCTGATATGGCAACTGCCACGATCTCCGTGAACCTGTTCAGCGCCTCCTCCAGACCTTCTGGCTCACTGCCCGAAGGCTCCGGTTCCGGAGGGCCGACCAGGCCACTGAGTGCCCCGGGGTGGCACCCCTCCCTGGCGACTTTGAGGGATCGCCGGGCCACTTCCTCGGCGGTGCGCCGGCTCCCCTTCCCCATCTTTCGGCCCGCACCCCGCACAGCGGTGGAGACTTTGCGGGCCGATACACCCAGTTCGTCGTCGTCGGAGGATGTCCTCCGGCCATCCCCCAACATGCGGCGCTTGAGGAACTGGGTCTTGGAGGTGGACTCCTCCACCTCTATCCTCTCCGATCCAAGCGAAGACGCGGCATCGGAGTCCGACGCCGCGTCTCCGCTCACCTCCCTGAGGCCGAAGCTCCTGCCGGCCTCTGCAGGACCCACCGGCGCAGCGGACGTGCTGGGAACAGGTCCCAGGGACTCCACGCTACCAGTGGGTGAGCCACCCTGGCTCGTTGCGTCCACGAAGGACGGTAACAGGTCCTTTTGGGACCTGACGCGCTCTTTGCCCCCCCCAGAATACGAGGGGCAGCCCGAGCTCTGCTCGGGGAGGGATTCTCCGCCTGCGGTGCAGGCGGTACCCTCCTGGGGTAATAGTTTTTTGGGAGACGCGTCCATAGGGGTGCTGAACACAGCTTTGCCTTTTTTGTGGGGTGGGGTCCCCAATAACCACGTTCGCCATCGTGGTCACGTCTGATAAGCAGACGCGTACCCGATTCGAACCCACTCTCTCAAAACCACTGTCCAAAACACCAACAGCTGTTGGTGCCGATGCTTCTGGACAGTGCACCCTCCTTGGCGGTCCGTCTGGACTCCGCCTGTGTGTTCCTCTTGGTCTGGTCTCTCGCTTGAGGCCTTCCGGCATGAGTAGCTCTACCGGCATAGCCCTCAAGGTCATAGAGACACGCAAGCCCCACCACGACGACAACGTGGGAACACGGTCGGTGGGGATGAAAAGGAAGCTAAGAATTCGCGGAGTCTACAGTGTTCTCACATTCATATTATAAAAAAGAGGCTATATAAATAAAAGCAAGTGAAATAATTACAAATATTGATATATGTGATGATTATAAATGATATGTTAACTAAATAAATAATAATAAATAAAATAAAAAATATTGCAAAAGCAATGTGTTAGAAAAAAAAAAGTATATATTCCAACAAATGTGGAGCAGTCAATAGATACATTTACAAAATATTATGAGCTACCAGGGGGCCACATCTGCAGAAGCAGTCATTGCCAAACATGCGTGTCTTCGACATAGTCTTTAACCTTGTAATACACTTTTTTAGTTAGGACACGCTTAATATGGGTTTTGAACTTTCCCTCGCTAAGTTCAGTCACCACCTTTGGCAGCTTATTATAAAAGCGTATGCTGTCTACTAAAAATGACTGGCTGGTCTTAGCTAATCTCCATTTGGGTAACACAAGTTCGTGTTTACTACGCGTATTTATGTTATGATAATCGCTTCTAATTTTGAAGAGTCCTAGGTTTTTACGAACATACATAATACTTTCTAAGATATAAAGAGAAGGCAAAGTCAGTATACCGATTTCTTCGAATTTATTTCTGAGGGACTCGCGAGGATCCATTTTATAAATAGCCCGGATTGCTCTCTTTTGCAATATGAAAATTGAGTGTACATCAGCGGCAGATCCCCACAGTAAAATGCCATAAGACATAATACTGTGGAAATAAGCATAGTAAACTAACCTAGCAGTGGCTACATCGGTCAGTTGCCTTATTTTTCTTACTGCATATGCGGCCAAGCTTAGTCTACCTGAAAGAGCTCTAATATGAGCGCCTCACTACAGTTTAAAATCGATGGTGAAACATAAGAATACTGTTTTCGTAATAACATCAAGTTTGTTGCCGTCAAGAATTAGATTGACGCCAACTTGAGGGATATTCGGTAATGAGAACTTTATACATTTAGTTTTATTCGCATTTAATAAGATATTATTAGCAGCGAACCATTTCGAAAGAACAGCCAGACATGCAAGACATCCGCATCTTTCCTATCTACTTTGAAAATAAGGGAAGTGTCATCAGCAAATATAATTATATTGGATAAATTAGCCATCATGTAAGGAAGGTCATTAATATAAACCAGGAAAAGGAAAGGACCAAGAATTGAACCCTGAGGCACGCCCATCTTTACTAAAACCCCGAGGACGTCGCCCCATTAATGGACACTTTTTGATGCCTGTAAGATAAATAAGAAAAAACAAGATCAGCAGCTCTTCCACGAATTCCGTAATGATGTAATTTACAGATTAGAGTATTACGGTGAACGCAGTCAAACGCTTTAGAGACGTCACAGAATATGCCAATAGCATCCTGGGACTTCTCCCAGGATTCCAAAATGTGACTGATGAGTTTCACTCCTGCATCCGTCGTTGACGTTCCTTTCGTGAAGCCAAACTGATGACTCTGCAAAATCCTATTTGAATTAAAATGAGACAGTATCTGGTCGAGCATGTTTTTTTCATATATTTTACTCATTTCTGGAAGCACAGATATAGGTCTGTAATTAGAGGAGTCACTCTTACTACCTTATTTGAAAATTGGTACTACTTTACAATGTTTTATCAAATCAGGGAATGTGCCGCTGTCTAGGCATTGATTAAATATGCCTGTTAGGACAGGAGCAATTGTATCGATAATATCTCCAAGAACCTTAACTTATGGAGTATATCTCCATAAGTCCTCGGTATTTTTCATGTTACGGCAACATTTAGTAGTAAATGTTTTTTTAATTGAATCAACAGAGATGCGCTTAAATTCAAAGGTTGGTACATCCTTTGTGAAATTTTCTTTCAAAAAAGATTCAGCTGACAAGGATGAAGAAGGGAGAGATTTCGTAACTTCTATTGGGATGTTGGCGAAGAAGTTTTCTAACGTCTCAGCCACTTCAGTCCTATCTGAGATGATTTTATTATCAATTCTAAGGGACAATTCATTCCGATCTTGTTGATTTGTCTTTCCAGTTTCCTTGTTTATCACCTTCCAGACAGCTTTAATTTTATTATAAGAATTTCTAATTTTCTTATTTACTGACTTAGATTTAGTCTTTTGAATATTTTTGATAGAGTCTGACATGGTTATGCAAATTAAGATCAGACGATAATGATTTTTCATGATAGAGCTGATATAAATTATCTCTGTTTTTTTTCTAATTCCAGCAGTAGTGCATTCATTAAATTTGGATTTATTATTGATCTGAACTTTTTTAATTGGACACGACTTATTAAATTCTTGACATACTGTAGAAAATAATATACCATAATTTACATTGGGGTCTTGTGAATCAAAATTGGATGTTGAGAGACTACTATGAACACTGTTATTAAAATAGTTTAATTTATTTTTAGTAAGCGGTCTAAACTCTGCAGTCGAATCTAATTGAAACTTTTTGACTGACTCGAAACATACGAGTTGACCAGTATGGTCAGATCTCACGCCACTAATTAGGGATGAGTCTTTTATGTCACAATTAGTAAATATATTATCTATGCATGAAGCTGAAGTAGGTGTAATTCTTGTAGCTTCCTTAAAAATACATTTTAGATTAAAAGAACTAAACAATGAGAGAAATTTTCATTTTTCTGATGAATTTACTAGTAAATCAATATTTAAGTCCCCACAAACGCAAACTGATTTATTATCTCTAATAAGTTTATTGAGTATTTCTTCTATTATGATCAAAAAAGATGAAGACACAAAATAAAGTTCGGCCTTCAACCTCTGCACATGCTACCTCACATAAGCGATCAACAGAGCAAGCTGTGATATCTTTCCTTTCCTTATATCTTAAAGAATTACTACATAATATCAAGGTACCACCCCCTATTGATGATCTGTTGTACACACTGCCAACTGAAAAATTGTTTACATTAAAGAGCATTCTATCTGGTTTTAACCAGGTTTCACAAAAACATAGGATGTTACCCTTTTAAATCATGTTATATACAAACACGGTTTTATATTTTATTTTTCTCGCTTCTTAATTCAAATTCATTTATTGTTTGTGTGGTGGAAATTCAGTTAATAAATTATTATTGTAACAAACCCTTATGAGGTACAATATTTAAATTTACAATTATATGTCGAAAGGAAAAGAAAACCATCGTAGCACACAAAGTAATCCAAGGCAACATAAAATGACAATTATCGCTATGGAAAATAGGTTAATTATACATATCGATTGTCGTTTGTCATAATTTAGCATTATGCATGGTCAATGAAAACAAATAAAGAAAAAACAACCCAATTTAAAATATAGGAACTAAAATGAGCCACTAGTAGTTTAATTGATGTCCAGTTTTAACTGTCAGCGTTCGCTTACGAACATATCAGTACCACTCAGTTCACACATTTGAAGGGAAGCAAATGATTCAACACACGCGCCACCATCAGTAAGACGCGCTTTCGACGTCTGACTCCCAAACTGGAACGGACCGGAGCTGCCCTCAAGCGGCTCCTGCCCAACCTTGGAGGTCCAGACGCCTCCTGCCGGAGGCTCTACGCGGGAATCGTTCGGTCCATGGCCCTTTACGGGGCGCCGGCTTGGGCACCGTCGCTGCAAAAGCGACCGGCGGCCATGCTGAACGCCTGCCAGAGGGTCATGGCTATCCGGATCGTGCGGGGATACCGCACGGTCTCCCGCGAAGCGGCGAACCTCCTTGCTGGCCTGCCACCGTGGGATCTGGAGGCAACAGTCCTTGCACGCATGCACGATTATTATTATTCATCGCATGGAGATGCAACGCCGGGGTGAAACTTCGCTGCCGCGACAAGTCGTGGCATGGCGAACAGAGTTCCGGCGAGATCTCATGGCGGAATGGCGACAGCGACTGTCGCAACCCAGTGCTGGGCACGCCATAATCACGGCGGTAAGTTACCTCTTTGAGAAGTGGCTGGAGCGGCAACATGGCGTCCTGACCTTCCGCATGACGCAGGTCCTTACCGGACATGGCAAGTTCGGGAGGTTCCTGCATCGGATTCAGGCGGAAGAAACCCCCAGGTGTCACCATTGTGTGGACCGCCCGCAGGACACGGTGGAGCATACGGTGGAGGTGTGCCCCGCTTGGGTGGAACACCGCCGTGTCCTTGTGGAGGCAATTGGCGGCAGCGACCTTTCGCGTCGGGCCCTGGTTCGGGCTCCGGAACGAGGAGAAATGGCAGGCGGTCGCCTCCTTCTGCGAAGCAGTAATGCTAGCGAAGGAGGAGGCTGCACGCGTGAGGGAACGAAGATCCTTACGCCCTAGCCGCCGTAATTCCGACCCCGACTACCAGCCACGGTAGACGCGGGCTTCCGGACGTCGAGCAATGGGTGGCTCGCCGTCCGGCTGTTCGGTAATTAACCGAACCGAGTCCAGTCGTCAATAGCGCGTAGTGATCCACGCGCTCCTCAAAGAGATATCAGCAAACCGTAGGGGCCGATGCCCGCTAGCTAGGACCGCGGAGAATTTCTGAAAAGGAAACCCGTAGTCCTAAAACGCAACGGGTAATTGAAGGACACAGGTGTGGTTTTAGTCAGTAAAAGTCTGACATCCAGACGCGCGCTCCACCCAGAGCGGGAGAAGTCATTTGGATGATTCCCCACCTTAAAAAAAAAACCATCAGTAAGACATTTGAGTGTACTCACTCAATGTTATTTTAGACAAGTGTCATACTTGACACTTGTCTAAAATAACATTAGCACACTTTGAAAAAATATCTCAATCTCATTTAGCTTTAGTTTAGGCACACATAACCTAACATTCCTGTTATCACTGCACATGATATATTTATACAAAACAAATACATAAACTCTAATACTATAAATGTCTACAACGAATGCCATAGGTTAATGTAACCACTAGCGCCATCTATCGCTTATAGATGGAAATTGAACGATTTATGAATATTTTCTTAAAAAATCATTACATTTGTGTGGTAGGATGTCGTTCGAAGACTTCGCGGCGTCGTTCAGCCAGCTGGAGCTGCTGCACGTGGGGCCCGACGACTGGCTGCTGGAGCGCGGCCTGCACGCCAAGAGGCCCTGGCGCGCCGTGCTGGCGCGGCGGCGTTGGCGCCCAGGCCACAACGCGGGCGGCCCGCCTGCCTGCGCCACCACCGGCGCCAACCCACAGTTCCACGTGCAGATCCCGCACTCCGAGGCCGCGGCTGCACGCAAGTGCCACGTCGTGGTGTCTGTCACGCAGCAATACGACGTGGGCGCCGCCGCGCGCAAGCTGCGCGCCATCGGCTTCGCCGTGTACGAGCTGGGCCCCGGGGGCCCGCGGCGGCCCAGCGACCTCGCGGCACTTCGGGGCCTGCGCCCGCTGGACGTGACGCACGAGTCGCGCGCTCGTGAGGTGGTCACGTTCTTCACGCTGCCGCCGGGCCGCTACCTAGTGGTGCCGCACACGCGCCGCCCGCACACTGACGCCGCCTTCCTGCTGCGTATCCTCACCGACGAGCTCACGGACGTGTGGTGCGTGGTGCGCCGTCTCATTTACGCGCGCTGACTCGCGCTCTGCCGCCGCTCACGCCCCGTGTGTCCACAGGGAGGTGAACGAAGACAACGTGGTCGTGCGCGACGTTGCGGCCGAATTCCTTTCGTCGGCGGCGGCCATCCCGGCGGAGGTGCTCGCGGCCACAGCGCGCCTGGGCGCGCTGGGCGAGCTGGACGCGGCGCGGCTGCGCGCGGCGCTGCGGCGCGTGTGGCGTGTGTGCCTGTGCGCGCGGCCGTCGCTGGAGCTATGCCGCGCGCTGGTGGCGCTGCGCGACGCGGCGCTGAGCGGCGCAATGCGCGCGCGCGACGTGCCGGCGCTGGTGGCGCTGCTGGCGTACTGGCGCGCTGCCTTCCTGAAGCACGGCGGGCGGCGCTGCGGCGCGGCGCACGTGTCGTCGTACCGGCTGCGCGCGCTGCTGTGGGCGGCGGGCGTGACGGCCAGCAACAAGGTGCTGGAGTGCCTGGTGCTGCGCTACGCGAGCGGCTGCAAGCTGTCGGAGGAGGCGTATGTGATGGCGCTGACGCGCTTGCACCTGGCGCACGGTCAGTGTACTTCGCTGAGTGCTGTGTGAGATCATGTGTATGTGTAGAACTCGCGAGAGAGTGGGATGGTTTGCACCATCCATTCCTTACATTTGTTTGCATTTGGAACACAAATCAAATCTTCTATTTAATTTGGGTATGTTAATAATATCTATGAACAAAAATACGTATAAATACCTAAGGTTTAATTAAGCTGCTCTTTTGTTAGAAGTCACCTTGAATAAGCGACTCAAATTTAGAACCCTTGCTATGACAAATAGGTACATTAATCGTTTTGAACACGGATATTGATGGTATTGAGAGTGTACAAAACATTTTACAAAAAAAAAAATACCGACTTCACTAAATAAACACTAAAAGGATCAAAAATAACTTTAATTTCGAAAGTCGGGGTTTCTCGCTATTGTTTGTTTCTTATTTAGCTCCGACTTCCGAAATTGTAGTTATTTTGATCCTTTTAGTGTTTTTTTTGTGAAGTCGGTATTTTGTTTTTTTTTTTTTTGTAAAAAAACTTTTATTTCACACTTTTTAGATGCGATACACTTATAAACAGAGTGCCTATTTCTCATGACAATTCCAATTAACTCAAACAGTTACATAGTATTGTTATGAAATTCCTGTGTCTACCTTCCACCTTACGGCTCCATCATCAGATCAGTTCGATAGTACCTACCTTATAGCCAAAGTGCTTCTCATGACAATTCTAATAAGCCCAAACACGGCTAGGATACATTGACTAATTACGGAATTCCTGTGCCTACCTTCCGGCTCCATCGTCATCATCAGATCACTTCGATGATACCATTTTCAACGTAACTATTCAGAACCATTAATTTATTTGTATTGTCATAGTCGCTTAACTAGCTTCATCTATATGAGGGTGAAGTTCCATTGACCATTTCTGGTCTTCTACATCAGTTCCACTTCATCAAATGCTAAGTTCTCGATGAAAATACTAAAATCACTATATGGTTGCCTATAATATTTGAGAAGTTCCCTCGATTCCTCATAAATCCCATTATCAGAAATGGATTTTGAAAAAATTGGGACCAATCTGGAAGCATATATATATACTTTTAGGGGAAAAAAAATGTGCAAATCAGTCCATAAATTACGGAGTTCTGAGGTCATCATTTCAGCCAATAGACGTCCACTGCTAGACATAGGCCTCCCCAACTGTCGCCACAATGAAAGATCTTGTGCGTCTCGCATCCATCGAATTCCCGCATCCGGATCCGGATTCTCGGACCTTGAGCAGGTCATCGGTCCACCTTGTAGGGTGCCTTCCAACACTGCGTCTTCCGGTATGCGGTCGCAACTCCAGAACCTTTCGGCCCCAACGGCCATCTGTTCTGTAAGCAATGTGCCCCGCCTATTGCCTCTTTCTTAAGTTTGGCGATTCTTCGTGCTATGTCGGCGACCTTGGTTTTCCTGCGGATATCTTTATTTCTAATTCGATCACGCAAGGAAACTCCGAGCATAGTCCTTTCCATTGCCCTTTGGGTGACTTTGAGCGTTCTGATGAAGCCCATTGTGAGCGACCACGTTTCGGAACCATATGTCATCAGTGGCAACACGCTCTGGTATAGACTTTCGTCTTGAGACACTGCGGTATATTGGACGAGAAGATACCGCGCAGCTTTCCGAACGCTGGCCACCCTAGTCGGATTCAACGGTTGGCTTTTTCTCGAAATTAGATCTACCCAACTGGACTGTCTGTCCAAGATAGATGTAATTATCCAAATTTTCGAGTATAGAGTCTCCGATCTTGATAGAACTGGGTGCTACATGGTTGTTTATTATGACTTTAGCTGTCCATGTTTATTTTAAGTCCCACTCTTTCGGAAGCTCTACTGAGATCATTGAGCATTGTGCTGAGCTCTCCTTAAGTCTCAATCATGACGTCCCTTTGTGAACAATGTGGTGAAGATCGAAAGTGTGTTGACAGGGTGGCGTACTTTATACTCAGAATATCGTCAACGTATTCGCTGAAAATCGTACAGGTTTTGCACCCCAATCTTGATACATTCCGACGACGAAGTCAAAACCATGTATCAGAATGTATCCAAAGTGATGTCTCGTCAGCCACTCCTTAAAGAGGAGACTTACCGTTACCGTTAGATATAATCCCAGTAAAAGTGAGCTGAGAGGGAAAATCAAGGAACCTTAATTTGTTCCTCCTGTAAAATTAGGAGACTCCTTGCTAAAGACGGTTAGGGAGTTTAAATATCTAGGCCACATTGTCAATGAAGAATTAAGAGATGATACAGACATGGAAAGGGAGCGCAAGGCGCTGGCTCTAAGGGCTAATATGGTGGCTCAAAGTTGTGCTTGCAGTTCAGTACCCGTTAAAATAAAATTGTTTAAGGCATATTGCCAAACATTTTACACCTGCAACCTTTGGGTCAATCCAGCCCAAAAATCGGACAACACCCTGCGTGTACAGTATAATAATGCTTTCAGGGCGTTGTTAAGGCTTCCTCCGCATTGTGCGTCAGGTATGTTCGCTGATGCGTAGACCGAAGATTACTGTGCGATGATGCGAAAAAAAGTGAGAAGGATCACCAACGGTATCCTGAGGGTATTTGCGGACAGGCTGGATGGGCCTACAATGGATAGGTTTATCAAGCTGCATGTATTGCATGGATTAAACCATTCTGATTAGATTGTCTGATTGTCTATGTATTTGTTGTTGTATTTGTTTTTGAAACCTGTGTCAATTTGTCTGTACTAACTCTTGATTTGACAGTATGACTTGACGTCACAACATTGCAATCGATCCTATTCTTATTTCGAACTCATTGTACAAAGGCGGACTTCATGCCTTAGGCATTCTCTACCAATCAACCTAGGGTGGTGAAGAGACAATATGGCAGGTGCATAAAAAAGCATTCCTCATTGCCTACTGATGCACCAAAATGTAATAAAAAAATGTATGTGTCAATGCAATGTGTGTCGTGTGTGTATTCGAACTTGACTTCATTTGAACTCGTTGAGTTCAGATTTGTGTTTTTTTTACAAACATTTAACCATACGACCTTAATAAGCCTGAGTCTACAGCTGAGATGAGTTAGAATGATCACGGTGTTTCTGTTGCAGAGCGGTACCGCAGCCTCGACACCAAGATGAAGTCCAACCCGCTCTCTCTGGAAGAGGTACGTGCGCGCTTAGCTCTGACCCTAGACACTAGACGACACTAGACGTAGACACTGACCTTGAGCGTTTTCTGTTCGCAGATGATCCTGATGACGATCTATTCGTAAGCGCGGCGCGGCCAGCATCATCATCAGACGTTCATTGTTGGACATAGGCCTCCCCCAAGTGTCGCCATAACAACGGGGTCTGTGCGTCTCGCATGCATTGGATTCCCGCGACCCTCACGAGGTCATCGGTCCTTGTGGATGGCCTTACGACGCTGTGTATGCTGATGCGCGGTCGCCACTCCAGAACCTTTCGGCCCCATCGACTATCTGTTCTACCCTGCCCACTGCCACTTGGCAATTCTTTGGGCCATGTCGCTAAACTTGGTTCTCCTGCGGATCCTGATCCTTATTCGGCGCGGCCAGCTTGTTCATTATTGTTTTAATTGTCGCTTTATGATATGAAAGTGTTAATTACTTACCTAGTTTAAACGAATTGTAAATATTTTTAATTTATTGGCCGATATATCGGCTGCGATGTTCTACAAATAATAATATAGTTCAATGACCAAAGATTTATCTGATCCAAATAAGCTGCGGCTAGTGGCCGGCGGCGCCCACAGTACAAAGCACGGCGACCAGGAGTGCGTGGCACTGTCGTGTCGTGTCGTGTCGTGTCATGTCGTGGTGCCTTCTGGCGCAGCTGATTGCGTGATGACCCGACACAGTGATGTGAGCCTAGCTTTACATGTTCATGATGTGATATTGTTGAACTAGTTAATATGCACAGTGTGCGCGGTACACTGTCAGACAGGTGCTACTTATTGTTAAATGCGTTATGTATGTAGTGTGTGTGCCAGCCTGCATGCGTGTCTACGCTAGGGTTCGCTCGTCCGATATGCTTGTACAGTTATGATAACTATTAAGTATGCAGCCCCCAGCGAGTATGGGTACGTGACACATAGCTTGAAGTCATGTTTAGTTAAAAAAAAAACTTTTTACAAAAAAAAGATAACCGACTTCACTTCAAAAAACACTAAAAGGATCAAAATAACTTTAATTTCGGAAGTCGGTGTTTCTCGGTAATATTTGTATCTTATTTAACACGGTTATCTTTTTTTTGTAAAAAGTTTTTTATTTCACACTTTTTAGTTGGGATACACTTATAAACAGAGTGCCTTTTTTTTTTTTTTTTTGTTTGATATAAACCAGTGCTTGACTGCGATCCATCCTGCCTATTTCTCATGACAATTCCAATTAATCCAAACACTACTAGGTTACATTGTTTTATTATGAAGTTCCTGTGTCTACCTTCCACCTTCCGACTCCAACATCAGATCAGTTCGATAGTACCTTATAGCCAAAGTTCATCTCATGACAATTCTAATAAGCCCAAACACGGCTTGGTTACGTTGATTAATGACGGAGTTCCAGTGCCTACCTTCTGGCTCCATCATCATCATCAGATCAGTTTGATGATACCATTTTCAACGGAACTATTCAGAACCATTAATTTATTTGTATTATCATAGTCGCTTAACTATCTTCATTGTGATATCTATGCGAGTATGAAGTTCCGTTGACCATTTTTGGTCTTCTTCATCAGTTCCACTTCATCAAATGTTACTTTTCGACTGTAAATGCTTAAGTTCTTGATGAAAATACCAAAATCACTGTGCGGTTGCCTATAATATTTGAGGAGTTCCCTCGATTTCGCCAAGATTCCATCATCAGATCCTGATTTGATGACTATGGGACCATTTGGAAAGTATACCCTTTCTAACAAAAAAATAATTTTTCAAATCGGTTGGCAAACGACGAAGTTATGCGCGAACAAACATAAAAAAAAAATACAAACATCCGAATTGAGAACCTCCTCCTTTTTTAGAAGTCGGTTAAAAAAGCAACGCTCATTGACTGTAACAACGTACCTAGTTGTGCTGTTTATGAATGATCCTATATTCCTTTTTGCGGGACTGCTGATCGAGCTGGGGATTGCAGTCATAGACTAACAAGATAGTCAGGTCTCAGTTTTCTGACACCTATCAGCTCAAGAGCATTAGGCTGAGGCTACACTAGACCGCGACGCGACCGGCGATACATAAGCGAATAAAACAAATAATTGAAATTCAAGTTTATGACTACACTGTACGCCAAACATTACTAGCTATATTTGATTTTTGTAAGCGATTGGAACAATAGTACTGTAATCATAACACCGGCTACATCAGATTATCATGATCGTTCGTTAAAAGAACATTTTGTCTACAGTAGACGTTATATTGTTTGTGTCGGAAGTACAAGTGCGTTCTTGTATTATTCAAACAATGTTTCTGGAAATTGACGCAGGTCTTTATTTATTTCATGAATCCAACACAATCTCTTTTTTTTTCAAAAATATTTTAATTTTTTTATTTTATAATACATAATTTTTAGCGAAAACATAAAGTTTGGTTTTGACAAAACTATTCAAATAAAACACGTCTTTATAAAGCCGACAACCGACTGGGGATTGTCGAACCAAACGAGGTCCCCTGCGTTCGTCGTGTAGCGGTAGAGGCGAAGGCCTCTGTACCGCTTCTATGTAGCCGCCTTGTCGCGATTAGTAATAATGCGAACTCACAGTGAAATCTTGTCTGTCTTTCTCCTTTTACGCTATGCCGTATATATACCGCATGAATTGCTCATATAATTCGTTGTAAAGCATATGTGCAATGTAGCCACATCTTCGCCAAATTTTCGCTTCTAGTGTAGCCACACTATATTTATCTGGTATCGCTCTTCCAGTCGCATCGCAAATCGCTGGCCAGTATAGCCTCAGCCTTAGTGTCGACCGAGTCGAATATGTGGAGTCTGTTTATGTGCAGTCAGTACCTACTAGAAACAACTCTGCTTATTGACTTGTACCATCGCATCAGCGTCGCCATCGGAGACAGGTGTAACCCACCAAAAACATTTTTCGCCGTTTCGCTACCGTCGTGGAGGTGATGCGAATATTTAGTTTCTGAAGTAAGTAACGAAACAGCCAAGCCATACGTTTTACTGATACGTAGAATTTGTGAAGTTAGGGTGGGTAGAGTTAGGCCGTGTAGATTCAGAAGCTTGGCTCTACATGAGATCTGATACCTTTTTCACTGGGCAAACCTTATGTGGTCGTCTTGGCAACATTTTACATGAAATGTTTTTGGTGGGATTTCAGTTCTTTTTTGTAAGTTGCTAGGCAGTCTTTTTTGCTCACCTCGTCGTCAAAGGGCGTAAATAACTGAGACCTACCATGATACTCTTGATACTTACAATCGATTTGCTCGCCTCGTCGCCAAAGGGCTTAAATAACCGAGATCTACCATGAGACTCTTGATTAAGGCGGCGGTTCTTGTAAGGACTTATTAATAGGTTTTTAGTTACTGTCTACAGTCCCGTGTAAACTTTCATGTCTTAATTCATAAAATTGGTGAAAGTTTCAAGTTCAAAAAGTTATAAGTTTATCTGGGGGCACGGTAGTGTTTTTTGTATACTGAACTTTGTTTACGTACCAACCAAATTTCGGCTTTCTAGCACTTCAGGAAGTACCCTAACATTTTTAAATGTCATACAAACTTCCACCCCCCATTTTAGGGGATGGGGGGCGAAATTTATAAGTTTATGAATTTTTTTGTTATTGTATACTAAACTTAGATTACATACCAAATTTCAGCTTTCTAGCACTTCAGAAAGCTGCCAAACATTTTGATGATCATCAGTGTGTCAGTGAGTATGTCAGTGACGAAATCGGTTTATTTTAGATATCAATAAAATCTAAAGTATTAGAGCTATTCAATTGAGACTGTATGTTTAATTAGTCTATTATTGACATCATATCTTGAGAATATGAACTATCTGGTACATCGGAAACCAACTCTATGAGGGTTCAAAAAAACGACGAAACACTTCGAGAAAAGGTAGGTAGTGCCCTTGCGCTTCGCTTGGCTCGTCTTTTCGGGGCACTGCCGTGCCCCCAGATATTGTTATGACGTATTATAACGATTGCAAGCTGAGCACACACAGGCCTCTTGGAGCTACAAACTAATACTTTCAACAGACACAATGTTCATTTGTTAATTCTGTCAATTTTCTAATTTAAAGTTATGTTATTTATAAAGTTTGTTATTGATTGTTTATTTATTGAAATTAATAATAAGGTAATAATTGCCGAACTCGCATAACTTTGGGTGGAGAGGTAACAATGTAGCAATTCGAAATGGTTTTCGATTTCTTCTAATATAGTACTCAGCCGGACCTCTGATGTAACTACCAGATGTTTGAGATTTCGAGGCAAACCAACGACTTTACAGCCACTAGACGTCTAATAATAGGCGACGCATGTCTGTCAACACATATGACTTATAGATTTGATGTAATAATTACGAAAATACTTATTAGAAAATAAATGTAACAATGGCCCCTTGTTCAATACTTTGGTGTGGTAACAACAGCCAGACTGCGCATATTCGAAAAGATGGCATAACATTTTATCAGTAAGTTAATTACTTACAATTATATTATTTTTTATATTATTTATCGGAGTTCAACTTATACTGGTTATATATAACTGTAGGTTTGAACAAAACTAGTGATGTACCAATTCTTATGACCACCTCTGTTATCGATAAAGTTAAAAACCTTTATACTATTTTATACGATCTTTTTTTTTACTTACTACTATAAAGACTACATAATAGGACGGAATTTAATTGTGAATCGGTTATTGATTTTAGGTACCCGAAAGATGCTGATTTTATTTTTACCTGATTGCATTAAAAGGAGGGCAATCATACAACTTTTTACTACCATAATAATTTTATTTACGTATGTTATGTTTTTATAAATAGAGATGTTTTTTTTTTAATTTTACTTTACCACTAAAATTGTATTAATTACATTAAGTATGTACATTTTATGTTAAAACTAATATCAAGAAGTAGGAAGGTAAAACAAACAATTATTAAGTGTACGAATTATTGTTAAACATATATCGATACTTTCGTGACTTATTTAAACCTATCTCATCCCGAGTGTGCCGTACTGACATTGATCGGACCAATCAGAACACAGTAGTCCGCTTCCCGTACCTCGGCTAGTTGACAGAATTGTTTTGGTGCTAGTTCAAGCATGAGGCCTCTAGTGGCTGTAAGGTCGTCGGGGTAAACTGACAGTGGAGCCTCTCTCAAATGAATGATTACGTAGGTACATAATATATACATAACGATGGGTTAGAGTGAAAAGCTAGCTAAGGTGTACAATATTAAGTAATTTTATTTTATTACTTCTGGAAAGAAAAGTTTGTTTTTACAATCTTGTATCACGCAAAATTTTGATTCGATACTTATAGAGCCATCTACGATGTTGAATTATATCTTGGTCGAGTCAATTTGGTGTGATCACCTCACAAACAAGAGAAATAGGTACTTAGATAAGGGTTTGAAATAAGCAAGAAGTAGCACACCCAATCGGCCACATATATAAACTGAGAGTATAGCTAGAGTTAGGTAGGTACCTAGTATACCTACTTTTGTGATAGCAATGCACAAAGTATAAACAAGATAATTACGTTTATTGTTACCTACTCGTCAAACTAGTTGTTTCTTTCCTTCAAACATGGATGGAAACCATATATGTATTTTGCGCTCCCTCCGAGCTCGGAGACGTCGACGTTTCGTCGTATATATCTAATTTTGCTTCGGATTTTGGAACTTGTTACAGCCCGAACAACGGACATGACACGGTGCAAAATCAGTTTAGGTATGCAGCCGACCCAACTCGTCGTCGTTGCGAGTTCAACTAGGAATACTAATACCTACTAGATGTTAGCCGCGACCAAAACTCTCCTTTTTCGGGTAATCGTGTAAAGTTATCCATTTCGGAGACGTGTGATTTTGATATTACAAACAAACACTTCAATTTTATTTGATTTTTATGTGGTTGGAAACAATATTAATTAGTTTAAAAAGTTGTCAGCGACGTACAATGTCTTCATTCGTTCTTCCTCTAATGTCAAAAATCTTATACAAGTCTTATTCATATATGTATAAATTATAGAGAGGAAAGATTTGTAAATATTTTTGTTTGTAATGAATATCAAACATGGTTCTCAGATCAAATTAAAAAAAACTTGATGTGAGCTTAAGCTGTACCCTACCTATCTATATTTTCTACTTTCACGCGGGCGGAGCCACGTGCAGAAGCTAGTACCTCTCATAATTAAATTGTAATGATTATAACAAAATGTGTGTTTAAACCTCTGCTCTGTGCGATATGCGTTGCTACTTCTGCCGACTCCTCACGTGCTTCATTTGTATACGTAGGTAGGTATAGACTAGAACACTAGAAGGAATCGAACACTTTTTCGACTTGGCCACTGGTGCCGCGGCTTAAAGTAATGTGATTTTACAGCTAGATGCTTACTTAAATTAAATATAATTTAATTACAGCAGCACCTAATTTACGAACCAAAACTTTGTCCTCATTACAGTATTATTTTAAAGTAATGCTAATGAGATTAATTAGTGAGTGGTGCACCCAGCATTGTTCAAATAAAAGTTACTATCGCATGATATGTGTTGTGTTATTGAGCGCTGCACTCGCGCGTCGCTCTCGCTCCCGGGGTGATTCTTTAAAACCGAGAGAATGTCTCATTCATCTCCGCTCCCGCGCGCTCCCGAGCCCTGCACGAGCACGGCCAGACGCGGACATGGCACGCGGCCCACTCGCGCTCCCGAGCCCTGCACGAGCACGGCCAGACGCGGACATGGCACGCGGCCCACTCGCGCTCCCGAGCCCTGCACGAGCACGACCAGGCGCGGACATGACACGCGGCTCGCTCACCGCCGCAACTCGCACTCCGAGAACCCTGAATAAGCGAACACCCAGCGACAAGCCACTTCCATTGCCTGGCTTTCCACTTTATTTCAAAGCTACTCTTAGGCAGTCTTAGGGTAAGCTGTAAGTATCATAATCAGTTTCAAGGCTTGTGATGCCGTAGCTGGACCCCGGGTCATAGGATCCCACCGTAACTCCCATACATCACCCTACTGTACCTAACCACTCCTCCCCCTAACTTTCACCCAGTAAAGTACATGATTCGTAAGAGGTTAACTGAACTTCACAAATAGAAATGGTCACGGGCAGAGTGCAGGCTCTACCGAATTTATATCTGCAATTAACTAAACGACTTCTCAGTCTAAGTACAAATAACCTTAGAAAATATATCCCAAGGAAACATACTGTAACGGTTATACGACATACCAATTCGTCAGTTATATAGCCGTAGGTCGCCGCGGCTAACGCAGTGTCATCTATAAACATACTGTAACGGTTATACGACATACCACTTCGCCAGTTATGTAGCCGTAGGTCGCCGTTCTGTGATGTAGGGACATACAGCCATTTGCTATCATTACACAGTTCATTGATAGATACAACACGCTTCGCAACAAAAGTTTGCAATTTATGAGAAGGCGTGCAAACCAACCCAGTACTATTTGAGAGTCTGACCAATATGTTTTCTTCGAAATATCACAACATAGTGATTTACAAACTTTATCGCATAAGCGAGCAACTAGAAGAGCACCGCATAGTTCTAACCTGGGTATGGTTGTAATCTTTAGTGGCACCACCTTGGCTCTAGCGGAACACAGACGCACTGTGCAGTTGCCTAGAGCATCAGTTGACCTCTCATATACACATCCAGCATAAGCCTTCAAGAAGCCTTTAATAACTTTTAACTTTCTGCAGATTGAAACAAGCTGATTCTAATTTTGCAATGATCTGTTGATATATTTCTGCAAGTGTGGACTCGTCATTACAACCAGTAATTAGATCACCTGTCGTGTCCTTCACTGGCATCAGAAAATGAGTAAGTCGATGGTTACAGGATTAGCATAACAAAAATTTTTTGGTATATCTATAGTTTGTGATCTACATTATCAATAAAATTTCTCCACATTTTATTAATATTAGAAGGTATCTCATCATCGCACGATAGTTTCAGAGACCATAGCATTTGTAGAAGTATTTTACATACAATGGTACAACATCTTAGTAAGCCCAAAGGGTCGAATAGACTAAAGGTAAGGGACAGAATGTAACGCTTAGTAAATGGACTATCATTGTTACAGTCATATAGTTTCTATCAGTGTTTGGATTCCATTCTATTCCGAGAGCATAGTCTGGCGACGAGATAATCTTAAAGTTTTCTTGCTCAGAGTTACTTGTACTTGAAATAGAATTTATAAATGTACTTTAATAACTTTTAACTTTTTGCAGATTGAAACAAGCTGATTCTAATTTTGCAATGATCTATTGATATATTTCTGCAAGTGTGGACTCGTCATTACAACCAGTAATTAGATCACCTGTCGTGTCCTTCGGGCGGTCTGAGGGGACTTATCGCCATAATTACGGCGTGACTATCGATCAACATCTTAGGAAACGCTAGTTAGCCGACTGAATCAAAGGTTTGGTTTTGAAAGCGGTACTGCTGGACATGATTCGTATAGTTAGGAGGTTCCTTTCTCTTGGAGCCCTGGCCAAGCGTAGCTTGGACCCTGTTCCCGGTACCAGAGGCCTACTATTTTTTTAATTGACTTTCAATAAGGAAGGATCCCTCAGTCGTGTAATTTATTTCTTTATATTATTTTTATTGTTTTTAATAGAAATATTTTAAAATGTAGTAAATAACTAAGAATAATAAATAAACGATATAATTTTCGTTTATTGATTGATTTGCACCCAGTTAACCACCTCAAGTTTAAAAAAAAACTGAATTAATCGACGTCGATTTTATCGATATCGATATTATTGTTGCAAACTGACTTGCTCATCACTATGTTTGCTGTCATTGTTGCATCAGCCTATCACAACTGCTGCATATTCCCCCGTCCTCCGGCCCGCAATGGTGAATCGTGTGCCTAATCGAAATCCGTCTATCAGCTCTCTAGTGGTTTAATTCTCTTTGCTTGTGGCGTTTTTCCCTCAAGTATGACGGAATCAAACGGCTTCTTAAGGGCTTTCAGGGCCGGTTTTCCTTCGCCTTCAGGAATCCAGCCGTGATTCCGACATCACCTGACCAACCCAAAGCTTTGTTGTGTTTAAGCTGCTTCAGAGCCATCCTAATCTTGTACAGGCTGACTTCCAGGATATCTTCGGTATAGTGCTGGGTCAATCTAGCTTTTGGGAGGAAGGAGGATTGGAGGGAAGCTAAGGTATGGTCTTGGTGGGAATCGCTGTAAGTGAAACCAGCATTGCCTATAGAATGTCAAAGAACCATCTGTTGTACTCGTGGCGGAGCACCGTGTAAAGTAGAGCCCTAGCCGTTCCGAGCCATCCACGTCCCCATCGTCCTCCCTGGGACCTGCTGCGCCTGCGCCGAAATAGCCAGGGAGACTGATGTAAACGTAACTATTTTTTTTTTAAACTCTTATTATTATATAAAAATTTCCTATATAATATCTAATCATTATTGGGTATTATATATTTCTCTTTTATTGTTGCAGAGAAAATCAGTTGTTCTATGGGTATGACGATTTGAAGAAGAGGGTTCTTTGAAACACCGAGCTGGCAGACTAAAACCAATAAACATACACACATACAGCGTCAAACCATGATAAGGGAATACGAAGAAAATGGACTTCTATCGACGAACCATAGTGGTTCGTTGATAGAAGTTGGTTTTTTTGACACAAGAGTTGACACTATCCGTCATGCTCTTCATACTTAGTGAAAAGCTGCATTATCGGAGGCATGCTTTGAAATCCTTGCTTACGGAATACCATAAAAGGGCAAGATTGCAGCTTGCTATGGATGACATAAACTTTGATGGGAGTAATGTCATCTTAACTGATGAAAAAACTTGTAAGTCCACTGAACACGGACGGTTATGTTTGTGTCGTCAAGATAATAAATAATTATAATACTGAATTAATATTATTTACTCAGTACTTATTCTTTGTATTAACTGGAGACCTTGTTATGTGTGTTTTTAACTTAATAGGTACCTACCCGTATTTAAAACAACTTATAAAAAAGTTATAAACACTTGATATGTTGTTGTGTAATTTCATAGTTTTTTTGCCTACATTTAATCCTTTGTGATAAAAATATCTGGTCTTTTTTTGTTTTTGTTAAGATTACATAAGCTTCAATCTTCTTTCCAATTTTGGAAACGAATACTTGGCCTCTGTAGTGTTTGCATACTTGTCTCGAGTTCACGAGCAGTCGTTTACTGGCCGTTGTTGAAGACGGACGTATTAAACCTAACTGCTGGTGACGTAACGAGCCGTTGTGTTTACCCCCTGAGTCAGTGCGTCCACTACAGCCTCAATAAGAAATTATATATACCTAATATTATTCGGTGATTAATAAACGGTGATTGTTAAATTTGAATAAGGAATTGTAAGAAATAAACATATTATTTTTTTAATAGTGCCTTTTTGTTTGATGAGCCTGTTTATCTGCATTTTTTTCGTTATGCTGGGTAACTACCCTCTTGAATATTATATTAGGTTTAATACCATGAAATTGCCGTTTTTTAAAACGGGTTGCTTTGGAGTGTTATATCTTTAGATTGACTTGGAATTATAAGTTCAAATAATGTTTATAATAAAGGTACTTACGTTATTCTTTTTTCAAAATTAGTTATTTATTGCTTTCTTTGTTTTGTATTTTCTGTAATATCGCAGTTCTTATTACCATGAAAGCTAATAAAAAAAGTTCTCCAATTTTTATGATGAGATTATGAACTACAATCAGTTGTTGACGACAATGATGCCGAATATGTCTATTTTTCTGCCAAACTAAAAGTAAAGTTTTATACTTTATGAAATTGCTTTTGGTCGCCACTTAGCTGTGAAGAAACTAACGCCAACTAGTTTAATTTTCGAAAACTTGAACTTTAACGTGCAAGGGAAAATAGGTGTAAAGGCATCCAAGCACTTTTTCTGGCCTGTGTACGAACACTTAGGGATGATGGTCGACTAGCCCAAAAAGAAACAGTACCTAATGCTTTGTTACAACCTGCAGATATTTTGTCTAAGCGAAGTGAGAAGAAACGGCTTTGGTGAACTGAGAACATCTGGGGCACAGTATAAATATGGAACAGTATAGAAACTAAGCCAAGTTGATAAAATAATTACCTACGCTCCATTAAAGCAATAGGGTTGTCACTGTTACTTAATGTTTTTGATATTGTTTATTTTTATGAAAAAAAAAATAGTGATCATTCAATCGAACAGAAAAAACTAGTTTACAAATAAAATTTAAATACGTTATCTTATGACATCGCATCAGTTAACCTGAGCAAAAGACAATCAAATCACAGCCCGCCATAAAAGCTTGTAATGTAAAAGAGTGACAAATGTAATGTATAAGGATGACAAATGTAAAGTGTGTGAAATTTTAGGGTTGTTGATGTACCAAAAAGTAAAAAAAATAATAGGTAGATAATTCGGGCGCCAGGTACATCACCCAAGAATACTCGGATCCGCTACAACTCGAAGAGATTGGGCCTTTAATCTGCTAGCGGGGGGCAATATAGAAAACTACGTTTTTCCTTGAAAAATGTCAAGTGCGCCACACAACTTCAATATAAAAACGTGGGCGAAAAATCACTTCAACTGCAAAGAAACAACTCATAAGATTCAGGATCGAAAAACCCACGCCAACGCGTCAAGTAGAAATCCAAAATAGATTCTTACCAGAAAATATGTTGTTGAGGTTGGATTGCTTCCAATACTTTTAGGCCATTTTAGGGCACAAATTTCGACGATGCAAGCCGATTTTATAAACTTTAGCAGGAGCAAAAAAAATTGCTGCTCGCTACTACAATGCCGGGTCAGAAAGTGAAAAAATACGAATCTGACAGCTGACTTTTTTTAAACGATTTCTTTACTTCGGGACAACGAGTCCTTTCGGAAATCGCCTAAAAGCGATATATGTGACGAGACGATTTCGACTCGTTACAAGCCAATTCAGAAGTATTTCAGTTTTTTTGAAGTAACCAATTATACTGTTTTATTGTTAGCTCCTTTTTAACACTCTCGAAAATCGCGAAAACGACACCCATGACGAAAAAGTTGATAATTTTTTGCAGCCGCCATCTTGGATTTCTATTTTGACATCACTATACGATTTAACACCCTCGAAAACTGTGAAAACGACACCCATGATGAAGAAGTTGATAATTTGTTGCATCCGCCATCTTGGATATACATTTTGACCGCACTATCGGTTTCAACACTCTCGAAAACCGTGAAAACGACACCCAAGATGAAAAAGTTGATAATTTTTTGCAGCCGCCATCTTGGATTTCAATTTTGACACCACTATCGGATTTAACACCCTCGAAAACCATGAAAACGACACCCATAATGAAAAAGTTGATAATTTGTTGCAGCTGCCATCTTGGATTTACATTTTGACAGCACTATCAGCTTCAACACTCTCGAAAACCTCGAAAACGACACCCATGACGAAAAAATGGATAATTTTTTGCAGCCGCCATCTTTGATTTCCATTTTGACATCACTATCGGATTTAAAACCCTCGAAAACCATGAAAACGACACCCATGATGAAAGAGTTAAAGTAAAAAATGTAAACAAATGTAAAGGACTTATTACCCTACGCGTTATCAGCACACGATACTGAGAGTGTCTTATTTGTTGTTCCGAGTAAGACAGTCTGACCCTTATTACACTACGCGACAGGGTAGGTTCAGATGACAAGCGCTCAACGCGCGTTTTGATAACGCGCGTTTACAACTACATACATTTTATTCAGGCCGTACACATGCTAACGCGCGTTTTAGTAACGCGCGCGTTCAACGCTGCGCTAGCGCTCGACTGTTGTCAGCGCGCGTCAACGCCGCTTTGAGATCATTGGTTTTCTATGTTTCCGTTCAGTTGAGCGCGCGCTTTCGACGCGGATAGACGTATTTTAGGGTTCGTCAAGTTCGTCCGAAAATCGTCCGAAATGGAAACCGAAGCTTTTAATACGGAATTATTAATTGATGAAATAGAGAAACGTCCTGCGATATGGGACATGACAAGTAGCGATTATTCAGATAAGAATTTGAGAAGACGGGCTTGGGAAGAACTCGTCCTTATATTTTGTGAAGGACATGACAATGAAGAAAAGAAGAAAATATTATGTGAGTATATATATAGAAAATATGAGACATATGAAAATCAAAATTACCCGGTATCACAACGAAGAAATTATTCATCACAAGAGCAGCGTCATCAGTCATCAGCTTCTGTTGAAGGCTTTCGTTATCATGATTATAGATCACAGCAGTCTAGTGTGTCAAATAATTTTGCACATTATGGTTATACTACAGCAATGGGGTCTCCATCGCCAGTAACACCTACTCCATCGCCAGCACCAACTAATGTCAGCAATGAATCAGAGTTAGAGTTATTCTGCGAGTAACAAAATGTTATTTTTTCTTTAAAAAAATTGAATAACAAGTTGATTTGATTTATTTGATTTATAGATTATGTTGATTATTAAAAAACTTACCTCAATGTAATTATGAGTTTTTCTTCCGGTGAAATGCTATATCGCACAGCGTTTTTATCTGCTACGAGTTCATCGTTTATGAGAGTCAGTAAGTCATCAAATGACCTGATGGACATTCTGAAGTAGTTAAAGAATTTGGGCTCAAATTGCCTTAACTTAGGATATAAAATAATGTACTGACTTTCAGTCAGCCTGGTTGACAAAATTGGGTGAACCCAATATCTCCGTCTTCTGTTGTGTCGTTTCTGCCGTCTGTATAAAATCACCGATAAAACTGTTTCTACGTCCATCTTCGACAAATGTAGAACTCAAACTGGCCGCAACAACGCGCGTTTAACGCCTGACAAGCGCGCACCATGTGAACACTATACAAAAATTCAACGCGCGTTCAACGCGCGCTGAGCGCTTGTCATCTGAACCTACCCTAGACTGTCTAAATATCGAGTAGTGTAATAGGCCCCGTAGTAGTAAAAAAAAAGTAGATTTACATTCTGAGTTAAGTTTACGAATTTATTGTGATCGATCACACGGACTCGTAATTTTATTCGATACAATATTATAATAATAAATAATTCTTACCTTTCACAGTCAGCAGGAAGTTTGAAAAACAATAGCTCCGGTTTTGAAGAACCCGAGTTCAAGCAGCCGTATACTACGCAATGCTCTCGGGGCATTTTTATAAAGATCGCGCAAAATTAAATAAACGTGACCACTCGTCTTGACGCGGCACGCGCTACTGACAGCACTGCGAGAAAGACTTTGGGGTCTCGTAGATGCGTATGTTTGTGTGAGTGTGCCGTTCCGACCGTTTGCAGGCAGTTTCCGTACTAAAAGAAGACTTTACTGTGTCTGGGGGTCTTCTTTGCTATATTCAGGTAAAGAAAATGAGAAAGATGTGCGCGAATAGGCGTAGGGGTCCTCCTTTCTAATATGGCTAAGAAAAAAAAGAGTAAAAATCTAAAACCAGACTAAGACAAAAAAAAAAACGACGCTGAAAAAGTATGAACCAAGTTTTTCATACTTCGTACAGAACAAAAAGAAAAGCCGCAGTCACACGTTATAGGCAGGTACCAACCGAAACACTTTAATAACGTGTGACTGCGGTTTTTCTTTTCGTTCTGTTCGAAGTATGAAAATCTTGTACCTATCATTCTTTTACTGCGACGTTTTTTTTTTTGTCGTGGTCTGGTTTTAGTTTTTTACTTTTTTTATTTAAAACATTTTGGTGTTAAATTTAACACATAACTTTTGTTTGCTAGAGGGTGTTATTTTAAATTCGAGCAGTATTTTGGAAATGTACAAGTGAAGCATTATCAAATGATGACAAATACAGCGTATTTATCTCTATTTTTAAACACATTACTTTTTGTCCGCTAGAGGGCGCCATATTTTGTGACACGTCACGTAGCCTATGTTCAGCGGACAATTAAGACGGTTGTAACGATATATCATATGTCGAGTTCCGATAAGCTGATTAGGAGCTATGAGGGAACAGATGAACATACTCACATACATACATAGCCTGTTAAAATCATAACCCTCCTTTGGCTTTGCCGTAGTCTGGTAAAAAGTCTTGTCGATTGGAAGCCGATCTCAGACTGAAACATGTACGCCCGCTTTAATCCAAAAGTACGGAAGATCTCTATCGTACAATGCTACGCCTACGCATCACCTGAGGATACAAAAGACGTCTTCTACGACGCCCTGAATGTCGCCCATAAGAGCAGAAGCAAGACATCGTCATGGGAGATCTAAATGCTACGGTTGGGAGGGTTAACGCAAACCGTGAGCGGCATATGGGAACATAAGTCTTGGAGTTGTAACGATAATGGGGATCGATTTATCGAATTTTGTCAGAACCATGATCTCACCATCGGAGGAACATTTTGCCATTAGTGCCTCGCGCCTCTTCTTTTTATAGTAGTTCTCGACGGAATTCTGCTTCACATTTACGATGACAGGCGCTGAGGGATAGAATGGTGATTGTCCAGCATTTTAGAAGACTTGGATGACGCCGATGATGTCATACACACGCCGAAAGGCAAGCTAAATTAAACGACCTTCGGCAGGACGCAGCGAATACTGGGCTTAAAGTAAACACGCAGAAAACCCAGGAAACGCGTGCGTGTGTGAAGAATCCTTCACCGTTGCTAATCGGCACAGAGGCAGTAGAACGCGTCCACAAATTCACATACTTAAAAAGCGTCGTGGCGGAAAATGGAGGTACTCAAGAAGACGTAATTTATCGGATCGCCAAGGCCCGTGGTACCTTCGCACAGCTGAGACCTGTTTGACAATCACGGAAATTGACCCGAAGGGTTAAACTCAAAATCTTCGGGTCCAACAAAAATCTGTGCTGTTTTACGTGTGCGAAACTTGGAAGGTGACAAAGGAGATCTCACGCCAAATTCTGGTATAACCGATGTCTGCGTCGCATCCTCGGGATTTACCGCGTTACTAAAACGCGCGTTAGCATAGGCATTGGATTGGAATCCTCAAGAGAAAACGAAGCGCGGCCGTCCTTGGCAAACCTAGCGACGCACCGTGTTGGCAGAAGCGACAGCCATCGGACTGACATGGAGCGAGGTGAAGCGTAGAGCTCAAGACCGGTCGTGATGGGTGACTACTATCGACCCAAGGTGAGGCAGATGGGGCAGTTTGCCCCACTCTACTTAAGACCAGCTAAAAACATTTACGCATAAATAGTAACAAAAAAACTGGGCAAGTGCGAGTCGGACTCGCGCACAAACTTGCAGGGTTCCGTACAAACTTGAAAGGTAAATTACGGTTTACGATTTATAACGTATTAAAAAAAAAACTGCTTACTAGATCTCTTTCAAACCAATTTTCAGTGGAAGTTTGCATAGTAATGTACATCATATTTTTTTTTTAGTTTTATCATTCTCTTATTTTAAAAGTTACAGGGGGGGACACATTTTACCATTTTGGAAGTGTCTCTCGCGCAAACTATTCAGTTTAAAAAAAAAATATGTTAGAAACCTCAATATCATTTTTTAAGACCTATCCGCGGATAACCCACACGTATTGGTTTGATGGAAAAAAAATCACACCAAAAACATTTCATGTAAAATGCTGCCAAGACGACCACACAAGGTTTGCCCTGTGAAAAAGATATCAGATCTCATGTAGAGCCAAGCTTCTGAATCTACACGGCCTAACTCTATCGACCCTAACTTCACAAATTCTACATATCAGTAAAAATGTATGGCTTCGCCGTTTCGCTACCTTTGTGGAGGTGATGCGAATATTTAGTTTCTGAAGTAAGTAACGAAACAGCCAAGCCGGTGTTTTGGTGTATTTTAGATATCAATAAAATCTAAAGTATTAGAACTATTCTGACTTTGTATGTTTAATTAGTCTATTATTGACATCATATCCTGAGAGCATGAACTATCTGGTACATTGGAAACACACTCGATGAGGGTTCACAAAAACGACGAAACACTTCGAGAAAAGGTAGGTAGTGCCCTTGCACTTCGCTTGGCTCGTCTTGGCGGCGGTACTACCGTGCCCCCAGATTTTTGAGTTTTAGTTTAAGTATGGGGAACCCCCAAATTTTATTGTTTTTTTTTCTAATTTTGTGCGAAAATCTTAATGCAGTTCACAGAATTCATCTACTTACCAAGTTTCAACAGTATAGTTCCTATAGTTTCGGAAAAAAGTGGCTGTGACATACGGACGGGCAGACACACATGACTAATCTATAAGGGTTCCGTTTTTTTTCATTTGGCTACGGAACCCTAAAAATTGGAGCTCTCTTCGTTCGTTCTTACATTTTACATTCTTAAACTTTTCTCCATAAGTCTTCAAAGTAACTGATATTTGAAAGAAAAAATCAAACAATGACGACTGAGACTTGTACAGATTTATTGTAAACTTTCGTAAATCTCTTATGTGTGACATTTTCCAGCTCGCTTAGCTCATTCCTGCAGTCTCGCTTTTATATAGGAAAGCGAGAATGCAGCTGTTGTATGAAAGGTCTGAAGAAAAGCCCTGAAATCGGTGAGATAAGACCTAGTATTTTACAATTTGCTTGACTGGCTAATCGTTTGTCTGTCAATCTACTTTTAAAGTCGATCGAATAAACAGAACTCACGCGGAGCGTGGGGAGGGGGCCCGTAGAGGACTGGACACGACGGAAAAGGCGTGGAGGGCGGGGGGGTTTGGGGGGCGGTACACAAATGTGTCGCAGACGATTATTTATTTATTATTGTATATTTATTATTTTTTGGTTCATTCTGCGCCTCTGTTCTGCGCATTACCGCGCCTCGTGACGTTTAGCGTACAATAGCATGTTTGTAGCTATGCAATAAACGCTATCTATACGTAGATATTTGCTTAAACTGTGACCTCATTACCCACTTATTCATAATTATTAAGTAGGCATTACGTTCGTTTGTTATTTTGGACATTGACAGCTTTGATGTTAATTAACCAAATATTTAAGTTCTTACTTAGTAAAGCGTTTATAATAATTGTTGTGAATGCAACCACAGCACAGCGCCAACAGTACGCCCCCGCCTTTATTCATTAGCGGAAGTATAACCGAGTCTGCCGAAGTGCCGCGAGCCGCACCCCGCGCCCTCCGCGCCCCGCGCCGCCTGCGCAGCGGTCAGCGGCCGGCGAGCTGTCAAACGTGCGTCAGTCAGTTAAACAGTTAAACGTCGGCCGGCGTCAGAGATGGTGAACTAATACCACCGACTCGGACACATCACTTATCTCTGTTTTAACCGAACGAGCGCTTCGCTATGTGTGCCAGTTAACCGTGCAGGTGTCCGGTCTGCAATATCGACGTATTTACGTACAGAACGTAACCGGTGGTAGTGCGATGCGAGGTTTGGGGCTGACGCTGGTGCTAAGCGCGCTGTGCGCGCTGGCGGGCGGGCGCTTGCTGCTGCGCGCGCCGGCCGCCTTCGAGCTGGAGTCCACGCTGCAGCTCAACGACGCCGCGCGCGCCGACCGCGAGGTGGGCTACAAGCTGCGCGCGCGCCTGGACGTGGCGCCGCTGTGGGCCGCCGACGCCGACCTACTGCTGCAGTTCCAGGTACACCCGTGACCGAACAACCCACATTATTTGCAAGTTATAACTTTACTTGTTAGCTTGAATGTAGTTCATTTTACCTTAACTTTAAATTTATTCCAGTTGCATTCGCCTAAACTGTATCTGCGAGGGAAGCATGTCCATGCAGACTTCATGCCATATGACTCTGTGTGGGATTCATACAGTGCTAGCACATTCTATGTTCACTGGAGCAGCGGTGAGATCAAGACGGCCTACCTAGACCCTGGTGAGCTGCCTGATGTGCTTAACTACAAGAAGTCCCTGCTTAGTATGTTTCAGGTAATGTTTTACTAATTGCTTTTCATGTACAATCTGACTACGGCAAGTAATTATATATAATTAGTAGCTTCTGCTAGCGGCTTCACCCGTATCAAAGTAGATTTCTCCATACAAATTTTAGATGCCCCCCGTTTCATCCCCTTAGGGCATGGAAATTTTGAAAAATCCGGTTGCCGTGCTTGCCTACTTCTAAAAGGAAACCTTGTGCAAAAGGAAACTTGCCCTAGTCCCAGTAGTTTTGTCTGTGCATTGATATGTCAGTCAATCAGTTTCTCTTTTTATATTTAAAAATTCAATTCAGTTTGTTTATTTATCTGTCATGTATTGGGTTCTTATTATGAAGTTGGTGATTTTTACAATGGCTTACTTTGAACTGTGATGTCTCCGGACTGACTTGGAATTATAAAATAAACTTTATACCTATTACACTTAAGAAAAAACAATAATGTACCTTATTATTCTTTTTCTTAATTGTTTATTGGTTCCTGTGTCTTATAACTTATATTCCAATTAGTTTTCATACAAAATGGCTTTAAATATTGCTAAGTTCAAAGTAACTTGTTTTTAAAAAAGCTATTTTCTTGGGTAAGGACCTAATATGACATATTTAAACAATCTAAATTTCATAAGGCAGGACATAGATAGTTTAACTTTTCATTCATTCAAATGTGAAAAAATACTATTTTCAGATTCAAATGCATGATGGTGAATACAATGAAACAGATGTGTCAGGGCCCTGTCACATACTCTATGAGACCATTTCCACAGAGGTATTCAGAAAAATTAAGGTGAGCATCAACATTATAATAAATTATGTTGCTCGAGAATACTTATGGATGTGTACATGGGAATTATCTTAGTTTCAATTTTATTTATTTAGCTTAATTAATGGAATTCTGTGAGACAGGCAATTTTTTTTTAACTTTTCAGTTATTGTAACAAGACTAGATAATTTTTTTATTTATTTTAAGTATAATTGGTCACAATGATGTAATTGTTAGAATCTCATTCATTACATAGAGTGAGGTTGATACATGTTTTTGGTGGTAACATAAACTGGGCGGTGTGTCGGCAGCGCGGCTGTGCGGCCGACGCGGAGGGCGTGGTGAGCAGCGCGCGGCGCGTGCAGCGCTACACGCTCGACGCAGCCGGGCAGCTCGCCGCGCTGCACGCCGAGGAGCTGCTGCTGCTGGGCCACCCCGCGCTGGGCCTGAAGGCGCGCTCGTGGCACACGCTGCGCCGCGCCTCGCCCGCGCCGCGCGCGCCGCCGCCCGCCGCCGCGTTGTCGGACGCGCTGCGGGCGCTGCCGCCGGCGCTGCGCGAGATGGACCTGACGCTGCAGGCCGCGCCCGCCGAGGACGACGTGGACGACGAGGTGCGTCACGTGAGCACGCCGACAGCGGAGATAAGCGGGTCGCGGGGTCAAATTGTCGGCCACGTGTCCCGTGCGGCTGATATCTCTATGCCTCGGGTTCTGACAGATATTTTTATCACTTTTCGTTAACTACGTTTAATATGTGGATACTATGTAAGATATCGGCAAGAAGCAAGAAGTTGGGGCGACACTTAGAATTTTTAAAATATTAGTGACGACGGCAATCACACAATGCTGTTCAAGCGAATGAATAATAACATATATTATCGATTATTTCCCTCGCTTGTAAGGCGTCCAGTACACGGTCATGCAAGCATCGATCAATTCCATCAATCATGAATGATGTTTGAATGACGGAATTTTATCGCCATTATGTTTTCGTCATGCAAACGTCAATCATCGCATTGGACGGTAGGTTTTTCGTCAATCAAAATATTGACTGTGGCCTGTGGGAAAACTGACAGCAAAACCTATTACCTATGTAATGGACCCTTGTGGCGAGTGCAGGAGTTGAGCGCGGCGCTGGCGGCGGGCGCGGCGGCGCTGGCGGGCGAGCCGGCGGGCGCGGGCGGCGGCGCTGCCGATGCTGCCGCGGCGCTGCAGCTGCTGCCCGCGCTGCGCCGCGCCAACCACTCCGCCGCGCTGCAGCTGCTGCAGCGCGCCGACATGCACGACCACCTGTACGTATTTACTCTATTTTACCTGTTTGTTACCGATCTGTGCAAGCAAACAAGCTTTTATTTAATTACTCCTGTCTCAATGACTGTCTCTCAGTCTGCAATTATTAAAGTTCCGAACTTTATTAAAAAGACAGAACCCTATGGACTTGTACTATCACTTATTCTGTGCCTATGGCTCAACTCCCACTGGCACAGATTCGAAGCGTCGCGACGCTTTATGTTTGTAGCCTTAGCATATTCATCTCTATTTTCCCATTATGAAGGTACAAGTTAGTTTTATACAAATATTGGATCAAAGACGCTTGCCGCCGCTTGGCTAGAGGCGAAGGCTTCGCGTGCTCGCGTCGCTGTCGTCTTGCGTGAATTGAACTTTTAGAAGATAGTTAATATTACTGCCCCACATATAGTGAATCGCTTTTACACGAGTGCCGCAAATTTTCTACGAGAAAGGTTTTTTTTTATTTATTTATTTTTTGGGGATGTAGTGGTATTGAAACAACTGTTCTCTAGCGATTACCTTTAATTACTGACTAAATAGTACAAGAGTATATTAATAAAAGATACATTCACACATGGATACATGGATAGGGTCATAGACCTTATACTATAGGTACCTACTACTACTACACCTCACATCGGGGGTGATAGAAAAAAAAAAAAGATTTTACAAATTTTTTTTTTTGCTTATAATTAAAACACAAAAAAAAAATACAATTCATTACATAGCTTATGTTATCAATGGTTTAGTTCTATTTTTATGGATTAAATAGGTTTTATTATTTTTTTAATATTTCTACATTAACCCCTAAATCATTTAAAACAACAAATGGTCCTTCCCATTGAGGGTCTAACTTATTAGCTATTTCATTTCTAATTAAAATAAGTTGTCCTATAATATACGTCACATTATTTGAAGTTTTATCGTAACAACTCTTACGATTTTGTTTACTTTTAAGTAAATTATTACGAGCATCTTGATGTGCTACTTGTAACCTATACTTAAGATCTAAAGGATAACTTTCTGGATTATATAATGGTTCTATGTTCTGACTAATTCTAGATGGTATTATACTAGCTCTACCAAATACCAGTTCGAATGGTGTGTACTTTGTTTCCGTATGTACAGTATTGTTGAAACTGTAACACCAAAATGGTAGCCAGTGACTCCATGTGTCTTTTTGATCATTACAATGTATTCGTAAAAAAGCACCTAAATTTTTATGTGAATTTTCGAGTGCACCGATGGATTGATGGTGATACGCTGTAGACATTAATTTATTTATACATAAAAGTTTACATACCTGTTCCATTACTGACGATACGAACTCAGTTCCACGATCAGTCGCGATGGTATTAGGTATTCCAAATCTTAAAATAAAATTATTGACTAATGCTTTAGCAATACTTACGGTTTCCTTCGTTTTCAAAGGATAGGCCTCGACGAACTTCGTAAGTTCGCACTGCAGTGTTAAAATATAACAATTTCCATGTCTTTTTCCAATGGACCTACGATGTCCAAATAGATTTTTTCAAAAGCATGTGAAGCCGTTGTAGTTATCTCCATGGGCGCCTTGATATACCTACAATGCTTCATTTTTTGACATTTTATGCATTTACTCACAAATTCTCTAATATCGTTGTCTAAGCCTGGCCAGTAAAAATGTCTCTTTATATTATTGGTCATCCTACGAACCCCTGCATGTCCTGCGGTAGGTAGTAGATGAAAGTCATGTAAAATATACTTTCTTTCTTCTTCATTGTCAATTCTTCTAACTCCTCTTAATACATAAATATGTGGACCGGTCCAATCCTTATTATCTTTTATCTCTTTTAATACGTCTTTAATAAAACTCTCATATTGCTTATTTTTTACTATGCATAGCTCATTTATACCTATTTGTTTGCAAAAATCTCCTAACTTAGTCACAAATTCGACTCGCGTTAATTGTGCTCTAAAGTTAAGATTTATATACAACATCTTCCTTCGATTGTTATAAATAAAACATTCCTTTTCTTCATCTATATTATTTTGTCTCTTTAATCTATTTAATTCGTCACTTCCTATAAAACTCATTTCCACAGAATTATTTGGAATTTTTAGTACCTCGACTACTTGTGGTTGATCAGGCCACGTTTCGTCTCGCTTACTGAAACTAGGTGTATCCAATTGTTTTTCTTCATCAAAACGTTTTTTCTGTGCTCTAGTCATAACTAACGAAATTTCATTATGCATTTGTTTTAAAGTATCCGATGTTAAACTTATTCTAGATAATGCATCTGCGACGCTATTATCTTTCCCTTTTAAGTATATAATTTTAAAATCGTATTCTTCTAATGCTACTCTAAACTTCAGTAGTCTACTTGATGGGTCCTTCATCGAAAATAAATATATTAAAGGCTTATGGTCTGTCATAATTGTGAATGTTTTACCATATACATAGGGTCTAAAATACTTTACAGCCCAAACAATTGCAACTAACTCTTTCTGAATAGTTGGATAATTGAGTTCAGCTTTATTCAGAGGTCTGCTAGCATAAGCTACAGGTTTCATATTTTGATTGCACAAGACTGCTCCAATAGCTGTCCCTGACGCGTCTGTTTGAATGACAAACTCGTTATTTTCAGAAAAGTCTGGAAATTCTAATACTGGTGGTGTACTTAAAGCTTGTTTCATTGTTTCAAACGCACTTTGACACTCTTCAGTCCAAACAAATGGTACATGTTTTCTAGTTAATTTATTTAATGGACAAGTTATTCTTGCAAAGTTTTTAATAAATTTTCTATAATAGTTACAAAATGCTACGAATCTTTTCACTTCATCAGTGTTACTTGGTACAGGGTAATTTTGCAATACTTCTATTTTAGCTGGATCTGGTAAGACTCCATTTTCTGATACTAAATGCCCTAAATAAAGAATTTCTTTCTTTAAAAAATTACACTTCTCTGGATTTAATTTTAAATTTATTTTTCTAAGTCTTTCCAAAACGTCTGTTAAGTTCTTGTTATGGATATCTAAATTTCTCCCAAAAACTACTAAATCATCTAAATAAATAAAGCATTTATCGTACGTTAATCCAGACATAGCAACTGACATTACTCTACTAAAAGCGCTTGGACTTGTTTTTAAACCCATAGGCAATCTCTTCATCTGGTATTGCCCAGTACTAGTAGTGAACGCTGTATACTCTCTACTGTTTTTATCTAAAGCAACTTGGTAATATCCGTGATTAAGATCTAAATGCGAAAAATAGACAGAGCCAGAGAGTGAATCCAAAATTTCAGTAATACTTGGCAAAGGAAATTTATCGTCTACAATACAATCATTAAGCTTCCGATAATCGACCACTAGTCGCCATTTTTTATCTTTGCCACTTTTTTTTGGTACTAATAAAACAGGACTCGACCACTCACTCTTCGCCTCTTCTATAATATCATTGTAAAACATTTTTAAATTTTTGTCTATTTACTTCATTTTTCAAAGAGTGTGGCAATCTGTACTGGTTTTGTATAAACCGGACTTGTATTTGGTTTTACAGTTATGGATTGCTCATAAACATTTGTAGTCGTTAGCTTATCACCTGGTAAAAAGAAAACATCTGAGTATTTAGAACACAATTCTTCAATGGATTTCTGTTCACCCTTTTTTAAATGATTTAATTTTAAAATGTTTAATAGGTTCTTTGCTCGTTCTAAATTATTATCGTTTGATTTAAAATTGCATAAGTGAAACTCTTCAATTGAATATATCTGTGGTTGAAAAGTTGGTAGATAAATATCATGCTCATTAGTGTTCAATATTTTTACCGGTAATCTTTTATTTTTTATTCGGCCTATACATCCCGCTAGGAAAACATTTTCCGCTAATTGCTCACTGTAGATAACACAGTCATCCTTATTATCAATATCTAATAGTAAATAATGTATCGACTCACTTCGTGCTGGGATATGTAACACCTCAGCTGAGTAATCTATGACATCACTAAGTTCTAATGAATAATACTTTCCATGTTTAGATAGGCTAATGACATTTTTTTTTTAATTACGGACAAAGATGCTCCGGTATCTATTAACCAAAAATATTTCCTATTACCATACAAAACAATAAAAAAAAATCCTCAATAACAATATTGATAGCCCTGACCTTTTATCCAAATTTTATTTTAATGTGCCAAACAAAACATTTCGTTTTAATCCACCCATACGTGTTCCTCATACGTCTTCAAATTATAGGCGGAACAGTTATATCGTGCGTGCAAGCCGTATTTTCAATGACATATGCAAGGAATATGATTGGGATCCATTCACAATTAGTGTGAACTCGGCCAGAAGGTGCTTAAGCCTCAAATTCTTTAAGTAGCATTAGGTTTGATAGAATGTTTATTAGTTATTTATGCTGTATCCTATTTAACTAAAAAGCGGAAGTTTTTCTTTTTTTTTGTGCTCACACTATATTTTAATTTATTCTAATGTCTATACGTGAGGACAATTGGCTTTCCATTGATTACGGTTTTCTATTTTTGTCTGGTTTTATTAGCTGTAAGTTCTCCATGTACTAAATAAATAAATAAAATAAAATTTGGATAAAAGGTCAGGGCATCATATATTGTTATTGAGGATTTTGAGCAAAAACCGACAGTCAGCAATATTACGACGATCTACCAGTGGTAACAGATGATACTTCTTTTTTTCTTCTTTCTTTTTGACTTATTATATTTATTTATTACAGCTTGGAGGACTTACAGCTTAAACGAAATAAAAATAAAAACAAACAGATGACAGCAAGCTAATGACAATATTGGAATACCTCACCCAGTTTGATACATTTGTTCCTTAAGCAAGATATTGCCCCAACAAACACGACAGTGCACAGTATTTTATCTTATAATTCTTCATCTTTGTATGTTATATGATGAAAGTTTGTATAATTCACTTGCCTTATAGAGTCGTGGTATCAAATACACACGCACGAGGCTGCCCGCTCTGGTAGGGCCGCCATATGATGTTAGAATTGAAATAGATTGAAAGACAAGTTCGTATGAAATCATCCTAACTTTTATTATGGGTAAACATTGATTATTATGTTGGTTACATCAATCACATGGCTTAACTATAATGGGTACATGCTTATACTCTAAAACTGTTATTAATATTAAATATAAACGAAATAAACCTTTATCATTAATAATTTTTTTTTAAAGTGCAATAACCGTATCATAAAAATACTTATTTTTAATAAATATCATTGAAACTTAATCTCGTGCAGCACGGGGTTGTGCCGCCTCCTGGGGCTGACAGCCACGCGCGCCTCGCACGCCGCCGCAGACGACTTCCTGCAGCTGAACGCGCGCGAGCCGCTGCTGGCCCTGGCGCACACCTACCTCGCCGCGCTCGCGCAGGCGCCGCAGCCCGACGAGTGGGTCGTGCTGGAGGTGCTGCGCCTGGCCGACGAGGCGCGCGCGCCGCCCGTGCGCGACCACGCGCTGCTGGCCGCCGCCGCCGCCGCGCGCGCCCTGCCCGCCGCGGCCCGCGTGCGCGACGTGCTGGCGCGCGGCCTGGCGCGCTGCCGCGACGCGCCCTGCCGCGCGCGCAGCCTGCAGGCGCTCGGCAACCTGCGCAGCGCCGACACGGCCGACCTGCTGCTGCAGCACGCCGAGCGCGACGAGCCCGACGCCGCGCTGGCCGCGCTGCTGGCGCTGGACGCCGCGCCGCCGCACGCGCTCACGTTCGCGCGCCTGGACCGCCTGCAGGCGCTGGCGCTGCGCCCGGCGGCGGCGCTGGAGGTGCGCGGCGCGGCGCTGGACCTGCTGGTGCGGCGGCGCGCGCCCGTGCCCACGCCGCTGGCGCGCGTGGCCTACGAGCTGCACGCGCGCGGCCCGCACGAGCTGCGGCGCGTGCTGTGGCAGCGCCTGGCCGCGCTGGCGCCGGCGCACGAGGAGCTGCGCGCGCTGCCGGGGCGCCTGGAGCCCGCGCTGCGCGGCTGGGACGCGGCGGCGCACGGCGGCACGTCGTCGGTGCTGGTGCGCGAGCCGGGCTGGGCGCTGGGCGGCTGGCGCACGGAGCTGCACTCGCTGCAGCTGGCGAGCGCGGGGCTGCTGCGGCGCGGGGAGGTGCGACTGCTGGCGTATGACGAGCACGGCAACAGTTTCGATGCGCTCACTGTGAGTATCACGCACTATCGTGTAGGGTAGCAATTCAGTTAGCCAGATACTGCGATAGGGCGTTTAAAAGGCTCTATTGATTTAGTGAATCAAATCCGTAACTATATGTGGCGAGAGAGGGCATAGGAAGCATGAGACTCCTTGTGTGGGCTATTACTTATTCTGTGGTTATGCTAAGAAAGCGTAACGGAGAAGACACCGAAATCGTATAATACATATAATTGGAATTTTGGCCTTTGGATGTTTTATGTGAAAGTAAAATTAACAAATATACTGCAAGTTTAGAAATAATAGTTTTCTTTGTATAGTTACAGTCATTATTATTTACAGGTAGATGTGGCGACACGCGGTCTGGAGGTTTTCGGTGGAAGCAGTGGCGAGGACAACGCCGACCAGTCTCACCAGTCTTCGGAGTCCCCGGAGTCCTCGCAGCCCTCGGAGCCCGCCGGCACCCTCGCGCTCTCCGTGGGAGGCGCGCGCCTCCCGGACATCCCGCTGTTCAACGGACAGGTAAGTGTGCAGCAGCTTGCGGCCTCCCGCTGGCTGGCGCCCTACTGACCGTGTGGTCCTGCAGGCCGAGCTGCTGGGCCACGTGTGGGCCGGCACGGCCAGCTCGCCCACGCCCGTGCTGCGCGCGCTGCGGCCGCTGCGGGACGCGCGCGCGGCCGTGCCGCTGCTGGGCGGCGTGCGCGCGCGCGTGGCGGTGCGCGCGGCGCTGGCGCTGGCGCTGGACGCGCAGGCGCAGGTGTCGCTGTGGTGGCGCAGCGCGCGCGGCCGCCTGGCGCTGCGCGGCGCGCTGGCGGCGCGGGCGGCGGCGCGGCTGCGCACGGCGTGGGCCGAGCTGCGCGCGCGCGCCGAGCTGCGGGCGGCGCCGCGCCTGCGCATCGGCGCCGACCTGGACTTCTACTCGGGCGTGGCGCTGTGCGTGCAGGCGGGCGCCGCGCCGCACACAGTGGTGCGCACGGTCACGCTGGAGAGCCGCGGCGGCGCGCGGCAGCTGCGAGTGCGACGCGTGCGCACGTGGCAGACGCGGCTCCCGGGCCGCTCGCTGTCGCTGGGCCGCAACAACGACGCGACGTGCCGCACGCTGCGCGCTCACGACGCCGACGGCGCCGCCGACGACGCCGCTGACTACGGAGACGACAGCGCCGACGCTGACAGCGACGCGGACGCGAACTGATCGCTCGCGCTCCTCCCTCACACCAAAGACTCGCTCGTTCTTGCGGCGAATATTTTCATTAAGTTATTTAAGAAAACTAATGTTGTAATAAATGTTGTTCTTCAATATGTTCTGTATGATAAAAATACTCGACTGCATTTAACTAAAGATCTGATAGATATGTAAACGAAATAATGATTACTATTTTATTAAAACAAACTTAAACATTCCTGGTTATTTTATTTAATACTAGCGGTCGCCTGCGGCTCCGCCCGCATGGATGTCGTTATCCGCCACAGGCTGCGCAGATTGTCTTTCTGTGTCATCAATGATGGAAATATTTAAATGTAATTAATACTAAGTTTTCACTTCTACCGGCAGTCCCGGAGTGCAACCCGTTGTTTTAGGATAGATATCTAAAGCGATTATTGTAGAGCTTCTCTATAAACAACATTTGACGTTAAATTATTTTCGGGTACCAAAATATACTGATGGTCGCGAGCCCCGACCCGTGATAGAGCAACGTAAAGTTGCCAATGCGTATAACATTCTTTTCGTAAATCAATTCCTGCTAATTTGAATGTTTGGCCCTGGGATTTGTTTATCGTTAGTGCGAAAGAAATTTTTACTGGAAATTAGAGCCTTTTGAAGGGTATAGGCAAATCAGTAGGGATCATGGGTATTCTTGGTATATGAGCTAATTCACCAGCTGCAGGGTCGGTGATAATCTTCGCTACTATTCAATTATCTTTTATCTCTTTTATAAGAAGTCTCGTGCCATTACACATAATAATCATAATAATAATAATAAAAATTTTATAGAAACCTACGTAAACCAGACACCAACACTAATGCAGGGAATAACTCGGACACAATTGATCAACCAACAAAAGAACAATTAGAAGCATATTGGTCTAGTATTTGGGAAGAACAAGTACAACACAATGATAAAGCTGCGTGGATAGTAGAGGAAGAAACAAATTGGAGGGCAATCGAAGAAATGGATTTCATAGAAATTACCGAATCTGATGTCACACATGTAACAGGTAGACTCCATAATTAGAAAGCTCCTGGTATAGACAAAATACATAATTTCTGGGAAATAAAGTTAACTTCATTATACAAACCCATAGCAAAAAACTTAGAAATAATTTTAGGTCAACAAAACATACCCGAATTTATTGCAACAGGCATAACTTACATGTCGCCCAAAACTAAAAATTCACCACAACCTTCCTTTTATAGACCAATCACATGCCTACCTACGATATATAAAATATTAACATCACTAATCACAACAAAAATCAACTCACACATTGAACGTCACAACATAATGGCGGAAGAGCAGAAAGGGTGCAGGTGGGGTCATATGGGATGCAAGGAACAGCTAATAATTGACTCTACTATTCATAAACACGACTCCACAAGAAATAGAAATCTCCATTGCACCTATATCGACTATAAAAAAGCTTTTGACAGTGTTCCACATTCTTGGTTGATACAAATACTACAAATATACAAAATTAACTCAAAAATAATAGACTTTTTACGCAATATAATGTTACACTGGAAAACCACACTTCAACTAAATCATGATCACGATCGCGTTATAACGCGTCAAATTCATATCAAGAAGGGTATATACCAAGGTGATTACTTGAGTCCCCTGTGGTTCTGCCTTGCATTAAACCCTCTGTCTCATTTGCTGCAGCGCTCTCGTGCCGGATATTGTCTCAAACACTCTACAGATCAAACAACTATCTCACACCTTATTTATATGGATGATATTAAACTATATGCACAAACCGAAAAAGATATGAGAAAACTAGTAGAAGCTACAGCAGAGTTTAGTCAAGATATTAACATGCAATTCGGTCTTGATAAATGTAAAACGCTTCACATCATACGAGGTAGGATACGGCCAGGCAGCTATGTAGTAAATGACACAGATACCATAACAGCAATGGAATCAAACGATTTATACAAATATCTAGGCTATATGCAATTAAAGGGACTGGACCACGTTCGGATAAAAGATGCGCTTAGGACAGAATACAAGAAAAGACTTAACACCCTATGTAAAACTCAACTTTCTAGTAAACATCTCATCAAGGCTATAAATACATTTGCCATACCATTTTAATCTACTCATTTGGGTTATTAAATAGACAAAAACAGGCACAGAACAGTTAGAGAGAATAACCCGCACAACACTTACCAAATATAATCACTTACATCCTAAATCTGCAATAGAGAGAGGCCTAATAGACGTCCAGCATATGTGGCGAAAACAAGTTTCTAAACTAAAAACATTCTTTGAGACAAAATCTCGCACAAGTAAGATCCATAAAGCCGTAGTTTTACATGACTCGAATTACACCCCACTTAATTTAAATGCACAGTTAGACACACAAAATATTACCAATGACAACCCGCAAACACAAAAAATGGAAGACTGGAAAAGAAAAGTGTTGCATGGCCGACATCCTCACGACCTAGAACAATCCCACATTAACAAAATAGCTTCAAACAAATGGCTTAAAATGGGTAGTTTGTTCCCGGAAACTGAAGGATTTATGATTGCCATTCAAGATCAGATAATACCAGAAATCACAGAAAATATATCATCAAAGATCCTTCAGTTAGAGATGATAAATGTCGTAAGTGCCACATCCAACCGGAAACTATCCAGCATATCACAGGAGGGTGCACCACCCTCACGCAAACTGATTACACTCATAGACACAACCAGGTAGCAAACGTAATACACCAAAATTTAGCGGTTAAGTACACACTCATACAGAACACAAACACTCCTTACTATAACTATACACCTCAAACTGTACTGGAAATGATACACATAAACTTTATTATGACCGCGCCATACTCACCGATAGAACAATTCATTATAATAGACCAGGTATAACCCTTCAAGATAAAATAAATAAAATTACATACTTAACAGATATTGCTGTACCCAACACACATAATATAAAGAAAACAATAACTGAGAAAATAAGCAAATATGCATATACTCAAGAATGAAGTTACCAGAATATGGCGACAAGAAAAAGTTTATGTTGTCCCAATCGTCCTTTCCACAACAGGCGTCATTCCGAATTGTCTACTACATAGTCTAAAATAACTAAATTTAAAAGAAACTCTCTTTATCACCTTACAAAAAGCCGTTATCCTAAATACATGTCGAATAGTTAGAAAGTTCATGCAAATAGATGAAAACGAATTAGGTCCCCATCATAACAATGATTAAATATGTTAAGCTACTATTATAACCATTGTAAGAACTTTTATAACCATATTTATCTGCAAATAAATCTTTGACTTTGACTTTGACTTTGACTTTGACTTTGAACACACCCTCAACATAACACACCACACGCTGCATTTACTTGGTTTCGGCTCGTAAATGTAGTTAAAAACCAGCCAAAGAGCTGAGAATAAAAAACACTTCCCAATAATAATAAATATAAGATCTATAATAAAATAATATCAATAATAAAAGATCTGGCAACACCCAATGCCAACGGAAGTGTTTTTCATTCAGTGTTTTAAATTTTGAAATATTTATTTTTGGGCTCAGCGCAAACGACCAACCAGCAAAATTTGCTGGTTGTTTACAATATATTGGATTTATTATGTAAGGACAGTGTAGACTGGTCAATATTGTACTATAGTACAATAAAAATAATCATAATACAAAGGAACCTAAGAATTCGCGGAGTCTACAGTGTTCTCACATTCACATTATAAAAAAGGGGCTTTAAAAATAAAAGCAAGTAAAATAAAAAATTACAATTATTAATAAATAATACGTTAACAATATAAATAATAATAAATAAATAAAAAAATATTGCAAAAGCAATGTGTTAGAACGAAAAACAAAAGTACATATTACAACAAAATACATGCATGTAAGGCGAGGGGAGATTATGGAATCCGAGGGAATTCAACTCTCGGATTCCATACATATTAGAACCCTCTCCTCGACCGAAACTTAGGTTAGGTTAGGGTTTTTTTTTTTTGCGAAAGGACCCCTGCCATACATGTGTAGCAGGGTCATTTTTAAGGAGGTTGGTTTTAAAATTCAGAAATTATATTTTTTTATTCGATTGTAAAATATAAATAGATTTTTATAAATTATTAATAAAATTTTATTGTAAAATTATATATTCATCATGATAATCCTAATTATTTTAATTTTTTCTTATCTAGTTAATGTTCATTCAGTGGTTATTTATTCCGTTTATTTACGGATTGCACAATTTTAACTATAAATTCTATGAATTTTATTCGATGTTTTCGGTCTGCTATCAAAGTACTGAGATTTCCTTCTTTCACTTCCATATTTACCTTCGTTTCAAAGTCGTGCCTGTGGGAGGAATATACAGGGCACTGCGTCAGGAGATGGAGGACTGTCTCCTGCTTGTCGGGGTCGCAGACGCACGCCGGGTTCTCCTTGCACTTGAAACGAGTCAGGTATTCGGAAAACCCGCCGTGCCCTGTTAGGGCCTGGGTCAGCTCCTGGGTCATCTCTAACTTCTGCACCGTCCTGTACGCAGCGATCGCGCACGGGAAGAATAACTTCGTCGTGGCCGCCGTTTCCCCAGTACAATACCTCCGGTTCCATTCGCTCAGCGTATCCATACGGATCATACGCTTAACAAATGAAACCGGGCATTTATCGTAGTGGGGTTGCCGCTTACACCTTAGGGCAGCCTCCTTTGCGAGCGAGTCGGCTTTCTCGTTGCCCTCCAGCCCCGCATGAGCTTTGATCCAGAACAAGGAGACGCTCTTGTTCTGGATACTGCTGCGGCGGATGGCGTCCCTTGCTTCTACTGCGAGGGCGTGGAGGGCTTCGGGGTTCACGACAGTTTGGAGAGCTGCCATGGAGTCATTGTAGATAGCGAACGCCGTCTCGGTCCTTCGGAGGACCTTCTTCGTGGCTTCGCAGAGGGCGAGGAGCTCAGCCTGGTAGACGGTACTGTAAGACGGCAAAGCAAGCTTGAGGGCCTTAACCTCGGCCTGGTCGGTCCACACGGACAGTGCGGCCCCGACCTTGCCCTCAATCTTGCTGCCGTCTGTAAAGATCCTCACCGCGTAGTCGCGGTGGACATTGTATTGCTCCTCGTCTACCAGGCGACGCAGTTCAATGGTCCTCTGCTCGGCCGGGTGTGGCATCTGTAGTGCCGATGACACTCGCTCGATCTCCCTGTCTCCCAGCGCTGGATGGGGTAACCGCCTCTTGGCTTCATAGAGTGAGGCCGCCTCTCGAATTCGGAGGTCGAGAGGGAGTATTCCAGCCAGCACCAGTGCCGAGTGTAAGGAGACCGTGCGATAGGCTCGGCACAGCTTCTGCGCGAAGCTCCTCTGGACGGCGTTCAGCTTCTTCTGGACTCCAATTTTGGTTGCGGCCGGCGACCATGCACTCGCTGCGTACAGGACGATGGGTTCGACTGCAGCTGTATAAATACAGCGAATGACCTCAGGATGCAGACCCCAACTGACCCTTGCGGCCCTCGACAGCTGCTTATAAATACCGATGGCTCGGGAGCAGACGTTTGCGACGTGGGTGTTAAAAGTCAACTTGTGGTCGATGGTGAGACCTAGCAGTTTTATTTCCTCAGACATGCCAATGTCCACCCCGCCCATTCTGAGACATGGGGTGTCATGCTTAAGTTTGCGCGTTATTAGCATTGCTTTTGTTTTATGCGGCGCAAACTTGAGCTTGTTCGTGACACCCCATGCGTGCACGTACTCAAGGGCGACATTGGCATCTCTTTGGACCTCAAGCGCCGTCTCCCCATCGAACACAAGGACGACATCATCTGCAAACGCCTGACAATAGACCCCATACTTTCAAGTTCCTTGATCAGCGGGTCCAGCAGCTCGTTTGATTTGGCTCGTCCTGCTCCGACGCGCAAAGTGGTTTTCAGGCGCCTGAAATTCTTCAGCGCCAATGTACCCGTGACAAGGTGGATCGGGTAGAGTTTGTCTCCCCAAACACCACTGCAAAATCGGCAACTCTCTGCGACCACCAGAACTGGAGCTATAGCGGGCCAAACTTTTTCAAGATGGCCGCCCAGCTGTCAAATGCCGACTTCGAATGGCTATAACTCCACAACCGTTTGCCACACAGAACTGCGGTCTCGAATGTGATTCTTAGCTTGACTTCCCCTATCCGCCCAAAATGGTTTCAGGCCTGAAAAATTTCAGGTCCTAAAAACGCCTGAAAACAATTAGAAAATATTCCCGCCTCAATCCCAAAGGGACCACTGGAAACCCGGGGCTTTTATGACCAATAGCTTCAGAGATAATTGAAGTTTTGTGCGGCAACCAGAAAAACCAAAATGGCCACTAAAAGCTATTTTCTTCGTTTCTGAAGCTATTGGGCGCAAATTTGGGCTTAAACTTATCGCTATACACTTTCTGGAGATGATTCTAACGTCAATTTTAAATTATTTTAATTAATTTATAATTTATGTCAAAAAACAAGTAAAAATTTGATATCTCTATAACCGTAAATGATAAAAATATATTAAAAACTGTAAAATTTTCGTTAATTTATGAGCTTTGAAAAGGGTTTATTGAATATGAAATTTTTTCATAAAAAAGTTTTAAAAATTTGAAAAATATTGAAAACTTGCAATATTTCGGTAAATAAAATACATAAAATTCTTAACTTTTTTTTTTTTTTTTTTTTTTTTTTACTGCTTTTCCCCGATCATAATTCACCGGGACTTACTATTCTAGGTTCCACATTCATTCCAGTTCTCGCATTTATGCCTCTCGCACTTTCAAGCCGCATACGTTACGCATTCATTCATCACCTTGTATTCTGTGCCGGGTGGGATTCCCGCTAATTTGCCATAGCTTGGTTGGATTCGTAGGGAAATAACTTTTAGGGTTATATTTATTTCAAATAAGGTTAACGCTTTTTATATTTTTTACAATGGGTGCTTATTTTAAATGTTATCTTATTTTTGCTTTTTTATTTTCTAGATACAGGTTGATTAAACTTTCGTACTTGTTTTCTTTTATTATTTTACTACATTAATTTGTAAACTTTTTTGTATTTTAACATTATAATTATAACAAGTTATTACTCATTCTTCTAATGTCAATTTTAATCTTACTTTACGGATAATAATCTAAATGTTGCCTAATTTTTTAGCATTACATTAAACACTTAGTACTTTTATTCTATTATTTTCTTATTACATTACTTTTATTCTTATTTCTAGTGGTATCATGAATACTTCTAACATTATATAACTAGTTATTCTTATTCCATACTAACTTATTCTACTAACAATTTTAATCATAGTTTTCGGCTTCATAACTAACATCACATGTAAATATTATACTTTTTTATTGCTAATAAGTTTCTTCCATTTCTTAACTGATGCTAATATTTATCACTTGCATGTTTAGACTTAAACATTGTTATGCAAATTTTATTTACGTAGTTTATGGTAGATTGCGACCGTAAAGTTATGGACTTGCTATTTGTTATGTATTTTGCTGACTTTTATTTAATCTGTTACATTTACTTTCTATACATATTTATATTAATAATATATATATACTAATTTTATATATATTTATTAACTTTTCTTGTGCTTTCTTATTTTTAAATCTTGGTTTTTTGTTTGGTTTTGGTACATGCTTGGTGTTTATGTGTTTTCGATATGTCTGTATATGTTTACTATATATTTCCATATCGGTATCCGATTTCCATGTATCTGTTTTACTACTATTGTGTTCCAGTTTTTGTTGTACTCTCGGTTTGTGTTATTGCATGTAGTATGCGTGTGTATGTGTGTAATTGTGTATGTGACGTACCAGCCAGTGTGTAGTGAGTCAAACGTAGGCCGTTGTTGCACGAGCCAGGTAATCCCATTTTCGACGAACAGGGCATTCGGCGCTAAAGGCATTGTGGTTGGTTTTCCGCAGTATTGAGCGCGAACAGTTACAGCACTGCGGTTCATTGCCTGCGATGTAATCTGCGCATTTCTCGCGCAGATGTGGACCTCCACAGTGGCTGCACCTGTCCGCACTCTCGGAGCAAAATTTCCGACCATGACCGAATGCCAGGCACCTGGTGCATTGGATGAGCGGAGTCTGATCCTCCACTCTGATCCTTTGAAGGTCCAGGTAGAGGGCTCCAGCCTCCGTCATTCTTCGCCATACTACGGGACTAACCTGAACAATGACGTGCGCCGTTTTGGGATTTTTTGTCCTCTTCTTGAACTTTATGGTCGTTTCCCCATCTTCCTGAGATAAATCCCTAAATATTTCCCCATTTTGAATGTGAATCGCCTTGATTATCTCCTCGTCGTCACTCGGGAGGAAGACATCCTTTAGGATGACGAGCGGATTTTTATTTTTCATATGGGAAACAATTAAACCTTCCCCTCGGCTTTCAATTGTTTCTTTCACCTTATTTAGTTCCGCTTCCGTGTCGCACCCTAAAATGACGGTTTGGTTTTTCGCTTTGCGCACCTTGTTTATTTTCAGGCCAGTACCCCTGGCATCGATCGCCTTCTTCACTCTTTCAAGCACCTCGTCGGCAGTCTCCTGATTGCCTTCGAGGGTGACCGCCATCGAGTGAAGTGCCGGTCGATGCCCGGGTTTAGCTGCTGCGACGCTAGCGTATGTCCTAGGTTCACATGGCTGATTATCTGTTGCGACCTCAATCACCGTTGCTTTGGTCGCCGCGACATCCCCCGCAATACTGTCGAGTTTCTCGTCCAGAATAATCTGAGTGCGATGAGTGACCCTGACGCCCTCCGTCGTATTGTCAATGGCCGCTTTAGCGTCGTCGATCTTGCGGACTATGTCGGCGCAGCCATCGTCATGAAGCTTGGTTTGGTCGTTGAAACAAGCCGCCATCCTAGTCTCCAATTCATTCAGTCGCTGTTGTAACTGATTTTCCACTTCCCCCAACTTTTCTAAGATGTGGACGTCTTTTTCGGGCGATATGGCTGTATGGGGCGACCGTGTTTTAGTTGCTGCTGCTTCCAAACTTGTAACTCGCTTGCTTATTTCAAATAAGATACGGAGGCCCTTATCGGACTGCCCCTCCAGGAAGGTCTTAATGTCTTTCCTCATTTGAGGGTATTCTTGGACTTTAGATGGGATGTCTTCAAAGGTCTTCATCACCTCCTGGAGGAGCGCGTCACTCGGTTTCATTGCGTAGTCGTCTATATGCCTATTGTACATCGCCATATTGTCCAGCGATCTCCTTTTCCGGTCTGGTCTCCGGATAAAAGTTTTTGCAGCGTCCTGCGCTGGTGCAGATGGAGTTGCAGTAGGACTGGAGGTACCAGGTTTAATGGCAGCGCCGGAGGTGGTTGGTGTACGGTACATTTTTTGTTTGTGTCAGTATGCGGGTTGTATATTTTGTGTGTGTGTGTGTTTGTGTAAAGTGTACGTGTGCAGTAGGCCTTGCGAGAAGAACGGGGAATGTTGTCAAGGTGATCTGACCCTGTATAGGGGGGTCAGCGTCAAGATTCTACAAGCTTAAAAATAAATTAATTAAAGAAGTATATTTTTAGTCAAAGTTTTAGGTAGATTTCTAAATCTATCTAAGTCTATTTTAAAGTTTTGTGTAGTCCCTTACCCGTTGTCGATAGATATCGGTTGAATGTAGTCGATTCTATGACAAAAAAAAAAAAAAAAATGTTGAGGGGGTGAGGGGGTGTTATAACGAGGGGGAAGGGTTCCTCGTGTACGACTTTTAACACACACCCAAAGCCGAATTTGAAGTCGAAATTGAGCTATCTCACTTAGTTTCGGACTTATCGGCTTTTAAAGTTTTTGTATTAGGGGTGTGTGGGGGAGGGTATCCAAACTAGGGGGGATGGGAACCTCTTATGCGGCTTCGACCGTGGTGACCACAAAGGTCGAATCCGAGTTCGAAATTCGTCTATCTCCCCCGGCTTACGAGATACGGTCCTGGGTCACGCAAAGCATTACCTCCCTTTTCGACGCCTATGTCGGGTAAAATTTGTGTGGTGAGACAGCTCCGGCCACTGTAGTGCGAATTTAGTGTGAGTGGGCTTGTTTTAAAGGTCTCTTTGGGTCCTACAATCTAGAACTAAGTAGTGTCAAAAAAAAAAAAAAAAAAAAATATATATAACCCTTAAACGAGTTTAGGTCTAATTTTTCTGCTACAGACAGGGCTTTTTCAAGAATTTTAAAACGTAGGGGGTCGTTTTTAACCCTACCCTATCTGGTGCTTATAAGCAAAATTTGAATTTTTTATTATTTAAAAAGTCGATTTTCAGATCGCGATCTCCATGATAACCTTGTTATGCGGCTGAACTCAGATGTAAACAAAGACGTTAACGAAGATCGCGATTCGAAAAACGCTCCAAAATTAACAATTTAAAAACTAATGTGTTCCTTATGACCTAAACTATACTATTCTTATATTTAAAACTGCGGGCCGTGGATTCATCACCCTTTTCAAGGGGTTTGCTTTGGTGTCACTTTCCTGCTCAACCGTAAAGAGCCTTGTTTTTGTAAAATAACTTAATTAATTAGAAAAATAAATTTAGGTTTTCATCAGAGGCCTATTACTAAACACTATAAACAAAATTAATTATTAAAATATTATCGACAAGGGGGTGGAATTTCGTGGAAGTTGAACTGATAATTTTGTACGCACTTTAAAAAATAATTTCTGAGAAAACTACAAAGCCAAAAAATCTAAAAATTTTAGAGAAATAATGTGTAGGAAGTCTACTTTATGGAAGCAAAATAAAAATGGGGGGTTATCGATTTACTTTAGCAGGAAAATGACGCCAAAGATTTTCACAATTTTGCCGACCTATGAAGGGCTGCTGTTTTGTCCAGGGTAGTCCGATCCCGATGATCCAGGTGTCAGCATATTCGTCTTGCCAAGACGCTTCTTTTGGTTTGCCACACGCTTGTCCAGGTGTTCTGGGAAAGGAGCTCAGTAGCACGTGGAAAACTGAAGTCCGGGATTACGTCGGTAGTTTTCAGCCGGAAAATCCAGGATGTAGTCCAAAAGATAGGGCTCAACGAGACGATTGTTTAGACCCCAAAAAAGTGGGGGGTCGTCGATCTGGTTTCCGCAGCGTACCACAAAAACGTCAAAAAAATTCGTTTTTGAACCAAAACTTTCTCTTACTTTTACTAATTTCCAAGAGGTTTTCACGGTTGTATTACTCTCACTGAGACACGTATTTTGATACTACACACTTGTATCTTCGCGCGAAAAAAACCCTTTTTCGTAATTTTTATTTGCGGAGCGTGGAAAAAACGTGGTACTCGCGATCGTGGCTGCAAGCTGACTCCGGTTAGGTTAGGTTAGGTTTTTTTTTTTTTTTTTTTTTTTTTTTTTTTTTTTTTTTTTTTTTTTTTTTTTTTTTTGTGGCAGGTGTGGAAAATCCATCATGGACGCCCAGACTGTTCCTCAATGTGAACAGTCTGGGCAGTGCCGGACTCCTACCGGCTAAAACCACACTCCTGCCATGCGAAAGGCCCCTGCCATTCTGGTTTCGCAGGGATTTTATATGGGCTGTAGTTCATTTTTGTTTACCAAAATGAATAATATATAAATACTTTTGTAATAAATAAATAATGTAAAAATGTTCGATAATGTGTAAATTTAAATTGACTATATTTTATTTCGTTTCTTTACCGACTTTACGATTTTGGTAACAAACTCTACAAATTTAACTCTATATTTATTTTTTGCAATAAACACGCTAAGATTACATATAGTGTACCTTTTCGCCAATCTCAGTTTCGAGGTTATATCTTGGGGAGGCGTATATAGGGCAATCCGCAAGGAGATGGAGGATTGTCTCTTGCTTGTCGGGGTCGCAGGCGCACGCCGGGCTCTCCTTGCACTTGAAGCGAGTTAGGTACTCGGAGAACCCGCCGTGTCCTGTTAGAGCTTGGGTCAGTTCTTTGGTCATCTCCATCCTTCGCACCATCCTGTACGCAGCGACAGCAGAAGGAAAGAACATCTTCGTTGTGGCCGCCGTTTCTCCATTACAATATCTCCGGTTCCATTCGTCCAGCGTTTCCATACGGATCATACGCTTGACGAATGAAACCGGGCATTTGCTGTAGTCGGGTTGCCGCTTCGACTTCAAGGCAGCCTCCTTCGCGAGCGAGTCGGCTCTCTCATTACCCTCCAGCCCCGCATGAGCTTTAACCCAGAACAAGGAGACGCTCTTGTTCTGGGTACTGCTGCGGCGGATGGCGGCCCTTGCTTCCACTGCGAGGGCGTGGAGGGCTCCGGGGTTCACAACTGCTTGGAGAGCTGCCATGGAGTCGCTGTAAATAGCGAACGCCGTCTCGGGCCTTCGGAGGACTTCCTTCGTGGCTTCACAGAGGGCGAGGAGCTCAGCCTGGTAGACGGTACTATAAGACGGCAAAGCAAGCTTGAGGGCCTTGGCTTCGGCCTGGCCGGTCCACACGGACAGTGCGGCTCCGACCTTGCCCTCAATCTTGCTGCCGTCTGTGAAGATACGCACCGCGAAATTGCGGTGCTCGTTGTATTGTTCCTCGTCTACCAAGCGTCGCAGTGCAATGGCCCTCTGCTCAGCCGGATGTGGCATCTCTAGTGCCGAGACCACACGCTCGATCTCCCGGTCGCCCAAAACTGGATGTGGTACCCCCCTCTTGGCCTCGTAGAGCGAAGCTGCTTCCTGAATTCGAAGATCAAGAGGGAGTATCCCAGCCAGCACCAGTGCTGAGTTGAGAGAGACCGTGCGGTAGGCCCGGCACAGTTTCTGCGCGAAGCTCCTCTGGACGGCGTTCAGCTTCTTTTGCACCCCGACTTTCTTGGCGGCCGGCGACCACGCGCTCGCTGCGTACATGACGATGGGCTCCACTGCAGCCGTATAGATGCAGCGGATCACCTCTGGATGAAGACCCCAACTGACCCTAGCAGCCCGCGACAGCTGTTTGTAAATGCCGACGGCTCGGGAACAGACGTTTGCGACGTGGGTGTTAAATGTCAACTTGTGGTCGATGGTGAGACCGAGCAGCTTGATTTCTTCCGACATGCCAATGTCTACCCCACCCATTCTGAGACGTGGGGTGTCATGCTTCAGTTTACGCGTGACCAGCATTGCCTTCGTCTTATGTGGTGCAAACCGAAGCTTATTTGTGACACCCCACGCTCGTACATACTCTAGAGCGACATTGGCATCTCTCTGGACCTCAAGTGCTGTCTCCCCATCGAACACAAGGACAATATTGTCAGCAAACGCCTGGCAATAGATTCCCATGGTCTCCAGTTCCCTCAGGAGAGGATCTAGCAGGACGTTCCAAACTATGGGACCACCGATCGACCCCTGGACGCATCCCTTCTCGGTCCTGGATTCGTACTCCACTCCCGCATACCTGACTTTCACCACCCTCTCGGACAAGTAGCTGTCCATGACCCGTCTCAAGTTTACAGGACACTTTTCCTCAGCCAGACGGACACGTATGGCCGGCCACCACGCGCTGTCGAAAGCTCCCTCAATATCCAGGGACACAACCGTGACAAGCCTTTTTGCATAAAGTCTGCCGCGAATGTGTCCCATCAGCGTATAGAGGGAGTCCTCGGTGCTTCGCTGGGGCATGAAGCCGTACTGGCGAGTACTCATCCTGGGGAGTAAATGAAATTTGAGTCGGGCCACGACCATCTTTTCAAAAATCTTGCCGAGGACAGGCAATAGCCCAATCGGCCTGTACGATTTCGGGGTGGTGTAGTCGTCTTTAGCGGGCTTGCGGAGCACGACGACGGTTGCCTCTTTCCAGGACCGTGGAAAGTATCCATGCGCCAGGCACTTGTTCATCAAGCGCAGAACTAGGTCTGGGTTTAACTGGATCGCGTGGCCCCATATGTCCGCCGTCAGACCGTCGGAACCGGGGGCTTTTTTGGGGTTGAACGAGGAGACTGCTCGCTCCAGCTCGTCGAGTGTGAAGGGAGGGTCCCAGGGCTTAACTTGGTTCCCCCCGTTCACCTCTTCAGCTAGTTGCCGCACCTTTCTGTGCTCCTCGTTATCCCCCTCCGAACGGTCTTCTGGGTAAAAAGTCTCCGCCAGGTACCTCGCCGAGGCCTCCGGGTCCAGAGTCCTACCATCCCTCACCATCGGCAAATCCTCCTCTCTTTTCTCCGTCCTGCGGACTACCCTATATATGCCCTCCCACAGGCCTTCCCTATCCTGTTTCTCGCAGAACCCCTTCCAGCTCTCGATTTTCGCTTGGACTACTGCACGCTCGTACTCTTCTTTCTGTTTCAGGTACTCCTCAACAACCTTTGGTCTACGGACTGGCGCTGCACAACGAATCCTCCGCTTTTTGGTGACCACTTGCCTCTTTAGACTGGCGAGTTCTTCAGACCACCACGGCACGGTCAACTTTTCTACGCTCCTCTTCTTGGGTATCACGGATGTACAGGCGTCTCGCACTGCCGTTGTAAATCCCTCGACTACCAGGTCTATTTTGTCCCTGCTGTCGATGGCATCGAACAGGCTTACGGTGTTATTAGCATGCATAATTTGGCGCAGTTTCTTATGAAACTGCGCCCAATTTGCTTTTTTAGTATTGTAGATCCTGGTAGTCCGGTTAACCGTGACACCCACAGACCTAGCGAGATGAACGCTGAACTCAATGCCGTTGTGGTCCGACCCTGTCAGGTCATCGACGACTCGCCAGCCGTCGGTCACCGACAGCATGTCTGCTGTGCAGGCTGTGACGTCGACGCAGCTCGTGTAACGCCTGTTGCCACGAATTACGTCGAAGGTTGGAGTTTCCCCTCTGTTTAGTACCTGTAATCCAAGCTGGTCGAGAGCTCCCAGCATCTCGTCGCCTCTGCTATTCGTCTCACTACTGCCCCACCAGACACTCCAGGCATTGGCGTCTCCACCCATGATGAGCCTATGCGGGCCGGTCTCGCTTTCCACCTTTCTGAGGCTGTCCAGGTATGGCCCTAAAGGCTGGCCTGGCTCGAAGTAGAACGAGACCAGAGTTAGTCTCCAGGCACCGGTTTGGATCCCCACCACGACGATGTTATTCGTGGTGAGTTCTGGGTACTGTCTCACGGTTAGCTTTGGGTCAAAGACGGCTATAGCGGCCTTGACAGTCCCTTCTCCTTGACCGGTACTCTGGAAGATTCGGACTCCCCTGGTCACGCTCATCCTCTTCGCGCTGCCCACGTAAGGCTCCTGGATCAGCGCTACAGTGGCTTTGCGCTGCTCGGCCTCAAGCATAAGCTCATGGGTAGCCAGCTTCTTTCTCTGAAGGTTCACCTGGAGTATTTTGTGCGGCAGTGTGTCCACTGGGACCACCTTAGCAGTAGGCGACCGACGCACGTGCTAGCCTGTCCCATCTGACTCGAACAGGACACTCGGGGTTGAACGCGTTGTGGTCCGTCTTCTCCATCTTCGCCTTAACGCAGTTGTGGCATTTTGGGCAATCCGCCTTTAGCCACTGGGCACACTCTGCACGCAGGTGTGGGCCTCCGCAATGGCTGCATAAGTCGGCCGGTTCTTTACGGAGTCGCCGACTATGCCCATACCCTAGGCACCTCGTGCACTGCACCAGTGGCGACTGATCGTCGACGAAGACAGTTTGAAGATCAATACGCGCTCTTCCCTTATCGAGTATCCTGTTGTAGATTGTCGGGGACGTGCTGACTATCACGTTCTGGGTCTGGGGGTTTCTGGAGTTCTTTTTGTATTTTATTACGAGTCGGTCCTCCCCGTTGTCGAGGCCGCGAAATACATCCCGGTTTTGATTGCGTAGCGCCCCCAGCATTTCCTCATCAGAGTAGATGCGGAGGACGCCACGGAAAACCAGCAGTGGGTCTTTGTTTTTCACCTCCTCGACAACGAGGTGATCTCCTGCCTTCTCTAGTCTTTCTCTAACTTTGTCCCTTTCTTCGACCGACCTACATCCCATTATAATTTTCCTTTCTTTGGCCTTTCGCACACTTTCTACTTCCACTCCTCCATCCTTGGCCTTAACTGCCTCTCTGATCTTCCTAATTACTTCCTCTCCTGTGTCCCCTTCATCCTTGGATGTCACCACTATCGAGTGCAGCGCGGTCCTTCCTGGGGTCTGTCTTTTCGGTGGACCCGCCGCTACACTCGCGTAGGTGGCCGTCTTTTCAAGCAGTTCCCCCTGTCTCTCCATCGCTTGCCGCAGCTTCTCCATCTTCTCGCTGCTCTCCTTCACCAGCGCGCTATGCTCCGCTAGTGAAGCGAGCAGCGAGTTTACCTCCGGCAGGCTCTTGGGTGCTTCTGGCGGGGGTGATGCCTTAAAGGCCTCCTCCCTTGACAGCTCAGCGCCCTTTACTTTTACAGCAGCCGCCGCTTCCTCCTTCACAAGCTGGTACAGCCGTTCCACCGATTGGGTGATCCCGGCTTTCAGGTCTGCCCTCAAATTGCGCGAATCACCAAGGTGTGACTTCGCGCGCAGAAGGCAGTTGCGAGCCTCGGTCACTCGATCGGTGGATTTGTTCGGCTGCAGCTGGCTTGTCCCTGGTGATGCTCCCAGCGTCTCAGTAGAAGTTCGACGCGCCACAGCCTTGCTGTCCGCCTGAGACGTGGCGCGTTTTGTGGACTTCTGGGAGGCCGTCACGGTCGGGGCTGCCTTCTTGGGTGAGTTCGCGGCGGCTGATGAAAAGGGCTGAGCTTCCGCCATCTTTCCATTTTCCCACTCACCAATGCTTCGCCTCACACTAGAGGCCTGAGTTGAAGCACTGGGAGGGGAGTGTTCCCTTTCGAAGGTGATGGATAGTGCCGGGTTTGATGGAGAGACTTGGGAACCCGCGGTGGTCTTTTTTGCAGGTCCTGGAGAGGAACATGGTGGAGGAGTATTTATAAATGTATAAATAATTAAAAATAGATAGAATAATAATTATTGTATTTAAAATTAAAAATTTTGAGCTTAACCTAATATACTGATCCCTGTAAAGGGGGGATCAGTAAGTCCTTATTAATATTAAAAGGTCAAATATAATTCCTCAAAAGAGGTGTCAATAATTAAAACAAAACTAAGCTAAATTTAAAATAAAGTCCTCAATAGAGGCTTCTGTCCAGGATCTAACTATATATAACAGGTGGTCTCGTTACCCCCTGTTATATAAGCAAGTAAAAATTTTTCCCCAAATTCTTCGAATTTTCTATAAGGGTGGGTGGGCGAGCGTAAAAATTTGCAATTTTTAATGTTTTTCACTGTCGGGTGTAAAATTTCCCTATGAAGGGTTCGTTTTTTGCGGTGCACACGCACAGCGGGCACGGAGTCCTATACTATGACGTAAACCCGGTCCGGATCGGACGTCGGGAACGGGAGTTATGGCCGAAAAATGGATGAAAAAGGTGATTTTTTATGAAAATTTCGAAAACAAATTTTGAAAATGGACCTAATTTGACTTTTCTGTTACAGGTATTCCGTAGAACGAGCGAATGCGCGTCCGTTGGCGTTTCCAGAACAGAGTTAGGTCAAATAGGAAGACTGTTATAAAATTTTTAAATTTTGAATAAGTTGAAAATTGGTTTTTCCTAAGTAAAAAGTTTTCTTTTGGAAAATTGTCAAATATTTTGTGATAATCGTATAGGGCTCACTGAGCCGCGTTCAAAAATGTACGACAGTTGTATGTTTACTGTATGTAAAAGGTCTGAAATAATTAAAGTTCTCAAAAACAACGCTCTGGTAAGTAGATTTTTGGTTATACCTATATAGATCTATAGAACTATGAATTTAACGTTTTCGAGCTTCCCCGCGGAACCCTGCGAGACTCGCTGCTGGTTTTCTACTGGGAGACAAACATAAGCGTCCCGTACAGGAGATGATAAAAAATTTCGGGAATATTAGGGATAGCTCGTTAATATAGGGGTTGTTCTAAAGAGAATGTATGAAAAATTGCAAGTTTTAACGTTTTAAACCGTCGGGTGTAAAATTTCCCTATGAAGGGTTCGTTTTTTGCGGTGCACACGCACAGCGGGCACGGAGTCCTATACTATGACGTAAACCCGGTCCGGATCGGACGTCGGGAACGGGAGTTATGGCCGAAAAATGGATGAAAAAGGTGATTTTTTATGAAAATTTCGAAAACAAATTTTGAAAATGGACCTAATTTGACTTTTCTGTTACAGGTATTCCGTAGAACGAGCGAATGCGCGTCCGTTGGCGTTTCCAGAACAGAGTTAGGTCAAATAGGAAGACTGTTATAAAATTTTTAAATTTTGAATAAGTTGAAAATTGGTTTTTCCTAAGTAAAAAGTTTTCTTTTGGAAAATTGTCAAATATTTTGTGATAATCGTATAGGGCTCACTGAGCCGCGTTCAAAAATGTACGACAGTTGTATGTTTACTGTATGTAAAAGGTCTGAAATAATTAAAGTTCTCAAAAACAACGCTCTGGTAAGTAGATTTTTGGTTATACCTATATAGATCTATAGAACTATGAATTTAACGTTTTCGAGCTTCCCCGCGGAACCCTGCGAGACTCGCTGCTGGTTTTCTACTGGGAGACAAACCTAAGCGTCCCGTACAGGAGATGATAAAAAATTTCGGGAATATTAGGGATAGCTCGTTAATATAGGGGTTGTTCTAAAGAGAATGTATGAAAAATTGCAAGTTTTAACGTTTTAAACCGTCGGGTGTAAAATTTCCCTATGAAGGGTTCGTTTTTTGCGGTGCACACGCACAGCGGGCACGGAGTCCTATACTATGACGTAAACCCGGTCCGGATCGGACGTCGGGAACGGGAGTTATGGCCGAAAAATGGATGAAAAAGGTGATTTTTTATGAAAATTTCGAAAACAAATTTTGAAAATGGACCTAATTTGACTTTTCTGTTACAGGTATTCCGTAGAACGAGCGAATGCGCGTCCGTTGGCGTTTCCAGAACAGAGTTAGGTCAAATAGGAAGACTGTTATAAAATTTTTAAATTTTGAATAAGTTGAAAATTGGTTTTTCCTAAGTAAAAAGTGTTCTTTTGGAAAATTGTCAAATATTTTGTGATAATCGTATAGGGCTCACTGAGCCGCGTTTAAAAATGTACGACAGTTGTATGTTTACTGTATGTAAAAGGTCTGAAATAATTAAAGTTCTCAAAAACAACGCTCTGGTAAGTAGATTTTTGGTTATACCTATATAGATCTATAGAACTATGAATTTAACGTTTTCGAGCTTCCCCGCGGAACCCTGCGAGACTCGCTGCTGGTTTTCTACTGGGAGACAAACCTAAGCGTCCCGTACAGGAGATGATAAAAAATTTCGGGAATATTAGGGATAGCTCGTTAATATAGGGGTTGTTCTAAAGAGAATGTATGAAAAATTGCAAGTTTTAACGTTTTAAACCGTCGGGTGTAAAATTTCCCTATGAAGGGTTCGTTTTTTGCGGTGCACACGCACAGCGGGCACGGAGTCCTATACTATGACGTAAACCCGGTCCGGATCGGACGTCGGGAACGGGAGTTATGGCCGAAAAATGGATGAAAAAGGTGATTTTTTATGAAAATTTCGAAAACAAATTTTGAAAATGGACCTAATTTGACTTTTCTGTTACAGGTATTCCGTAGAACGAGCGAATGCGCGTCCGTTGGCGTTTCCAGAACAGAGTTAGGTCAAATAGGAAGACTGTTATAAAATTTTTAAATTTTGAATAAGTTGAAAATTGGTTTTTCCTAAGTAAAAAGTTTTCTTTTGGAAAATTGTCAAATATTTTGTGATAATCGTATAGGGCTCACTGAGCCGCGTTCAAAAATGTACGACAGTTGTATGTTTACTGTATGTAAAAGGTCTGAAATAATTCGGTTAGGTTAGGTTAGGTTAGGTTAGGTTAGGTTAGGTTAGGTTAGGTTAGGTTAGGTTAGGTTAGGTTAGGTTAGGTTAGGTTAGGTTAGGTTAGGTTTTTTTTTTTTTTTTTTTTTTTTTATAATTATTTCAGACACGCCACTCCCTGCCCTGAGCAGGGTCGTTGTATAATCTTATGTTGATAATTCCGGGGTTTTAGTCATTATATATATATATGTGTATATATATATATATTTTTTTATTATTATTATCATTAGTTATTTATTTATTATTTATTTATTTTTTATTATTATTTTTTCCTGCTGTTAATATTTTTATGTTTGTTTAAGTTTATAAATTTGTGTTTGTATTGTTTATTTATTTGAATGTATATATTTTCATGGTTGTATTTTATTATTATTTGTGTATTTTATACATGTTTATTTATACGTTTGCATATATCCCATTCTAGATTCCTTCCGTCCTTCCTCAGGGGTTGCGCAAACGCTTGGTGTATGCCAATACTTTGAGCTTTCCTGAGGCCTTGCTTCTATAGCTATCTTTTCTCTTGTTATAATTGAATATGTATAGATTTTACGTATAAATAATTGTATTCATTCCAAAATGTATAAAATATTTGTGTCCTATACTACATATTTATTATAAGTATTTTATGTATTTGTTGCTTTATTTGTTCTTTTTGATGACCGCTCCTGCTATTTCTTTTGCATATTTTAAAAATATACCCCTTTTCTTGTTGTCAGCCATTATGCTCTTAACCGTATTTATATCTATTTTTTGCCCTATTTCCTGCTCACTATCATATCTTGCTCGACCAAAAATCGGGCAGTCGAGCAAGATATGAAGGGCAGATTCTTCGACTCCTGGGGCGCAGGCGCACGATGGGTCCTCCTTACACTTGAATCTGGCCAGGTATTCGGAGAACCCACCGTGCCCTGTTAATATTTGTGTCGTAATACTGTCCAATTCAATCTTTCTAATAGTTTTGTACCCCTCTGTGGCGTCCGGAAAGAAGACTTTGGTTGTCCCGGCGGTTTCCCCTGACTGATACCTCCGATTCCATTCGTCAAGAGACTCCCGTCTGATTTGCCCCCTGACGAAGGATACCGGGCTCTTATCATAATCAGGGGCGCGTTTTAGAGTTAGGGCGGCCATTTTTGCCAAGCAGTCGGCTCGTTCGTTGCCCGCAAGTCCCGCGTGAGCCTTCAGCCAGAACAACGACACAGTTTTGCTCTGGCCAAGGGCCGTCCGAAGATTCTTGCGGGCCTCGACCGCCAAGGGATGCGGGGAGCCGTTGTTAACAACAGCCTCCAGCGCGGATCTAGAGTCACTATATATTGCAAAGCTCTGCTGAGCACCCCGAATAATATCACTCGTGGCTCTGCATATGGCCAGGAGTTCCGCCTGATAGACGGTGCCGTATGATGGCAGTTTGAGCTTGACGGCTTTGGTTTCTGCCGCGCCCTCCCAGTAAGATACTGCGGCTCCAACCTTGCCGTCAATCTTACTGCCATCTGTGAATATTTTGACGGCAAAGTCGCTATTAGCGTTTAATTCACTTTCGTCTATCAGGCTCTTGAACTCCAGGTGCATATGCGTCGCCGGGTGTCCATTTTCGGTGTGCCCTGCTCTCCGCTCGACCTCCCTGTCCGCCAGATCCAGCCGGGGTATCCCCCTCTTTGCTTCGTACAGGGCAGCTGCCTCCTGTACCCGAATATCAAGTGGAAGTATCCCGGCGAGAAGTAATGCTGCGTTCAAGGAGACCGTGCGGTATGCTCTGCAGAGCTTTTGTGCAAATCCGCGCTGGATGGCGTTCAGTTGTTTCTTGACTCCCAGCTTCTCCACTGCCGGAGCCCAGGCGCTCGCCGCGTACATAATCACTGGCTCTATTACAGCATTGTAAATCGTCCTTATGACATCTGCGTGGAGGCCCCAGCTAATCTTGGCTGCCCTCGACAGCTGCCCGTATATATTAACTACTTTTTTACATACGTTATATATATGTTTGTTAAATGTCAGGCAGCTGTCGATGGTTAGGCCAAGGATTTTTATTTCCTTTGACAAGCGAATACTGACCCCGCCCATGCTCAGGAGCGGTTCGTCAAATTTAAGCTTTCGTGTTATCACCATCGCCTTTGTCTTATGGGGTGCAAACTTCAACTTATTTTTGACTCCCCACTCCCCAACATAGGCGAGGGCAGCATTGGCCTGTCTTTGGACCTCCAACGCAGTGTCCCCGTCGATAACCAGGACTATGTCGTCGGCGAACGCCTGGCAATAGACGCCCCTAGTAGTCAGCTCCTTCAACAGTGGGTCGAGGACGAGGTTCCAAAGGATAGGACCTCCTATGGAGCCCTGGACACACCCCTTGGTCATGTTTACGGAGTGTGTCTCCCCGCCGTATCTTACCTCGACCCTTCTGTCCTGAAGGTAGCTGCTGATCATTTTCCTAATATTTCCGGGGCAACCCTCCTCCTTCAGCCTGACCCTTATGGTCGGCCACCACGCACTATCAAAGGCTCCCTCTATGTCCAATGAGATCATGGTTATCAGCTTTTTCAACTTGAGCTTACCTTTTATATGTCCCATTAAGTCATAGAGGGAGTCTTCGGTGCTCCTTTGGGGTACAAAACCGTACTGGCGGGCGCTCATATTGGGGAGAAGGTGCCACTTTAGTCTCCCCACGATCATCTTCTCAAGTATCTTGCCTAAGACCGGGAGCAGGCCGATTGGCCGGTACGACTTTGGCTGGAAGTAGTCTTCTTTGGCGGGCTTACGCAGGACGATGACGGCCGCTTCTTTCCAGGGCCTTGGGAAGTGGCCCAGCTGTAAACACTTATTCGCGATGGCCAAGAAAGCTCCCGGGTCCTGCGAGACCGCTCGCGCGCAGATGTCGGCCGTGAAACCATCAGCACCCGGAGCCTTTTTCGGGTTAAAGCTCTCCACGGCCACTCTCAATTCATGTTCCGTGAACGGGGGGTCATGGTTATCATCATGTTCCTCGCTCACGGATCTGGCTTGCAGTCGAGTGGCCTGGTGGTCTGCATTATCCTCGCTTTCCCGGTCCTCCGGGTAGAAGGTTTCAGCGAGCAGCCTCGTCGACTCCTTCAGGCTCAGGAACTTTCCGTTGCGCTTTAAGGGGACGTCTTCTAATCTTTTCGATGTACGGCCTATCACCCTGTAAATTCCTTCCCAAAGCCCTTCCTTATCCTGTTTCCCGCAAAACTCCTTCCAGCTTTGAGTCTGAGCTTCCTTGGTCCTGGCAAAGTACTCAGTCTTCTTTTGCAGGTACTCGTCTATCACCCCGGCCTTTCGGGAGGGGGCCGCGCAACGTATCCGTCTCTTCCTGGTGGCAACTTCTCTCTTCAGGGTAGCTAACTCGTCGGTCCACCACGGCAAGGTGAGTCTTGTGTGTGATTTTATGAGTGGTATGTGTTCGGTGCATGCTATGTGTATGTTGTTTGTGAGCGTGTTAATTGTGTTTTCAAGTTGTTGAGTGTTAGTGATTGTTGTAACTTCCGACGGGCTGATGGAATGCTCCGCGTTCAACTGGGCCAGTTTCTCATAAAACTGGTTCCAGTTTGCTTTTTTTGTATTGTACAGCCTCGTCGTCCGTTGTATGTATGTAGACCCACCTCTTTCCAATTTGACATTGAAGATTATGCCGTTGTGGTCCGAGTTCGTCAGGCCCCTATCCACTCTCCAGTCCTCCACCAGGTCGAGCATGTCAATCGTGCAGGCGGTGATGTCGACGTAGCTGGTATACGTATTCCCCCCCCGCACGGTTTCAAAGGTCGGGGTGTCTCCGACATTTAGTACCTGCATGCCGTTTTGGTTTAGAGCGCCCACCAGTGTATCTCCCCTGGAGTCTGTTCTCCCACTGCCCCACCAGACGCTTTTGGCATTTGAGTCCCCCCCAATGAGAAGCCCTGTGGGGCTCGCCATCGCTACTCTCCTAAGCTGCTCCAGGTATGGCTCTATGGGTGTGTCTGGCTCGAAATAGAAGGAGGCCAGTGTGATTTCCCAGGCAGCCGTGCGGATCTTAACGACCACGATGTTGTCGTTCGTGAGGTCTGGGCACTGTATAACTTCGATGTCTTTATTGAAGACGGCAATTGCCGCCTTTACAGTGCCCCCCGGACGGCCGCTGTTCTGGAAGATCCTGGCCCCCTTATACGGCTTTAAGGTTCCGACGCTACCCACATATGGCTCCTGGAGCAGCGCAATCGTGATTCTGCGACTGGCGGCCTCAAGCATGAGCTCGTCCGTGGCCAGTCGCATTCTTTGCAGGTTGGCCTGGACGAACCCATGTCTCTTGATTTCTTCCCGGGGGAGTACTCTTACCAAGTTAACCGCGGTGGCGCCCTCAGCAATACGCGACGGTGGATCGGGCTATTGCATCCCACCGCCTACGTAACGGGCAGTCCGTGCTGAACCCATTGTGTCCTAGGTTGTCGTGGCCCGCCTTCCTACAGTTGCAACATCTGGGGGGCTCCCCGGCCAGACGCGATGGGCATTCCGCTCTCAGGTGAGCGTCGCCGCAATGCGAGCAGAGGTCATCCTTCCCAGTGCATTGCTTCCGGCCGTGGCCGAAACCAAGGCATTTCGTGCACTGCACAAGAGGGGTCTGATCAAATACCCTCACCCTTTGCAGATCTATGTGTGCACGGCCTGCCCGGGTCAGGGCCTGCCACACCGGGGGAGAGACTTGTACCACCACGTGGCTCTCATGTGGATTTCGTGCTCGCTTTCGGTATTTTACGGCGACCCTCACCTCACCCCCCTTCAACTCGCCCAAGAGGTGTTGATTTTGCTTTAGGATCGCCCTGGTGATGTCGTCGTCTGTGTTATAGGATAAGACATCCGTCAACACCACCAGAGGATCCCTATTAATGGCCTCCTCGATTTTCAATCCGGTCGCGGAGCCCCCCAGTCTGGCTCTTACTAAATCTAATTCCTGGCGGGTTTGACAACCCAGGACCACTTTCTGGTCACGTGCTTTACGGACTCTGTCTACACGGATACCCGTCTCCTTAGCGTCCACCGCGATCCTAATTTTTTCGACGACGGTGCAGCTCGTGTCTTTGGAATCGTCAGAGCTTACGATGAGCGAGTGCAGCGGCTGCGGCGGCACATACAGCTTACCTGCTCCCGCCGCGACACTCGCATAGCTCTGACTGCAGGGCGAGGAGAGAGGAGCGGAAGGCAACACGTTTTCTCGCTGGTCAAGTTTCTCGCAGAGTGTGCGTGTAAAGAGCGCACACTCTGCTATCTGTTTCTTGCTTTCCCTTACCTCTTCCAACACGTCCCCTATTGTTGGTAGCTTGGTACCATCGTCAGTACTGGTTTGGGTGTGAGGTTCAGGGCCGCCTTCATCCACACCATTACCCCGCCCCTTTAGAGAGCTCTTCGCCAGGGCAACCAAAGTAACCATGATCCTTAACATTTCGGCTATATTTTTATGTATGGTAGTTTTAATCTCTCGTTTAAGGTTCCCCGATTTACCCATGGCCTCCTGCATTTCTGCTCCCATAGCCTTGGCTTGGGTTAAAAGGCTTTCCGCTCGCTGGCCTGGGTCTTGGCACGAGTATGGCTGAGACAGCTGAGGTGACAACTCCGGTGAGTTCCGCGTGCTCGTCTTCTCGCTACCGGTGGTTGCGGTGACAGTTGTTCTGCCATCATCGATAGGCTTATCGACGGCGCGATCCGGCGAAAAAACACAGGGTGGTATGTGAAGGGTGGGTGCAGATGCAGATTCAGAGGGAGGAGTATTTTTTACTGTGAAAGTTTTCCGTTTAATATCTTTTGGCATATCGATTTTTTTGGCATTTGGCGGGGTGGAGAACATTTTTATAATTGACTAGATGTATATAAAATTGTATTTAAAAAATAATATTTGACTAGAGTTCAATTGCTTAAGTAACCTTAATGTTATTATATATAATTTTTTTTTTTTTTTTGAGGTTAATAAATTAAAAGAGTATAAATTATTGTATATTGTTAAAATGTGGTAAAAATAATCTAATAAAATTGTATAGGTAAATCTGCAAAAAATTATCGTCAACAAAGGTGTCAAAAATGATCCTCAATAGAGGTGTCGTTAAAATAAAATAAATTCCTCAACAGAGGTGTCACAAGGATACAGTTTGATAACGTACTACCTTAATAAAGGCTCCTGTCAAGGTCGCAAGTATATATATCGGATGGTCTTGTTTCCCCCCGTCAATTAAAAGCATAAAAATTATTATTATTTTTCTATTGTTACATATAAGGGTGGGTGGGAGGGCGTAAAAATTTGCAAGTTTCAACGTTTTTTACTGTCGGGTGTAAAATTTCCCTATGAAGGGTTCGTTTTTTGCGGTGCACACGCACAGCGGGCACGGAGTCCTATACTATGACGTAAACCCGGTCCGGATCGGACGTCGGGAACGGGAGTTATGGCCGAAAAATGGATGAAAAGTTGATTTTTTATGAAAATTTCGAAAACAAGTTTTGAAAATGGACCTAATTTGACTTTTTTGTTACAGGTATCCCGTTGAACGAGCGAATGCGCGTCCGTTGGCGTTTCCAGAACAGAGTTAGGTCAAATAGGAAGACTGTTATAAAAATTTTAAGTTTTGAATAAACTGAAAATAGGTTTTTCCTAAGTAAAAAGTTTTCTTTTGGAAAATTGTCAAATATTGACAATTTTCCACCATGCCATGCACTAGCCGCGTACAGGACGATGGGTTCGACTGCTGCTGTATAAATACAGCGGATGACCTCAGGATGCAGACCCCAACTGGCCCTTGCGGCCCTCGAGAGCTGCTTATAGATACCGATGGCTCGGGAGCAGACGTTTGCGACGTGGGTGTTAAAAGTCAACTTGTGGTCGATGGTGAGACCTAGCAGTTTTATTTCCTCAGACATGCCAATGTCCACCCCGCCCATTCTGAGACATGGGGTGTCATGCTTAAGTTTGCGCGTTATCAGCATAGCTTTGGTCTTATGCGGCGCAAACTTAAGCTTGTTTGCGACACCCCATGCGCGCACGTACTCAAGGGCGACATTGGCATCCCTTTGGACCTCAAACGCCGTCTCCCCATCGAACACAAGGACGACATCGTCCGCAAACGCCTGACAGTAGACCCCCATACTCTCTAGCTGCTTAATCAGCGGGTCTAGCACCACGTTCCATAATATGGGACCACTGATGGACCCCTGGACGCATCCCTTCTCGGTCCTGGATTTATGCTCCGCTCCCGCGTACCTGACTTTCACCACTCTCTCGGACAAGTAACTATCAAAGACCCTTCTCAAGTTCACAGGACACTTTTCCTCAGCCAGACGCACCCGTATGATCGGCCACCAAGCGCTGTCGAAGGCTCCCTCTATGTCCAAGGACACAATCGTGACAAGCCTCTTTGCTTTGAGTCTGCCACGAATGTGCCCCATGAGTGTATAGAGGGAGTCCTCAGTGCTTTTTTGGGGCATGAAGCCGTACTGGCGAGTACTCATCCTGGGCAACAAATGGAACTTGAGTCGGGCCACGAGCATCTTCTCGTAGATCTTGCCGAGTACAGGCAAAAGACCAATCGGCCTGTATGATTTCGGAGTGGTGTAGTCTTCTTTCGCGGGTTTGCGGAGCACAACGACTGTTGCCTCTTTCCAGGACCGTGGAAAGTATCCATGCGCCAGGCACTTGTTCATCAAGCGCAGAACTAGGTCTGGGTCTGCATGGATCGCGTGGCCCCATATGTCCGCCGTCAGACCGTCGGAACCGGGGGCTTTTTTGGGGTTGAACGAGGAGACTGCTCGCCTTAGCTCGTCGAGAGTGAACGGTGGATCCCAGGGTTCAACTTGGTTCCCCCCGTTCACCTCTTCCGCTCTTTGCCGCGCCTTTTTATGCTCCTCGTTATCCCCCTCTGGACGGTCTTTCGGGTAAAACGCTTGCGCTAGGTACCTCGCTGACTCTTCGGGGTCTAAAGTCTTTCCATCCCTCACCATCGGTACGTCCTCCTCTCTCTTTTCTGTCCTCCGGATCACCCTGTATATTCCTTCCCACAGGCCTTCTCGGTCTTGTTTCTCACAGAAACCCTTCCAACTCTCGACCTGAGCCTTGACTACTGCTTTTTCATACTCTTCCTTCTGTTTCAGGTACTCCTCAACAACCTTTGGTCTACGGACCGGCGCTGCACATCGGATTCTCCGCTTCTTGGTAATAACCTGCTTCTTCAGGCTGGCGAGTTCGTCGGACCACCACGGCACGGTTAACTTCTCTACTGTCTTCTTTTTGGGCATCACTTTGGTACAGGCGTTTCGTACCGCCGTTGTCAGTTCCTCGACTACCAGGTCTAGTTTGTGCACGCTGTCGATCTGATCGAGTAGGCTTATAGTCAAATTGTTGTTTTGCATAATCCGGACCAGTTTCTTACGAAACTGGTCCCAATTTGCCTTCTTTGTATTATAGATCCTGGTAGTCCGTTGCACCGTGATGCCCACAGACTTTTCGAGGTTTATTTTGAACTCTATGCCGTTGTGGTCCGACCCCGTCAGGTCATCGACGACACGCCAGCCGTCGGTCACCGACAGCATATCCGCTGTGCAGGCTGTGACATCGACGCAGCTCGTGTAACGCCTGTTACCACGAACTACGTCGAAGGTTGGAGTTTCCCCTCTGTTGAGTATTTGCAGTCCAAGCTGGTCGAGAGCTCCCAGCATCTCGTCGCCTCTGCTATTGGTCTCACTACTGCCCCACCAAACACTCCAGGCGTTGGCGTCTCCTGGTTAGGTTAGGTTAGGTTAGGTTAGGTTAGGTTAGGTTAGGTTAGGTTAGGTTAGGTTAGGTTAGGTTAGGTTAGGTTAGGTTAGGTTAGGTTAGGTTAGGTTTTTTTTTTTTTTTTTTTTTTTTTAATTTGTGGCAGGAGTGGGAAATACTCACTCCTGCCATGCGAAAGGCCCCCTGCCACGCGAGTTTCGCAGGGACGTTATGAAGCCACGTAGGTAAGTAGATGTCAGTGATCGTGAATTGTGCATAATATAAATGTAAAATAATATTAATATATAAAATCTCGAATAATTTAATTGTGTCTGAATCATAATTAAAACGTTAATTGTTCATTGCTAAATTAATAAAATAGTATAAAATGGGCAATAATTGGTAATATAGTAATAATAGTAATAAATAAACTATATGATAAAATGTGATGATGCCACCACCTATTTGTTCCGTCTATTGGCGGACTTTACAATTCTAATAATAAAAGCACTAAAAGATTTCCTTGTCTTTTGGTTGTTTATTAAATTTCTGAGATTGTCTTTAATAACAGGCATTTCGACTCTCATTTCAAAATCGTGCCTGTGGGAGGAATACACAGGGCACTCCGTTAGGAGGTGGAGGACTGTCTCCTGCTTGTCGGGGTCGCAGACGCACGCCGGGTTCTCCTTGCACTTGAAACGAGTCAGGTATTCGGAGAACCCGCCGTGCCCTGTTAGGGCCTGGGTCAGCTCCTGGGTCATCTCTAACTTCCGCACCGTCCTGTACGCAGCGATCGCGCACGGGAAGAATAACTTCGTCGTGGCCGCCGTTTCCCCAGTACAATACCTCCGGTTCCATTCGCTCAGCGTATCATTACGGATCATGCGCTTAACAAATGAAACCGGGCATTTATCGTAGTGGGGTTGCCGCTTACACCTTAGGGCAGCCTCCTTTGCGAGCGAGTCGGCTCTCTCGTTGCCCTCCAGCCCCGCATGAGCTTTGATCCAGAACAAGGAGACGCTCTTGTTCTGGATACTGCTGCGGCGGATGGCGTCTCTAGTTTCCACTGCGAGGGCGTGGAGGGCTTCGGGGTTCACGACGGTTTGGAGAGCTGCCATGGAGTCACTGTAGATAGCGAACGCCGTCTCGGTCCTTCGGAGGACCTCCTTCGTGGCTTCGCAGAGGGCGAGGAGCTCAGCCTGGTAGACGGTACTGTAAGACGGCAAAGCAAGCTTGAGGGCCTTAACCTCGGCCTGGTCGGTCCACACGGACAGTGCGGCCCCGACCTTGCCCTCAATCTTGCTGCCGTCTGTAAAGATTCTCACCGCGTAGTCGCGGTGGACATTGTATTGTTCCTCGTCTACCAGGCGACGCAGTTCAATGGTCCTCTGCTCGGCCGGGTGTGGCATCTGTAGTGCCGATGACACTCGCTCGATCTCCCTGTCTCCCAGCGCTGGATGGGGTAACCGCCTCTTGGCTTCATAGAGTGAGGCCGCCTCTCGAATTCGGAGGTCGGTTAGGTTAGGTTAGGTTAGGTTAGGTTAGGTTAGGTTAGGTTAGGTTAGGTTAGGTTAGGTTAGGTTAGGTTGAGGTCGCGGTTTCCCGGGGCGGGGTGATGTTGGCGGTGTCCTTGGACATCTCCAACGCCTTTAACGCCCTGCCCTGGAGCTGTATCCGGGAGGCGCTAAGGTACCATAGGGTGCCCCGCTACCTCCGCCGCATCATTGGGGCTTATTTAGCAGAAAGGTGTGTCACCTACAAGGGACGCGACGGCGAGGGCCGTCGCGATATGTCGTGCGGTGTTCCACAGGGCTCAGTCCTAGGGCCACCTCTGTGGAACATCGGTTACGACTGGGTGCTGAGGGGCGAGCTCCAACCGGGTGTGGAGCTGACGTGTTACGCAGACGACACGCTGGTCACGGCCCGGGGGAACTCGTACAGGGAGGCAGCGTTGCTCGCGACGGCGGCGGTTTCACGGGTGGTGAGCCGCATACGACGTCTGGGCCTGGAGGTAGCTCTCAACAAGTCGGAGGCTATGGTCTTTCATGGCCCCCGACGAGCGCCGCCACCAGGATTACACATCGTGGTCGGGGGGGTCCAAATCGCTGTCGAGTCCACCATGAAGTACCTAGGATTGGTGCTCGACAGCCGGTGGGACTTTGGCCCCCACTTTCAGCGGCTGACACCCAAATTGATGGGCACCGCGGGCGCGCTCGCAACGCTGCTTCCCAATCTAGGGGGCCCGAGCACCGCCTGTAGGCGGCTGTACTTGGGGATCGTGCGATCCATGGCCCTGTACGGGGCCCCGGTATGGGCTTCTGACCTGACGGCCGGCAGCATCGCAATCCTGCGAAGACCACAGAGGGCGATGGCCGTCAGGGCTATCAGGGGGTATCGCATGATCTCTTACGAGGCGGGTTGTGCATTGGCCGGATCTCTACCCTGGGAGCTGGTGGCGAGGGGCCTCGCCTCACTGTACTGGTGGCGCGAGGAGGTGAGGCAGCGGGGTGGTGAACCGATGCAGCGCGAGATCGAGCTGCGTCGGTCTCAGCTCCGCGAGGTCATGGTGGCGGAATGGCGGGACAGGCTTCTGCGCCCTACCGCCGGCCTCACCACCGTCGATGCGATCCGACCAGTGCTCAACGAATGGCTCGGGAGGAAGCACGGCTCCCTGACGTTTAGGACGACGCAGGTGCTCTCGGGGCATGGCTGCTTTGGGAAGTACTTGTGTCGCATAAACAGGGAGCCAGACGCTCGGTGCCATCACTGCACCGACTGTCGGGAGGACACGGCGCAGCACACACTGGCAGAGTGTGCCGCATGGGAGGAGCAGCGCCGTGCCCTCGTATCTGAAGTGGGCCCCGACCTGTCACTGCCGGCCGTCGCTCGTTCTATGGTCGGGAGTGCTGAGTCGTGGGATGCGGTGATCTCCTTCTGTGAAGCCGTCATTTCGCAGAAGGAGGCTGCGGAGAGAGAGAGGGAGGCCGTGGCCACTCTCCCGTGCCGCAGCAGGCGAACCGGGCGTCGGCGGAGGGCAGATAACGCCCTCTTCCAACCCCCATAAAGAGGTCCGGATGGACGGCGGACTCGGGGTTGTCCGCCGGCCCCCATTCAGCAAGACCCGAGGCGGCGGCGCGTAGTGTTCCACGCGTGCCCCTATGTGATGTCGCGGGGGAGGACACATTCCCGCGGGCATGAGGTGGCCCGCATATGCGGGCCGGCACTAGCCGGGGATCATGGATGGCGTATCAGCTCCCACGATCCCCGGTCCAAGTGTGGGAGGGAACACCGGGGTGGTTTTTAGTCAGTAAGAGTCTGACAGACCCCTTCGCCTGCCCCAGGCGAAGGACATCCATGAGGATTTTCCACCCCGGCAACAAAAAAAAAAAAAAAAAAAAAAAAGGTTAGGTTAGGTTAGGTTAGGTTAGGTTAGGTTAGGTTAGGTTAGGTTAGGTTAGGTTAGGTTAGGTTAGGTTAGGTTAGGTTAGGTTAGGTTAGGTTAGGTTAGGTTAGGTTAGGTTAGGTTAGGTTAGGTTAGGTTAGGTTTTTTTTTTTTTTTTTTTCTTTTTAGTATCTATTTTACCGCAGACATGATGGTCCGCGCCATTTTTTACAGTGTTATTATTTATTACTTTGTTTCATTGGCATTCTGTCGTGCCCTCATCTTAACATTTACTTAAAAAGTAAGCTTAAAACTACGCGAGTCCACCTCAGACTCATTTTTTTTTTTTTTTTTTTTTTTTTTTTTTTTTTTTTTTTTTCTCTTGTTTTCTCATCTTGTTTTTTTTTTTTATATTATTATTATTAGTTCTTATTTTTTTTTTTTTTTTTGTTTTGACATCTTATTCTTTTTTTTTTTTAATATATATATCTATTTAGGTAGTTGTTAAATTAGTAGGTTATTTATTTATACACATAACCTTTTACATATAATACGATAAAAAACTATAGACACATCACACCTTCAACCCAACACCGCCACCAAACGAAACCCCTCAAAGAACCGTTTCCGTCGCGATCTTTTTGCTGAGCGCTACTTTACAGACTGCGTTATAAAGTTTCCTTGAAGAATTTCGCCCAGCGACGGTATTGCATTAAAGGTGCGATATGTAACTTATCAAAATAAACTTATTACTATAAACAATTTGTTTCATAATATACACACATTTTGTAACATTGATAACAATTGAGTTGTTACCAGTTTATTATGATAAATATATTATTATTATTATTACTATTATTATTTTACGACTATGGATTTAGGGTTTGTGGGTAGGATTTGGGTATTGGGCTCTTGTTGATCTGCCGCCTAGAGTCTTCACTAACCCCATCAGAGCTTCTACGACTGCGGTGTCTCGATGCTGCATGGCCGTCTTAAGGTTGTATTCGACGACCACTTTAGAAGGCGCATCCATCGCTTTCCGGGCGAAACGGCCCGTGGCATCATCGGCGTCGTCGGTGTAGTACACACAGCTGACCGTGTGTCTTGACACTGCAACAACTGCATGGGAGATGCTGTCGTGGATCTGGAGCCTCCTTGACTTGGTGTTAATTATAATAACGCTGTCGCAGGTCAACCCCTGAGCTGCGTGGATGGTGAGGATGCGCGACCCTTCGCCAGACCCATAGCCCTGGTCGGCAAGAGAGGCTCTCTCTTCCTGCGTATGGACCAAGAATAAGGTGTTCTGGGCGGTTATCGGTATGCGCGCTCCCGTGAACCTTTCTACTTTCAGAGAGTGGATCCGCGACAGCGATGTCTTAGAGGAGTATATACCGGGGTATATCTCACTCAGGGTCAGTGCTATATCCATTGGATTCCGATGCGTACAGAGTAACTCCTGGGTGATGCCAGCCACCAAGTTTGGACGGGTGTACCTTAACTCAAAGAGGTTCTCTCTGTCCAAAAATGGTAGCTGATTCACGTCTCCGATGAGAACGACCTCGCTCGCTCCAGACAACTTCACTGCCATGACTATTGCCCCAAAGTGGTTCATGAGGGCTTCGTCAACCGTAAGGCGACGGCATTTCTCCTCTGGTCTGAACCCGTTGGCTAAAATTGAGGCCATAGTGCGCACCTTTGCCTTGACACGATCTCCTAATCGGTGCGCTAGCTTTTCTCTGAGATCCTTAGCAGCTTCGGTTGTTGTGGTCGCTACGATATCGCTCTCCTCGTCAAAATGTTTCACCATCCAGGTTGTCTTGCCGCACCCTGGGACTCCGTTTACCCACTTGATAGTAGGTACCGCCCAATGCGCTTCCGAAGCCGGGGAAACGGAGGACCCCGAAATGGATTGCGCCATTTCTAGGATCCTGTCGTCCAGCATAATTTTGGTACACTTGGCGGTAACCACTATCGGGTCGTCTTCGGGTGTGTGGAATGTTACTTTCCCTGAGCGCTCCGTTTCCACCTCATCCAGGGTCACAAAGCCACTCTTCGCGCTATAGGCTGCCATGTACGACCCCGTCATTTCACCAGCAATGACCTGGGATTTGACGTTGTCGTACACGGCTGCCTCTGCCTCCCCGAGCAAGACCCTTAACAGACCCTCATTTTTCCAATGAAAGGTCTGCAGAATCTTTCTACATGTCGCGAGGTTTACCTCTCTGGTCGCCCTCACGACTGATACATACTCGAGGAATGCACTCTGTACGTGGTCTATGATACCCGAGTTTACAGCGAGGGTCGGAGGGCTGACTTGCCCTTTGTCGGCTCTGGTCGGTTTGGGTTTTGGTTCTGGTGTCTCTTTGGGTTTCGGTTTGAAAAACCTCAATACCGCTGACTCTTGCCGCTCAGTAGGTGACGTGCGGCTGGTACTCGGGAGCAGTGTGCTGAGGAAGGTCCCGATTGCTTTGAGACGGCTTTTGGACCGGGCTCGGTCCTCTGGGCTGATGTTTTTGCCTTTGTCCCTCTTTTCTTTTTCTGCTACAAGTTTTTGCTGGGCCCTTTCAGCTCCGCTCGTGGTGGTCGGGTTTTTAGAGGAACTTATCGTGCTACCTGTGTTGTCTTTGGGGGCTTTGAGGAAACTTAGAGTTTCCCCCCTATCCTCGTAGACCACAACCTCATGCTGTTCTGAGGCTTTAAGGCAGCCGAAACGGTCTGCGATGTCTCCTCTTTCACCACCGACCGCCATAGCATCGATGCTGATCGTGCGAGGTGCTATGCACGTATTTTCACCTGCCTTCCTAATCTTTTGGAGCAGCGAGCTCGCTTGGGCAAATGGGGTCTCCGCTCTCCACTCGAGTAGTGCGATTGTCTTTCCTTTGAATCGCACTAAACGGCACTTGTGAGTGGCTATTTCCACCTGCTGCAGCGCGGCGTACTTGCTTCCTTTGATGCTCATTTTTGATGTGCTCCCGTTGATCAGGGCAGCTAGGCCTGGTGAAATTGTGATTCGGGCTCCAGGGCGGCTTGAAGCAATGCAGAAACTTATACCCAGCGTCTCCGATTCCCTATTCATGAACAGGGCGACCCCTCGGAGTCTGATACCGGGGACTCCGTCTCTTCCACATACCAGGAAGTGTGTTACTGGCATGTCGGTTGGGGTCATCTGTTGGTTTGTCCCTGTTGTTGGTACCGCTAGCGCTGTTACTGGTGCTGGTTGTGTGTTTATGCTTTGCTGTGTAATTGAAAGTGACGGGTTTTGCGTAATTGGTGTTGGTGTTGTGTTTATACTTTGCTGTGTAGTTGTGGGTAATGGGTGTTGTGTATTTAGTGTAGGTGTTGTGTTTGTGGTGGGGGTACGAGTAGATGGTAGCCGGACTCGACTTTGTGCGGGGGCATCTGATTTATTCGGCCCCGCTGCGGTTACGGCGACCTTACTCGCGAATGCTAAGAATGGGGTCCTCGAAGCTGGCTTCTCCATGAAGTTGTGGAGTGAGGATTGACATAACTGGAGCCCTGTTTTCCGCTCTAGTTCCATTCTTTCAAGGCAGAACCTTGGGCATTCGAAGAGAAGGTGCCAGACTGTTTCCTCGCAGCTCTGGTCGCAGACGCACGAGGGACTGTCCTTGAGGTGGAAGCGGTGGAGGTATGCTGCGAAACCTCCGTGTCCCGTCAAGATTTGAGTATGGGCCGGTGCTAGGGCTGTTTCCCTAAGGATTCTTTTCGCCGCTAGGACGTCTGGAAAGAATACTTTTGTTACCGATCCTGTACTCGAGGACTCGTACCTCGCTTGCCACTTCTTTACAGTCCCCTCCCGTATCTTCCTTCTCACGTATGATACGGGGACTTTGTCATAGTCCGCTGTCTCTTTTGTTAGGGCCGCCTCCTTTGCCAGCTCATCCGCTCTCTCGTTCCCGACAGTTCCCACGTGGGCCTTAAGCCAGAACAGCCTCACTTTTCTGCCCTCTTCTCTGATTTCACGGATGAAACTCTTTATTTGGAGTGCCAGGTGGTGAGTAACAGACGGTCTCCTCAGCAGGTCGAGCGACGACCTTGAGTCGCTCAGTATGCTTATGGAGGCTGCCTTAGATTCTCTTGCCAATCTGACAGCTCGGAAGAGTGCATACATTTCAGATTGGAAGACAGTGTTGTGAGGCTCCAAACCAAAAGTGCTGGACATGGACTCCTTTCCTCCCTCCCACCAAGTTAGGGCAGCTCCAACTTTCCCCTCTATCTTGCTGCCATCGGTATAGATTTGGGATCCGGTAACATGGTGAGTCTCTAAGGTTTCGGGATTCCAGTCTTCTAGGCGTGCATACTCGGTTGTTGTGAGTCGCGCTGGATGAGGCTGATTTAAATAGTTTAAATTCCTTTCCAGCTCGCGGCCTGGTGGTAGGAACTCTCGGGAATGGCCCTTCTTGATTTTGTAGAGGGTCGCCGCCTCAACTACCCGGAGATCTAGTGGGAGTTGGCCTGACAGAACCAGTGCCGATGTCAGAGACACCGTGCGGTATGCCTTGCAGATCTTCTGTACAAAACCCCGCTGTAGCGAATCAAACTGATTTCGTGTCATCAGTTTTTCAGCTGCCGGGGCCCACGCACTCGCTGCATACATCACGATGGGCTCTATCACCGACACATAAATCGTCCTGATTATCTCCCCATTGAGACCCCACGTCACTTTCGCTGCACATGCGAGTTGCTTATAGATGTCCGCAGCCTTTTTACAGGTTGCGGATATGTGTGCATTAAAAGTGAGTTTGGCGTCAATAATGAGACCTAGCAGCTTGATCTCTTGGACTAGGCCCAGCCTTGTGCCCGACATGTGGAGAACCGGGACGTCGTATTTCAGCTTTTTCGTTAACACCATCGCATTGGTCTTATGCGCGGCGAAACGCAGCTTATTTCGGGCGCCCCACTTTGACACTATGTCCAGAGTCTCATTGGCTTTCTGCTGCAGGGGACCGGTCTCGTGGTCCGAGAATACCAGGACGACGTCGTCTGCAAAAGCTTGGCAATATACCCCCATACTAGCCAATTTGTGAAGGAGCGAGTCTAGGATCAGGTTCCAGAACGTCGGACCGGCAATTGAGCCCTGAACGCATCCTTTGTTGGTTCCCTTCTCGCTAGTCGCTCTGGCGTAGTTGACCTTTACATGGCGGTCTTTTAAGTAAGAGGCGACGAGAGTATACAAATTTCTGGGACATTTTTTGGCTACCATCTGTTTTTTCAATGCAGGCCACCATGCGTTGTCGAAGGCCCCCTCTATGTCCAATGATACCAAAAGCACTATCTTCTTTGTTTTGATTTCAGCACGTATGTGCCCCATTAGGTCATAGAGGGCGTCCTCGGTGCCACGCTGCGGCATGAACCCGTACTGGCTTTTATGGAGTGTAGGATAGAAGTGCCACTGCAATCTGCCAACAAGGAGTTTTTCCACGATTTTTCCGAGGACAGATAGGAGACCTATTGGCCGGTACGACTTTGGACTGGTGTAGTCGTCTTTGCCTGGCTTGCGGAGGATGCACACGTGGGCGACCTTCCACTGCCTCGGAAAGTGTGATAGCGACAGACATCTGTTTGCTATCGCCAAGAACACTTCCCTGTCGCAGTTTATTGCCGCTGTGCAGATGTCCGCCGTTAATCCATCGGGGCCGGGGGCCTTCTTCGGATTTTGGTCTTGCAGAACCATATCCAGCTCTGTGGTTGTGAAGGGTGGATCGTCGGCGGACAATTCCTGTGGACTTTCCTCCCTTGCAAGTTGTCTCAGTGCAGTATGGTACGGTCTTTCGCCATCTGTCGAGTCATCTGGGTAAAAGGTTTTTGCCAGTAGGTCCGCTGATTGCTGTGGGCTAAGAGTTTCCCCTGCGGTACTTCTCAGGAGGGTGTCGTCCTGCCTTCTGGTTGTCTTCCTTAGTACCCTGTAGACGCCGTCCCACATGCTCTCTCGGTCTTGCCTTGTACAGAACTCCCTCCAGCTCGCAGTGGCAGCTTCCGATGCTGCTGATGTGTACTTGTTTTTTGCCGTGACGTAAATTTTTATGGTGTCCTCCCGCCGGTGAGCGGCAGCGTTCCGAATCCGTCTCTTTTTCGTCATTGTATCTTTCTTGAGACTGTCTAGTGTAGGATTCCACCAAGGGGGTTTTGTGCTGTGTTTTGTGGCTCCAAGTTTTGGGATCGCCACGTCACACGAGCGGTGGATGGCGTTTAAATATTCTGTAAGGATTTTTTCCAGATCCTCTGGGCCCGGGGCATTCGAGATCCTGGCCTTTGTTATTTCTTTTTCGGCCAGGTTGGTCTTGAAGTGCGTGCAGAACTGCGACCACTTTGCCTTCTTGGTATTATAGATGCGCGTCGAGACTGGCTTTAGGGGTTCCAAAGCTTTCTCTAAGCGCATCGAGAAGGTGATTGCATTGTGGTCGGATGAGGTCAAACCTCTTTCTACTTGCCACTCCTCCATTTTTCCCAGCAGCGACAGACTGCATGCAGTTACATCTACTATGCTTGTGCACCACCTGTCGCCTCTGTAGATCTCGAAAGTCGGTGTTTGACCCGAGTTTAGGATCTGGAAATCCCGCTCGTGGAGAAAGGAACAGTACTCGGCCCCCCGATGGTTTTCGGAAACGCTGCCCCACCATTGACTCCAGGCATTTACGTCACCTCCCACCAGTATGTTGTTGGTGTGTAGTTTGTTTGTTGTGTGTTCCAATGCGGAGAGGTATGGGTTTATTTCTTGGTCTCCCTCAAAGTAGACCGACAGCACTCCAAGACTAAGCTGGCCCACCTTCAACAGAACGGCCGCAATGTTCTCAGTTACAAGTTGGGGGTCATGAATGACTTCCAAACTGCTCCCGAAGATCACTATTGCTGCTTTCACTGGTTTTTGGCGGTTAAGGCTGCACTGGATAACTTGTGTGCCAGGACTCTGTTTCATTACACCTGTTCTTCCCACGTAAGGTTCTTGAACAAGTGCCACAGAGATTCCCTTTGCCTGAGCCGTCAGATGGAGTTCATCCGTGGCCAGTTTGGAGCGCTGGAGATTGACTTGGATGAATTTCAATCTTGCTGTCGATCTTTGTGAATGTTGAGGGGGACTTTGTTGGTGGTTTTCCTGTGGCTCGCCCTTAGCAATAGGAAACGCGCGATCGTGCTATCCCGTCCCACTTTTGGCGTTCCTGGCAGTCTTCGCTGAACGCGGTGTGTGCCAGGTCGCTTCCTTTTTTTTGTACCAACTTGCAGTTTATACACGTGGGCTCCTTACCTTCGGCTCTGTTCTGACAGTCCCTGCCATCATGCGCACCGCTGCAAAAGAAGCATGACTCCTTTGCCGCCCCGCATATGGACCTGTTGTGTCCGTATCCGAGGCACTTTGTGCACTGAACGAGTGGGGACTGATCTACGACAGAGCACCGTTTAATGCCCACATGAACTCTCTGGGCTTGGGTGAAGATAAGCCACATTTTTGGTGAGAGTTCCAACACCGGGTGGCACTCGTGGGGATTTCTCGCGCGTTTCCTGTATCGCACCCTGGCCGCCTGTTCACCCACAGTGACGTCTTGCAGAAGATGCTTATTCTGCGCTAATAGGAGATCGACGATCTCCCCATCACTGTAGCTGGACAGCACGCCCTTCACACAGACCAATGGGTTTTGGGGCTTTGACTCCTGGACCTTGAGCCCTCCGTTTTTCTTGAACTGGTCCCTGACCAGATTCAAGTCGGCTTTGCTGGCGCACCTCAGGACTACCTTCTGATTTCGGGCCTTCCTAACGGCGTCCACCTTGGCTCCGGTCGTCTTGAGATCCAGGGCGGTCCTGATACTCTCGATCACGTTGTCCCCAGTGTGTTTGGGATCCGTAGACGAGACAATCAGGGTGTGATTGGGCTGTAATTGCTTTGGCTTAGGGGGGGGTTTTGGTGTACTTGCAACCTGGGCAAAGGTTTTTGGGCCTTGCAGTTGTTGCGGCGGTCTGTCCACTTTGGCCAAGTCTGCTACCCCTTTCTGAATGTTTTGGAGTTGCTTTTTAACCTCCACGACCGCCAATTCTGCGTCCAGGTTTGGAGCTGCCATGACCTGAACGGGAGGTTCTTTATCCCGCAGGACTCGGATATCCGCCGAGACCAAGTCCAGCCTTTCCGCAATTGGTTTGAGGTGTTTGTTGAAATCTAGTGACTGTGTTGGTGGTGGGGGGGGCGCGGGTTTACTCAGCATCTCTTTAATCTGCACCCGCACTCTTTCCATCTCTTCTTCAAACCGGGTATTTGTTAGGAGGTCTTTTCCCGCCTCAGACGCCTGGCTTAGGTCCGGTCCTGGCTGGGTAGGGTCAGGCTTCAGTTTCTCCATTTCTTGACGGAGCACGTCCAGCTGGTTCGAGATGCTGGTAATGTGTGACTCCAGGCGGGACAATCCCCCACTCAGGAGTTCCTCTTTAGGATCTCCAGGTGTCTTCAAAATGTCCAGCCTGGTCTGTTCGTGCTCCTTGGAGTTCTTCAAGCTCACCAGCTTGACTTCCTCCCTTACCTCCTTTAGACTCTTGAAAGCTTCAAGAGTCTCGTGGCCTAGCCAGTCGCGGATACCCTTTGCCTCTTTCTTTGTTTCTGTCAGGTCAGTTCGCATGAGCGAGAGTTCTGTTTTTAGGGTCATAACATCTCGAGTGTGAGCTCTCTCGACCCGCACAAGCTCTTGTGCATGTCGAGAGCGCTCCTTCTCGAGGTTGAATTTATGACGTGCCCTCGAGTCCGCCAAAGAAAGAACTGTCTCGTAGAGACCCTGGAGGCACTCATGGGCGGTAACCTTACATTCCCGCTTCATGTTCCCTGCCGACTCTAAGGCGTCTTTCCCCCTCTGAAGCAGGTCGTTTGCTTCTCTTGTTGCCAAATCCATCTGTACACCTGTACCCCTTCTTGGAGTTCGGTACAGAAGACTCTGACGCTCGGGTCTGTTTAAGTGACCCGCCGAAGAGGCCACCGAGCTCTCATCGTCTGAGATGATTTGGCGGGGGGGGGAAATTCCACACTGCTCCCAGTTAATTATCGTCTCCGAAACTCTACAAGGAATGCCCTCTCGCATCTCTGGTCCCGATGGTGTCGTGTCCGAGATGTGTGTCGTACATGCCGACACGTCTGAGCCTGCTGCCTGTGGCTCCGACGACGCCTTTGGGATGGGGGCAGAATACTGGGGTGGCTCCGATGGTTGCGCTGCCCTTTCGGACACCGCAGATTTGGCAGTGTTCCTCAATAGTTTTTTCCGGAGGTTAGTGGAAACTCCCGCGGTTGTTTTACGGGCGGCAGATATGGTGGACTGCTGTGACGACATTTTGTGCTTATCCACTGACAATGTAGCTACGTACAATTATTGGATACAAGGGTAACGAAAAGATAGTTTTGTAAATGGCACAGAACTATTATAGCTTATTTCTACTTCTATATCTAGTTATAAATATAATGGTTAATATTAGAATACAATTAAGTACAATGTTATTTTTTTTTTTTTTTTTTTTTTTTTTTTTTTTTCTTTTTACTGAGGTGGACTCACGGAATCTTCCGTCGCTGGTGGTCGGCGAACGCTGTCCGATGAGGAGCCCGACAACTGCTAGAGCTCGATGTTCTGAGCCCTGAGTGCGCACTGGTGGTAGTCTTCAACGAAATTCTGAAGTGCTGCTGCTGGATCACTGCGTGTATGGGTCAAGAATTTTGGGGTTCTGTTGGGGCCAAATTGAAGAACTTTCCAAGCTCTTTCAAATGAACCCAAACTCGGCTATCCTAGCTCCAACGGGAACGAAGTTAGGCCGCGGGGGGTGAGGTCGCCCTGAGGGGGGTTGGAGGGGGGGGGGGGGGGGAAGTCTCGTGGGGAGACTTAAGGGGGTAAGTTGGTGAAGGGGGTGGATTGAGGGGGATGCAGATGGGGATGGGGGATGGAAAGAGATCTGTGTGGAAAGGTCCTGGGGTTCCAAGTTAAATGAGTCCAAACTCGGGGGGGGAAGGACCAGTCGTTAAGGAGTTCCCTCGGGCTAACCTGATGATGAGCCGCGGAGTCGTCACACTGATGGCTGGTCTGTAGGCAGATTCCTCGTCCGGCAACGGAGTCTTCAGTGAGGGCTTGATTGGCTGTTTCGACGTCACGCCTCGTGTTGCGAAAAACACGTGGGCCCGAAGTGAGGTTAACTTGGCAAAAAACCACGTGTTTTGACGATCTTTAGGTACTCACTGCTCCCAAGCCCGTGCTCCGATTTTGCTGTTCTTGGTGTCTCTGGATAGGTCTCTACAGCGTCTTTTAGGTGTAATGTTTGCACAACAATGCGACTGACCTTGACTGAGATATTCCCCACAAAGTTTCTAGGCTTACTGCTCCGCAACCAGAAGAGCCAGACACTTGCCCACACGTATCCTGGTAAATTAACACTTCACAATTTCACTGTTAACCTTTTTGCGCACTTAACTCAACGCGTTGAATTTTAATAAATTTTTAACGCGGAGGCGATGTTATTCTTGCGACGTGTTATCGGTTAGTGGGGTTAGGTTAGGTTAGGTTAGGTTAGGTTAGGTTAGGTTAGGTTAGGTTAGGTTAGGTTTTTTTTTTTTTTTTTTTTTTTATACTTCTACCTCCGACATGTATCGGAGCCTATGCTAGCTTGTATAGTTATCAGTCATTCCAGTTCTCGCTTGTATGCCTCTCGCACTTTCATTCCTCATACTTTATCTTTCTTGCATTCATCCTCTGACGTTCTTTTATGGGTGGGATTCCCAACTACTGCTATTTCCTAATCTTTCTTAATATTTTGGCTTTTCTTTATTTTAACTAATTCATTTTTGGTTATAATAAAGGAAGAATGGAGACAGATTTTATTTTTACACTTATCAGTTACTCTTAGCATTAATTTTAGCAATTTCTTTAACATTTTCTTTTATTCTATTTTTACAGGGTATGTCTTATTATATTTATTTATATTTGTAGCTTAGTTCTTATACGGGTCTTCAGGAAAGAAACGGGAAGACAGTTTTTACAATTAACTTAATATTAGCTTAAATTTTAATAGTTTCTTAGCATTCTATATTATGATTTCATAAGGATGGGGAGCGTTACATTAGTTCACAATTTTCTAAGCTTATTTTAGGTTATATACTATATGTTGTTTCCTATTTTACATTTATTATTCTACATCTTATACTATACTAGCCTCTAATATAACACACTATATTATGGCAGCATATTTTCTTATGCGGTTTTATTTCTTTCTATTACCTTTTGCGCGATACATTTACTGTAATTAAGGAATACATCTCTGTTCTTGCTTTTCATTATGAACTGTAAATTTTGCCGTGTTATTTTTACATCCAATGTTTGCTCGGCGTTGAAGCGGTGTCTGTCAAATTGAGGGCAGTCGAACAAGATGTGCGGGACCGTTTCGCTTGTATCTGGGTCACAAATACACGATGGACTCTCCTTGAGCTTGAAACGGTTCAAGTACTCGGAGAATCCACCGTGCCCCGTCATAATTTGTGTTGTTATAGCGCTAGTCCCCATTTTTTGGATTACCCCATAAGCTATCCGCACATCCGGGAAGAATAATTTTGTGACAGATGCTGTGTCACCGTTTCCGTATCTACAATTCCATTCATCAAGCGTAGCCATACGTATGCTCCGCTTGACGAATGAGATCGGACACCGGTCGTAATCTGGCTTTCTTCTGGAGTTCTCAGCGGCCTCCTTTGCTAGCTGGTCGGCTCTTTCGTTCCCCAGTAGCCCCACGTGAGCTTTTATCCAGAACAAGGTTATCACCTTGTTCTGGCGGGATGCTGATTTTATGTTATCCCTAGCTTCTACAGCAAGAGGATGGCGTGCACCGGGATTCACTATTGTTTGTAGAGCCGCCATTGAGTCACTGAAAACTCCAAAAGAAGATGCCTTAAGATTGATTACTTCCCCAGTTGCCCTTGCTATCGCTAGGAGTTCAGCCTGGTAAACCGTGCAGTAATTGGATAGAGCAAATTTGCGGGCTCTGGTCTCAGCCTCGCCGTCCCATATGGACAATGAAGCGCCGACCCCTCCTCCAATTTTGCTCCCGTCTGTAAAAATGCGGACGTCAAAGCTGCACCTATCAAGCTGCTCCTGATTTACCAGGCTGTCGAACTTCAGGATGTCGCGTGCTGCTGGATGGGGATCCTCAACTACGGCGATCATTCGCTCGACCTCCCCGCCCCCCAGTGATGTCTGGGGGACTCCCCTCTTGGCTTCATACAATGATGCCGCCTCACGAACTCTAATGTCGAGGGGGAGTAAGCCAGACAACACAAGTGCTGAGTTCAGGGAGACCGTGCGATGGGCCTTGCAAATCTTTTGGGCGATTCCACGTTGAACGGTCCCAAGTTGTTTCTTGATGCCCATCTTTCCAGCCGCCGGCGCCCAGACGCTTGCAGCGTACAGTATGATGGGCTCTACAACTGCCACATACATCAGTCGTATGACCTCTGGGTGCAACCCCCAACTGACCTTTGCAGCTCTACACAACTGCTTGTAGATTGCAATTGCCTTCTTACAAACAAGCGAGACATGTTTATTGAAGGTCAATTTTTCGTCTATCGTTACACCCAGAAGCCTCATTTCTTTCGAAATGTCAATGCTAATCCCCCCCATACTCAGGCGTGGTGTGTCGTATTTCAGTTTTCTGGTTATTACCATAGCGGTCGTTTTATGCGGTGCGAATTTAAGTTTATTTTCGACACCCCACGCCAGAACATGGTTGAGGGCGGCACCGGCACATGTTTCTACCTCATGTGCGGTCTCCCCGTCAAAAACCAAAACGACATCATCCGCAAACGCTTGGATGTATATTCCCCTTTCTTCTAGTGCTTTAAGGAGAGGGTCTAGAACCAGGTTCCAAAAGATTGGACCCCCAATCGAGCCCTGGACACAGCCCTTATTTGTTCCCTTGCCGTACACCTCCCCACCGTACCTGATCGAGACTTTACGGTCTCTAAGATAACTGTCTACGACCCGCCTAAGATTAATCGGACACTTTTCTTCCGCCAGTCGAATTCTTACTGCAGGCCACCATGCGCTATCAAATGCCCCCTCTATGTCCAAAGATACAAGCGTCACTATCCGTTTTTGGTTGAGTTTCTTATGGACATGCTGCATAAGATCGTAGAGGGCATCTTGCGTGCTTTTCTGTGGCATGAATCCGTACTGACGGGTACTCATGTTCGGCAGAAGGTAAAACTTTAGGCGGGCCACCAGCATCTTTTCCAGGATTTTCCCCAATATAGGCAACAGCCCAATCGGTCTATATGATTTGGGGCTGGAGTAGTTGTCTTTTCCAGGCTTCCTGAGTATCACGACTGTTGCCTCCTTCCAGGCTGTGGGGAAGCAATGGCATTCCAGGCACTTGTTAAGGAACCGTAGAATCAGTTCTGGGTCGTTATTCACGGCGTGACAACAAATGTCAGCGGTAAAGCCGTCTGATCCCGGTGCCTTCTTTGGATTAAAGGATTCCATTGAATTTTTTAACTCTGCCATCGTAAAAGGTGGGTCGCAAGGTTCATTTTGCTCGCCAGAATTTACGGTTTCGGCCTTTATTCGAATGTATCGGTGATGTGCGTTATCGCAATCTGTAAGGTCTTCCGGATAAAATGTTTCCGCTAGCAGCTTCACGGAACCTTTCGCATCTAGCACATCACCGTTCCTTTCCAAAGGCAAGTCTTCCTCTCTACGTTGTGTCCTGCCTATCACCCTATATATTCCCTCCCAGACCCCCTCCCTATCCTGTCTCCCACAGAATTCTTTCCAGCTCTCGGTTTGAGCTTTGGCAGCTTCTAACTCATACTCTTCTTTCTTTTTCAGGTACTCTTCTATGACCTTCGACTTCCGAATTGGGGCAGCGCAGCGGATCCTACGCTTCATGGTGACGACGGTCTTCTTCATCTCGACGAGTCTCTCGGACCACCACGGCAAGGTAAGTTGTTCTTTATCTTTTTTAGTTGGTATAGTTTGCTTACATGCTTCATCTATTGCTTTAGTGAGGTTTTCTGTTGCTATGTCTATTTGCTCAATGCTATTAATTTTTTCTATTTCGGTTAATGTGAATTTAAAATCTACTTTCAATTGACCAAATTTCTCATGAAAATCGGACCAATTTGCTTTTTTGGTGTTGTATTTGCGAGTAGTTCGCTTAATTTTGAAGCCTTTAGATTTTTGTAAAAGGATATTGAACGTAATGCCGTTGTGATCCGAGCTCGTGAGTCCCTCGTCAACCCTCCAGTCGTCAATCATATCCAAGATATCGTTGGAACACGCGGTGATGTCGACGTAACTACTGTACCGCTTTCCTCCTCGGATGGTGTCGAAGGTCGGAATTTCCCCTCTGTTGAGTATGTTCAGGTTTAGCTCGCCGAGAGTTCCTGCCACTTCTTCCCCCCTAAGGTCAACCGTTGGACTGCCCCACCAAATACTTTTGGCGTTGGCGTCACCTCCAACGATCAGTTTTTTGGAACTGACTTCGCGATCTATTTGTTTGAGATGTTCCAAATAGTGGTCAATTGGCTGGTCTGGCTCAAAGTAAAAAGAGACAAGCGTGATCTCCCAAGCACTGGTCCGGATCCCCACCACAACGATGTTGTTTGTGGTGAGTTTTGGGTACTGCTTGACTATGAAGTCACTGTTAAAGACAGCTATTGCTGCCTTAACAGTCCCATTTCCAGTTCCAGTGTTTTGGAAGATCCTAACGCCCCTGCGACCACTCATTACTTTGGCTCCACCCACATACGGTTCCTGAAGAAGCGCTAGAGCTATCCCACGTTCCGTGGCTTCTGTGAGAAGCTCATTGGTTGCTAGCTTCTTGCGTTGGAGGTTTGCCTGTATTGCTCCGTAGGGAGTTTTTGTCTTTGAGGTGCCCTTAGCAGTAAGCAACGGTTGATCTGGCTATGTCGTCCCATTTTCTACGCAGTGGACAGTCATGACTGAAAGCATTGTGCTGTGTACCATGCTCGACTTTTGCTTTTGTACAATTTCGGCAAACGGGTGGTGAGCCTGAAAGCCAGTCCGAACACTCCGATCTCATATGGGGACCGCCGCAATGGCCGCACAGGTCTGCAGGCTCTTTGCAGAACCGCTTACCGTGTCCAAAGCCTAAGCAGCGGGTGCATTGCACCAACGGGGTCTGATCCTCGACCCTGATGCGCTGGAGATCAATGTGAACGGTCCCAATGTCTACCGCTCGTCGCCAGACGGCGGGCGAGACGCTAATAATAATATGGCCTATATGAGGATTTCTTGTCCTTCTTCGGTATCTTACCTCTACTCTGTTTTCCTCAATGTCGAGGCCGTCAAAAACGCCCTGGTTCTGGTTTCGCAGCGCTTTAAGGACGTCTTCGTTAGTATTGACTACCAAGACGTTCCTTAAGATCAGAAGCGGATCCCTGTTTTTGACTTCCTCGACAGTGAGGTCAACACCTTCTTTTTGAAGTCGGTCTTTTAACTTACCCCTTTCTTCTTCGGTTTGTAAACCTATTATAACTTTTCTATCCTTGGCCTTTCTCACTTTTTCGACCTTTATCCACCCATCCTTTGCATTTACTGCTTTTCTGACTCTATCAAGCACTTCATCACCCGTTTCCGTTTCGTCCTTAGATGAGACCACAACCGAGTGCAAGGTGTTACGTTTCGGTATTGCCTTTACTCCCTGGGCTGAGGCCACACTCGCGTAGGTAATTCCTTGTTCAAGGAATTTCCTTTGGTGTTCCAATGCATCCTTCAGCTCCTCCACCTTTTTGTTGTTCTCCACAAGGAGGTTTGTCTGGAGTTCCATTTTTTGCAATATTTTGGCGGTATCGGTTTTTATGGGAGAAGTTCTAGCAATCGGTTGAGACTCCGTAGGTACATGAGCTTCCGTAGTCATATTTCGTTTAGCTAGTTTTAGCTCCGATTCAACTTCCTTTACCAATTGATAAAGACGTTCTATGGCTTCAGAGATACCATTTTTAATCTCCGTCTTTGTGTTCCTGGAGCTGTTTAGGTGTAGCTTTGCCTTGACGAGGCAGGCCTTTGCTTCCGCCGTTCGGTCCGAGTATTTAATGTTCGGCGGTGAGAGTGTGTCTACAGACTTTCTTGTCTGTGTCACGGCCACACTCTCTTGCGAAAAAGCAAGTTTTGTTTTAATTTTTGCAGGACCGGCCTGCGACGTCTGCTCAGCTGTTGCGAAATCAGGGCTGCTGTTTGGAGCTTCCCAGTTCTCAATGCTGCGTCTTACATTAGAGGAAGCAAATGTTCCAGGTTTTGGCGGTGACTTTTTGCCTCCAGTCGCTTTTAAAGGTGTTCTATGGCCAAACATGTTGGAGGATATGCGTCAGGTAATAAAATATGTCAATAGGGACAATAAGATAAAAATAAAATTGTATATATTATAAGAAGAAAAAAAAAAAAAAAAAAAAAAAAAAAAAAAAAAAAAAAAAAAAAAAGATTGCACGCACAAAAGTACGAGGTAAAACCGCACAAGTAACTATAACTAAAATAATTTTTACAAACAAAATTTTGTAAAATATGTCGCTAATTTAGCTCTATCATAAATAGATTGATTGTGGGTAGCTGTCAGGGGCCCCGTATATGTCAAAGAGTCAATTTTTACAGTCAAGGCCTGGTTTTTGTTGCCTTTTCATAAATGACTCTATGTAGAGTCAATCCAATGCAATCACTGGAGAGAACCCGCCGAGCCCGCTCGAACAAGCCCAAACACGAGGTAACTAGTCCCAAGGGTTTCGGAGCAATTGAAGTTTATAATTTCTGGTTTTTATGTAAGATGGCAGCCAAAATATGGTTAAAACAGGTTTTCTCCGCAACCAATAGACCAAAACCCCTCGTGCTTAGGCTTATCTTACTGTGCTCGACAAGATCTATGTAACAGTGTAATTTTCAGGCTGAAAAATTTCTCTCTCCTGAAAGCGCCTGAAAACTAGCCCAGTCGCAAGATAAGTGCGAGCCGATGCTCACAGAGAAAACCCCGCCGCTCTACGACCATCCGTTGCGGAGATACAGGTGTTTGAAATATAGTAAAATGGCGGCACAGCTGTCAAAGTCAAACTTTGATAGGTAATATCTCCGTTCCAGACGGCCGCAAAACAAGCGAGTTTGGGCTCTCCTACCCTGGCCCGAGCTCGCCTATCCGCTGAAACCGCTTTCAGGACTCCGAAATTTTTTGGCTCTAAACTGCCTGAAAATGCAGGATAAGGAAGACATTAATTCCTTGCGTCCAATATCAAAATCCGCAAACTTCTACGACTCCTGGTTCAGGAGTTATTGCGATCTGAAATTTAACAAAATGGCTGCCGAACTGTCAAAAGTCAACTTTAAAATCCCGTAACTTTGGAACCCTTCGTCGGAGAAAGTTCGGGTTTTGGGTGTACAGCTCGGCGTCACTTCAGGTATATCCTGAAAACCGTTTCAGCAATGAAAATTTTTTCAGGTCAGATACCCCTGAAACCTAACTATGACCAAAGAACATAAAATGCCTTAAATTAAAGTGAAAAATCGAGTGTCATCGGCCTAGTACTTCCTGAGATATAACAGGTTGAAATTTTAAACCTAAAAAACCAATATGGCTGAAAAATCAAACTCCGTCAATTCCGAAGCTATTCAGTGCGTCTTTGGGCTTGATATAAGCCGAATACAGGCTCTGAACACAATACTCTACTTAAATTTAATTTATTTCCATTTATTATTGAATTAATTGCAAAAAAGACAAATAATTTAATATCTCAATAACGGTAGTATATAAAAATTTGGAAAAAACTTTTATAATATTGTTTATTATTAGGCTAGATACTTATAAAAGAAAATTATAAAATTAGTAAAATCTATGCAAGAAAAATTTTGAAAAACTGAAAAAATTATAAAATACGAATTTTTTCCAAAAATCAAGGTGTAAAAAATCTTATCTTTAGCCGGATGTCTTCATCAAGTAAGCGCGCAGCAGGATCCACCGGAAAAATGAGGGGTCTTGCCTGAAGAATTTTCAGGATAGCGATTCAAAGTTCAAATGTTTATAATTGAATATCTTCGGTTTCAAGGGAGCAAAAATTTTGCTGAAAACGGCGTTGAGCTTCTCCAATGATTCTTTTTAAGTGGTCAAAAAATCAGTTTTGTCCAACATCGGAATCGATGAACTCGTGGTCAAAATTTGAGGTTAGGTTTTCACTTTTTCTTTGTTTTCTCGGAAATGCATGACGGGATTTCAACTCACGTAGTGTCAAATGAATTCTCTAAGTGCCCACCATAATATTCACTTAAAAAACTGGTAGGTTTTCGATGCAATTTCAAAGTTATTTTGGTATAAAGTTTTAAGAAAACACAACTTTACGAGTTTTCTCGTGATTGTTTTTCACAGCGAGTTTTCCGACACAAATTTATTTCACACACGTTTGCACTGCATTATTCCGCAAGTTTTGGTGTATCGCACGATGTTGTAACGCGAAAAAATACCACAAAATTGATTTTTTTAAAGCGGAGCTTCGCAAAAACGTGGCGTTCTCGAGCACGGTTGGACTCAGACTGGGTTAGGTTAGGTTAGGTTAGGTTAGGTTAGGTTAGGTTAGGTTTTTTTTTTTTTTTTTTTTTTTTTTTTTTTTTTATCTCTACCCCTGACATAATCAGAGTCTACTATCTAAGCTGTTTCTCTTTCATACCAGTTCTCGCTTTCTTTCCTCTCGCACTTTTATTCCGCATACTATTTCTTTCTTTCTCGCTTCCTCTTTTATTCTCATTTATGGGTGGGACTCCCATTTAACTAACTTTTCTATTCTAGCCTGACAAAATTTTACATTTATTTTATTTTTCTTAAGGGTAAATAATAGTCTCCATGTCTTTATTTTCACTATTACAAAGATACAGTTCTTACTAGGGTACATTTTATTACTTAACTACTTTTACTTACAGTTCTATACTTTATTTTACATTTCTTAAACTATACATTTATTTGTATACATTTGTTTTACATTCCGTGTGTACATGCTTTAGTGGTTTCTAGGGGTAAATAATACATTTTTATTGTTGCTTCTCATAAGTGCTACGTTCTTAAATTCTAGTTACATTTTCCAACTTATTTTGTTACTTTCTTATATCTATTTATCTATTCTTAATTTCTAATTGGTTTTACTGCTTACAATACTTATTATTTACTTTATCATCTAATTTTATATGCACAACTAATATATACTACTATATTGTGGTTGCATACTTTACCGATCGGTTTTATTTCGTTCGATTACTTTTTTGGCGATTTTTATACAGTACTCCAAAAATACTTTCCTTTTCTTTCCAGCCATTATTGTCCCTATACTATCCTCACTCAGATCTGTTTCAATTTCCTGTTCTATTTCATTCCTTTCATAAGCGTATGCAGGACAGCGAATAAGCAGGTGTGGTATTGACTCTGCGATATTTGGGTCACAGATGCACGATGGACTCTCTTTACACCTGAAGCGGTACAAGTATTCAGAGAACCCACCGTGCCCTGTCATGACCTGAGTCAAAATCCCGCCCATTTGTAGCTTCCGAATAATCCTGTACGCCGCCACGGCAGACGGGAAGAACATCTTTGTGACGGATGCCGTGGTGCCGGTTCTGTATCTGTTGTTCCATTCATCAAGCGCTGCCGTTCGAATGCAGCGCTTGACGAATGAGACAGGACAAAGGTCATATTCTGGCTTCTTTTTGCTCAAAATGGCAGCCTCTTTTGCCAGCTGATCCACCCTCTCGTTGCCCTCGATCCCTGCGTGAGCCTTGATCCAGAACAAGTCAACCACCTTGTTCTGGAGAGAAACGGCTGTCAAGTTCTCTCTCGCTTCCACTGCCAGGGGGTGAAGGCAACTGTGGTTTTTCACTGTCATGAGGGCTGCCATTGAGTCACTGTAAACGCCAAATGTGGACGCCGCACTCTTCCGGATTTCTCCAGTTGCCTTGCATATCGCCAAGAGCTCCGCCTGGTAGACGGTGCAATAGTTTGGTAGCGCCAGCTTGAGGGTACGTGTTTCGGCCTCGCTGTTCCACAAGGACAACGCAGCACCGACACGCCCCCCAATTTTGCTCCCGTCGGTAAAAATTCTTACCTCCGGTTTGGCGCTGGCGTCGACCTGCTCCCGGTCTACCAGACTTTTGAACTCCAGGTCGATACGCTTGGCGGGGTGCGGGGACCTCAAAGCGGACACTGGTCGCTCCATCTCCCTGTCTCCCAATATTGGCGGTAACACTCCTCTCTTGGCCTCATAGAGTGAGGCCATCTCACGAACTCGGAGATCCAGAGGAAGTATCCCCGCCAACAGGAGCACCGAGTTGAGGGAGACGGTGCGATATGCCTTACACATCTTTTGTGCTATCCCGCGCTGCACAACGCCCAGCTGTTTTATTATTCCCAGCTTACCCGCTGCTGGAGCCCATACACTGGCGGCGTACAGGATAATTGGCTCTATCGTAGCTATATAAATAATTTTGATAATTTCGGGGTTAAGTCCCCAGCTAATTTTCGCTGCCCTGCACAACTGCTTATGAACATTTATAGCCTTCTTACAGACGCTCCTGACGTGCGTGTTGAAAGTCAACTTGTCGTCGACGGTGACGCCCAGGATCTTTATTTCCTTAGACATGGTTACTTCGACTCCGCCCATGCTCAGTCGTGGGGTGTCGTAATTCAGTTTCCTTGTAATCGTCATCGCGTTAGTTTTTTGCGGCGCAAACTTTAACTTGTTTTCGACACCCCACACCTGAACATGTTCAAGGGCGGAGTTTGCCTTACATTCTATTTCCGTTGCTTTGTCACCGTCGAAGACAAGGACCACGTCGTCCGCGAACGCCTGCACATAGACCTCTTTTTCTGTCAGGCTTTTTAGGAGGGGATCTAATAAAAGGTTCCAGAAGTCTGGGCCTCCAATGGAGCCCTGTACGCAGCCTTTACTCGTACCCTTGGAGAATTCTTCACCCGCATACCTAACCCTGACCTCTCTGTCCCTTAAGTAGCTGTCGATGACCCTCCTCAGGTTAAGAGGACACTTTTCCTCAGCCAGCCGGACTCTTATAGCTGGCCACCAAGCACTATCGAAGGCTCCCTCTATGTCCAAAGATATTAGTACGACTATCTTTTTACGGTCGAGTTTATTTCTGATGTGCTTTATAAGATCATAGAGGGAGTCTTCCGTGCTCTTCTGGGGCATGAATCCGTACTGGCGAGTACTCATCCTTGGTATAATATAGAACCTGAGGCGAGCCATCAACAACTTCTCATAGATCTTGCCTAGAACTGGTAGGAGGCCTATGGGCCTATATGATTTTGGGGTGGTGTAGTCTCTTTTCCCCGGTTTTCTTAGCACCACCACCGTGGCCTCCTTCCAGGACTTCGGAAAATGTCCGAGTTTCAGGCATTGGTTCAGCAGGGCTAGGAAGGAATCAGGTTCCCCTCCAATGGCTTGGCTGCATATATCGGCTGTGAGACCATCTATTCCTGGAGCCTTCCTTGGGTTAAAGGATTCACAGGCAATACGCAGTTCAGTTGGCGTGAAGGGTGGATCTTCGGAGTCTTCTTCCGCTTCCTCGTTTACCTTTTCAGCCTTTGCCCGAGTGTTTCCGTGATGGGTGTTGTCGGTGCTTTTAAGGTCCTCCGGGTAAAAAGTATCCGCAATTAATTTTACGGAGCCTTCTGCGTCAAGCACCTTGCCGTTCTCCATCATCGGTAAGTCCACCCCTCTCTGCGTTGTCCTTCCAATAACCCTGTAGATCCCCTCCCATACCCCTTCCCTGTCCTGCTTGGTGCAGAACTCTTTCCAGCTCTCGGTCTGGGCTCGAGCTGCCTCTGCCTCATATTCCTTTTTCCGCTTTAGGTATTCCTCGACAACCATCGGTCTTCGGACTGGGGCAGCGCATCGCACTCTCCTTTTACTGGTGGCGACGCTCCTCTTCATCTCAGCGAGTTTTTCCGACCACCATGGCATGGCAATTTTCTCTTTGACTTTTTTAGTTGGCATTGCCTCGCGGCATGCTTCCTGTATCATTTCTGTATAATTGTTTGTATAAATATCTAATGATTTGGTACTGTTGATTCGTTCTATTGAAGTTTTGTTGAATTTTGAGTCTATTTTTAATTGGGCGAATTTCTCATGAAATTTTTGCCAATTTGCTTTTTTAGTATTGAAGATGCGTGTTGTTCTTTCTATTTGAACTCCTTTCGCTCTCTCCAGCCTTAAGTCAAAGAGTATGCCACTATGGTCGGAACTCGTGAGGCCTTCATCTACTCTCCAGCGTTCCACCAGTCCTAGAATATTGTCCGAGCATGCAGTCAGATCGACATAGCTGCTGATGCGCTGACCTCCCCTAATGGTGTCGAAGGTCGGAATTTCCCCTGCATTGAGGATATTCAGCCCGAGCCCGCCGAGAGTCCCACACACGTCCTCTCCTCTGCGGTCAACCACCATGCCCCCCCACCAGGTGCTCTTCGCATTGGCGTCCCCTCCAACGAGAAAAGGTTTCGAGCCATTAGCCATACAAATACGTCTTAATTTATTGAGGTAAGGTTCCACTGGCTTGTCCGGCTCGAAATAAAGAGAGGTGAGTGTGATCTCCCAAGCACTGGTTTGGATTCCCACCACGGCAATATTTTCCGTGGTGAGTTCCGGGTATTGGATTACTTTTATGTTTTTGTCGAAGACTGCAATTGCGGCCTTGACAACTCCATCTCCGGTACCAGTGTCTTGGAAGACCCGCACTCCCCTCTGGCTTTTCATGATTTTTCCACCACCGATGTATGGCTCCTGCAGGAGCGCCACAGAGATACCCCGTTTCTCTGCCTCCAACAGCAGCTCGTTGGTTGCCAGCTTTTTCCGTTGGAGGTTGGCCTGAGCGAATTTAAGGGCGATTATTTGTCCTGGTGCGCCCTTAGCAATATGCAGTGGTTGACCGCGCTATTGCATCCCATTTTCGGCGGATAGGGCATTCGGCACTGAAAGCGTTGTGCTCCTTGTTAATTATGTTAGCCCTTTCACAATTGCTGCACACAGCCATGCCCCCCGCTATCCAGTCTGGGCATTCGGTCTTCAGATGAGGACCACCGCAATGGCTACACAGGTCCACCTTCTCCGTACAGTGCTTTCGCCCGTGCCCGTAGGCCAGGCAGCGAGTGCACTGCATTAGTGGGGTCTGGTCTTCAGCCCGGATCCTCTGCAGATCCACGTGGACGTATCCCCTTTTTGTCACTCGCTGCCATAGCTCGGGAGAAGTGCTCAGCACTATGTGTACGGAGTGCGGGTTCCGTGTCTTTCTCCTATATCTAACTTCCAGTCTGTCTTCCCCATCGCGGAGGCCGCGAAAAACATCCCGATTCTGATTCCTCAGGGCCTTTTTTAAGTCTTCATCCGTATTTAACGCTAAGACGTCCCTGAGTATCAGCATCGGGTCCTTGTTTTTCACGGCCTCCACGGTGAGGTTGGTGCTATTCATCTCTAATTTCTCCTTTACCTTGTCCCTCTCATCTTCCGTCTCGAAGCCCATAACTACCTTTCTATTTTTGGCCTTCCTCACCCTTTCTACCTTGACCCAGCCTTCCTTTGCTTCCACAGCCTTCCGCACCCTTTCCAGTACCTGCTCCCCAGTTTCTGTCTCGTCCTTTGATGTGACTACGACTGAATGCAGCGTATTTCGTTTTTCTATTGTCGCGCCTACACTTCGAGCCGCAGCCACACTCGCGTAAGAGGGTGTCCCTGTGTGAGACCTTTGCTCCTCCAAAGCTGTTTTAAGATCCTCCATGCGCTTATTATTTTCTTCCAGCAGCTTGGAGTGCTTTTCAATTTTTCTCATGAGGAGAACTGTTTCTCCTGTATCTTCCCTCTGAGTCGGCGGTTCTTCTGCTTCTAAAGGACCACGTTTTTGTTTATGGGCTTCAAGCTCCGCTGCCGCGTCTTTAATGAGCTTGTACATTGAGTCGACCGCCAGAGTGATGCCCGCCTTTATCTCCGACTTCAGATTACGGGATTCCCCCAATTGGGTTTTCGCCCTCTGAAGCCAGGTCCGGCCCTCAGTCACTCTGTCGGCCGAGGCAATTTTCTTTTGCGACTCTCCCGCAGCCTCCATGGAACTTCGTCGCTTCGTTTCTTTACCAGTTTGAGGCAATGTAAACTTTAGCGCTACCCTTGGAAGAGCTGCTGGAATCTGAGCCTGCTTTTTCGGCGAAACCAAAAAAGTAGTCGATGCAGTTGCCCTGGGTTCCTTGACCTTGCTGTTTTCCCACTCTCCAATGCTCCTACGAACATTTGGAGTGGGTGTCGTTTTTGGAGAAGGTCCTGCCTTCTCTTTGTCGACTGGGGAGTTGGTTTCTGGATTGGTCAGCTTGCGGGGCGTGTGTGCGAGAGGCATGATATCGTCACTGGGTAGATTGTCTTATTGTTAAAATATGCTAAAATCTTACTAACTAAATTTAGTTTGACTATACCTGTATATGAGGATAGTCAGAGTCAATAAAGGCGCAATAATTAGAGTCGGAGTAAATTCTACACTATCCCTGTAAAAGAAGGATAATGAATGGTCGAGGTTGCGATTGCTATCCCTGTAAAAGGGGGATACCGTCTGACGTCAATATAATAACCGTTTTCGGTAAAGTACGCAGTCCTTTTATGTACAGTATGCAGCGTTTCACGGGCTGTTTCGGTTCGCTGCCTAAGAGACAAGTACTACTAAGAGCAAAAAATTTTTTGTCTCTATGTAGAGCCGGACTCTACCTTCAGAAAGATAGCCCTCCCCGAGCCCTCCCGTATGACCCCAAACTCGGCGGGTCTGTTGCAAAGGGTTCCGGAGATATGGCCGTTTGAAATTTTGGGTTAACTGCCCAAGATGGCTACCAAAATTAGGTTAACGGCGTTTTCTCCGGAACCGTTCGACCGAAAACCGCCGTTCTTGGGTTCCCCTGACTTGGCTCGACGAGTGCTATCCCCTCGGACAGGTTTCAGGCTGAAAAATAATTTCAGCAGGAATTTCAGTACAGTCACCCTAGACCAAGAGAGTAGAGCCTGCCAACGTCTCCTGAAAAAACCCGGATCCTCTACGACCGCCGGTTCAGGAGCTATCCGAGCCTGAAGTTTCGTTTGACAGTTCTAGAACTGTCAAAGTCAATCTCCGACCCGGTATAACTTTCTCACCCGCGGCCGCAAAACACCCGTGTTTGGGCTCGTCCTGCTCGGCTCGACCCACTCCGTCGCGCAAGCTAGCCTCCAGGAACCTGAAAATTTTCAGCGCCAAAACGCCTGAAAACCAACTGATGGGGTAGAGATTGATATCCCAAACCCGAGTTAGCAAACCGCTTCTCTCTACGATCACTAGGACCGGAGATATGTCCAGTTAAAACTTTCCAAGATGGCCGCCCAGCTGTCAAATACCAACTTTGTGTGGCTATTACT